>BFEA01000542.1:375537-394108 GCA_003427395.1 Chara braunii | reverse complement strand
GACTGAAGGCAGCCCGAGTTTGAACTGGATTTCAAACTCGGGCCCTGACTGAAGTGCCAAAACGCAGTTTGAAATGCATTTACAAACTGTTTTCGTGACTGCGCCGTAGTTACCCCTAATAATAATAAAAAGAAGATGCCGAAACACACTATCCCCACCTGGATATGGAGCGATACAGGTGCATACTGGCCGGGCAAATGATTTATTTTCAGGAAAAATGCATCTGTAGATTTCTAGATTCTGTACCCCACTTAAATTCGAGAAATTACCCGCTATACCCAGTCCCAGCGCCCAACTTGCATCTATACCCCATCCTGTTCATCTTTGCAGAGTACCTAACTCGGCCCCCTGTGCAAAATTGGAGGCATACCCAGTGCCGCAGGCCCTCGGTCCCAGACCATGAAATGATGCTCATGCCCAAACATCTGGCTGGCAAAATTTCGGGTGTGGCCACATCAAAAAAAAAAAGAAAAAAAGAAAAAAAAGTCGCGGGCCTCGGATGGCGGACCACAAAATTATGCTCATGCCCACCAAGTGGACCATTGTGGCCCAGCACCTGCTGGGTATACGCATAATTTCAGCCATCCGGTAGTAGGGTATATGCAGCAAGGTTGGTCTTTTCAGCTCCACTGCCCACCCAGTAAATCCCCCGGGCCCCGACATTCTGGGGCAATCAATGCTGGAGTGCACCGACCTGTTGTCCACTTCAATATTTCGTGTGGAATTTGTTGAAAAGGAAGAGAACAAACGGGGCTAGCGGCCTTAGCCCTGATCTGTTGAAACACAGACCTAAGTCCGAGTGCAGAAGAAACTACCTAGGTGAATGAAATGCCTGAATTATTTGGGGCCGGTCAGCTCAGTGATAGTATCTCAAGGCCGTCGCCCTTTCAAAAAAGATAGAAGGAAAAAAAGAAATGGAAGGAAGAGATTAGGAGGACGAAAGGCGAAGAGGAGAAGGAAGGTGAGGAGAGGAGAAGAGGAGAGGGAGGAGGGCGGGGGAGGAAAAAAAATAAAAAAATAAGAATAAGAATAAGAATAAGAATAAGAATAAGAAGAAGAAGAAAGGGGAGACAGAGGGAAGGTGGGAGCCAGGGGAGGGGGAGAGAGACAGTCGCCATGAGAGAGAGGCAGACAACCGTACAGGAGGCACATAGACCCCCAAACACACAGAAAAAAGACCGACAGAACAGAGAACCTGATCACTTCCTGAAGCATCTCTTCCTCCTCTGAACACTTCAGTTCACGTTGCTTGAGAATGTCGGCATACTCTGTTGATGTAAGGTCCAGAAACCGCGTGAGTGGGGGCTTGTAATGCACCATATTCGTAGTCACCATCCACCCTGGATCAGTAGCCTGCAAGTGCACACACAGTGAAGAGCAGACAGATGTATTCAACACCGAGATAGACATATAGAGTGTGACAAAGGGTGGGGGAAGGGCGAGGCAGAGAAAGGACTTTCAGGGTATCAGGAAATGGTGAGAGTCCGTGAGACGCGCCGCCAAGCGGGCACGTGCGAGAGAGAGAGAGAGAGAGAGAGAGAGAGAGAGAGAGAGAGAGAGAGAGAGAGAGAGAGAGAGAGAGAGAGAGAGAGAGAGAGAGAGAGAAATGATTTGTTTGGAGAAGTAGAAGGCAACAAATTGACCCAACCAGACTAATTAAAAAATGTTGATGTAAGAAATTAAGAATACTAAGAAAATAGTGAAATACCCAAAGCGATGTTGATTTCATCTTTTTTAGTAGGGGCAAGTGCAATGAATTGCAAGGGCATGCGGGCTGTACACTGACTTCGTTTGATGTTGCCTGGTTTTGAGCTCTCTGGGATTCCATCCCGCGACCTGTTTCGTTTGCTGTTTTCTTTTTTTTTGTGTGTGTGTGTGTGAGAGCCCAACTGGGCTTGATCCCCAGGTCTGTTTGAATTAGTCTCTGTAGGCTAGCTGTAATACCACTCTCAATTTCACCTCACACTACCTACCTACCACTACTCCTAGTAATTGTAGGCATACGGGGAACCCCATAGCAGCCAGAACCGTGTTCACGAGAGAACATGCGGGGGCTGCTCCCGGCCTGCAGGTGGGCGATACCGGCTAGGGGACAGCCGGTAGCATCAGGGACCATGCCAACAGGACCTGAGGGGAGGTCTCTCTGTTTTGTCCTTTCTGCCCTTGAGTTGCAGGTCGTTTGTGTCCTCCCATTTTGCGAATTTTAGGTCTAGATTCGGTCCTAGGCTATAGGCTGTCCTTCCTAGGCTGTAGGCTGCGGAGGCAGGGAAAACAGCAGTCTATAAAAGTGTCGAGGGCAAGGAAAAACGGGTTCTGTCTCGTCATTTTTTTCCACGAAGTGCTGCTGGAGGTCGCGTGCTGTTTGGGTGCTGTGTTATTTCACTTGCGGCATCATCTTCATGTTGCTAGGGCTGTCCTCCATAGCAGGGGCTTCCTGGCTCATGTTGTGACTGCGCTGGGCATCAGGCCCTGAGCGCTGTGAGGCGCCTTCTCTTACCTGTGCTGTTGGGGATAGGCAGGGTCGCCATCGAAACCCTTCTTACAAGTGTTTGTCGAAGTGGCAGCCATCTCCTTCTTCATCAAGCGCTGGTGCTCTTCTTCTTCGTCCTGGGAGCTACCGTGCCCTGTTGAGCGAACGCTTCATCTGCAGTGGGCATCGAGTTTGGACTGGTGAGTGGCGTGTCGGGTTCAGGAGGGTTGGTGGCGCTTGATGGGCTTGATAGGTTGGGCGCAGGCCTGCGCCATAGCTGTGAGCTTGAAGCTGGGACGAAGAAGAAGTCTCCCTTACTTGTTGAAACTCTCTTCTTAGTTGGTTTGTGGATTAAAAAAAAAAAAAAGGTGCTTGGGATTCGCGGAAATAACAGTGCATTGATTGACTGGAGGGAGTGGGATATTAATGAGAATTGAGTAATTTCAATTCTATTTTGGGTTTAAGTGCTTCCCATTCGGTGTGGTGTGAATTGCTCTCTCCAAGATCTCTTGTCGTTGCGCATGTGTATGGGAACATGTGGATGCCATACTGTAACTCGTTTCAATCAGGCACATAACACAAGTACGTTGATGTCACTTTTGAGTATCTGAATGAGCAGAAAAAACATGTGCTGGCAAAGAAAACAGCCGTCGAGTTCGAAAACGCAATGAAAGTACCAATGGCTGTGGTGTCAGGCGGGGTGTCATAACTACAGGGGTCAGCCGTGGTGTCAGACGGGGGGAAAAAAAAAACATCCCAAGGTATTCTTTTCTACCCAAATTGCCGTTTCAAACTCACGCAGTGATATCTTTGCCGGCGAATGTGTTTTTTGCCTTTGCAAACTCAAAACTTGCCGCGTTGTTTTTCTTCTTAATAATTCAGTTGCTCAACTTGCTCATTTATACAACTGCACAAAAATGAATTGGGAGGAAGGATCTTTTGTAGGAGAGGGGGGAGGGGGGGGGGGGGGGGGAAAAAAAAGACAATAGTAAAAAAAAAAGTTAGAAATTCGCCAAACAGGAAAGACAGCAACAAATCTTTTTTTTTTTTTTTTTTTTGTTAAATTTAAAGGCTAATTCTTTAAGCCCAACCAATTCAATGACCTGTCAAATCTGGACAGGACGGCCTTTCAGGCCTTTTTTATTGTCATTACAATATTATATGGAGAACCCCGTAGCAGCCACATCCGCGCTCAAGCCTCCAATGAGGGAACATGCGGGAGCAACAAATCTTTACCGTAGTTCACATGCTCTAATAATAATAATAATAATATTAAGAAATTGAAAGATAACATATTTTATTTGTCGGTCATACTGCGTCAGACCTGATTGAAATGATCGGCTCAGATTTACTCTCCACACAACATGCACAATGAAAGCTCACACAGAGATTTACACCCAAGCCAGCTATGGAACACCAAATCAGCGCAGCTCAGAAAACTTCAATGGATATTCATATTATAGACATTCAGAGTTCAGATAGCCAGCGCTCATCAGCGCATCCAACCACAACTTCAATCACGACGTAGGTACTCTAGTCTCCTCCCCTGCGGCTACCGCTCTCTCACTCCGGCTCTCTCTCTCCCTATCTACTACTACTCGAATCGTAACCCCGGTGTGCCTTCTCTATCCTCAACCCTAACTTCAACAGCAACTTTAGGTATGGTGGCCTTCTCCTTCCTCCACCCTAACTGGTCTATCACTCGGGCTCTACTTCAACTCCTCGGGCTCTACTTCAACTCCTCGGGCTCTACTTCAACTCCAACTCTAGCTATGGCCACTATGGCCGCCTTCTCCTTCCTCGACCCTAACTGGTGCGCCACCAAGCAGGCCCTCTGGTGCACAGCCCAAGCTGTGTGGTCGCACAACCAACCAGCTGCACTTCCGCAACTCACGCAGGACAATTAGATGATGTGAGCTGCAGTGTAGCAGCTATTAATAGTTGCTTGACTCAGTCTGCGGCCTGTCTGCTGCATGAATTTTGGTGGCCCTGTACCTTCCGGACTTTTCTGGGACGCTGCTGCAAAAGTTGACTTTGGGCCTGGACTTTTCTTGTCGCGTACCGGTTGGACTTTTAACCGTCTGCCTGTACAGTACCAGCCCGACATCGACTTATGACGTTTCAGCCTCCTACGGACCTAAGGACCCTAACGACCTTACCTTAGATTCACAAACACAGACATGGCCATGGGAAAAAAGGAAAAAAAAACACATGGCCATTATCAGGCACAATTCTGGCCTTGCCACGGCCAGGAGGTATTATATGAGCTGACTGGTATAATGTGGTCAGGGTGATACTGTGTGGATGGGGTCGTATTGCATGGGGTGGGTCATAGCATGTGGACCGGCCGGTAGTAGGCAGGACTTGGGTCAGGCGGCAGTATGTTGGGTGGCTTATACTGCGTGCACTGGGTGGCACTATGTGGGCAGGGCAGTACCATGCGGCCCGATGATACTAAGCAGGTTGTGTGGCACTCTGTAGTGCAGGTGCAGGTCATACTGTGTGAACTGGGTGGCCCAGGAGATACTTTGTGGGCCGGTACTACTGCGTGGGGCGCGTCAGAGTATATGGGGCGGCCTGGCCTGCATGCACATTGCACATGGCCACAATCACATTCACGTGTAAGTCTAAGTAGCCCTAGTGTGAGTATGCCCTGAATGGTACACCCATGAATCCTTGATGAGCAGACCTGAGCTTGAATTTGACCTGGGCTTCTAAGAAAATATCTATTAGGGCGTAGTCACACCAAATTGCTGTTAGCCCAGTGGGTAGAGCGATGGGTTGGAAATGTGCATTGTGGTTTGAGGTTCTGGGTTCAAAACACTGCAGCCTTGCGGATGGCCAGCGGGTGTTAACCGACGGATTGGCGCAGGGTAAGGACTACAGACACTGCCTGTTCCACCCAAGGGGTTCAGTCCACGGTTATGGGTTTCAGTCAACGGTTGTTGTATGCTGGGGTTTAGGATATGAGAGGTCTGCCTCATGTTCTTGGTCCATGGGTTGCTCTGATGATTGTTCACGGACTTGTCTCCCGGTCTAGTACAGTGCACAAACAGATTAGTTATCATTGTAGCTCAGTGGGCTTGAGCTAGGGGCTGTATAGAAGAGGTTGAGGGTTCAAATCTGATGAGGCCAGGCAGAGCGCATTTGCACGGAAGCAGTTGGGATGCACGCAGGAATGTTGTGGTGAGATTGATCACGTGACTTGGTTACCTTAGGGCCTTGCATTTGGGGGCCAGGGCCACAGGTGGGATGATAGTGAGGTCCTGTTAGTGGGGGGATTAGGTAGGAGAATAGTGAGCTAGGACCTCTCTGGGGATAAACCAGAATAAGGCCGAGTTTATGATAGACGTAAGAGGAACAGATGTTGGCCTTTTTTTTATATAAAAAAAAAAACAGCCCGAGTTAATGCTAGGGGTACTGGTAGGAACAGGCACCGCTAGCACGCTCGGGAAGGCTCCATCTATTGGTGGGGAGCAGCATCTGCGGGAAAGCGGGTCCAGCGTCCCTTAACATATGCGTTTGCTGGGAAAAAAAACAGGCATTCGACTGTGGTGACGGGTGTGGCTAATTACCTACTTGACAGCTAGAAGTAGGTGTCCTACCACTTATGAGCAAACCGCAGTTCCCTTCATTCACTAACTCTCTCTACCTGCCTCTTCTGCCGGCTTAGTGGCCACCCTTACTCTTTTTCAAACTTTCCGACCCCGTTTTTTGGAGAAGGGAAGAGATCCTCTTCGCCCTGTATCAGGCGCCAGATACCTGCTATTACCCACTGGTTCCTCCCTCCCCCTAACTATCCCTTTCCGCCTGCCCATTTAACCACAMAGTCCCAATCTGCCAGGAAGAGACTCCTGTGATGACGTTCGTTCTAAGAAGGACTAGATCCATCGTCCCATGAGGGAACTTCGCGAACATTTGACACTTGCTCTTTCCTACTGCTRACCAAACCATTGCATTTCTACAATTGTTGTAGCTGCCGGGGGRAACATGTCTGGGAATTCCTCGGGGCTCTTCAACGGGATGATGGGGTCGACCTGCAGCCAGTCGTGGAACTTGAGCTTGTAGCCCTTGGAGTGTGACGCGCAACCTCACGCCCTGTGCTGTCTTTCGTTCGGAGTGCTAGACGTGCGGAAAGAGTCCCAGAAAAACAGCAAGATGGGGTGTGCCAACGATTTTTGGAAATTGAGTCTGGGGACACAGACGGAACTGAAATCCCCCGTGTTGGTCCGATGAAGTAAGTCAGTTGCTTTCGCGCGTCGCGGAATGCGCACGCGGGCACGGCGCGAAAAGAGAAAAATCCAAATTCAATCCAGAAAATATTGTCGAGCTTCCCACCGTGCTACGGCCCGTCGTTTAGAGCGGAAGGGCTTTGGCACGCTTCGCGTGTCTCGTTTTCGTATCAAATCCCGTCGTCGCTCGCTGGTCAGTTCTGAGTCTGATGTGGAGGGTCTCAGCYGCGTGGCTCTTTCCTTATGCTCGTCTTCACTCCRTATTCGGTARWGGAAACCCTTTGCTTCGTAGCGATCGAAACGYTGRCACTSTGTGCAYAGSGTTCGAGGCCAATGGGGCGCCWYTGYCGTCCACGGAATGACGATCAGCTTGTTAAAGGGGAGCAGTATTGAGTAGGGTGGAAAGTGCGTGTCGATAATAACAAACCCARCTTCTACGAACCCTGAACAACGGTTTGCCGGAGGGAAGTAGTATCSTCYGCCRATTTGTGCGACAGCTTCTCGTACGTCCCACTCACATACACGTGTCCTTTCCTCGTTGTACGGAAAAGGTCGTGTTGATACGRGWGGCACRGGAGGCTGAYGCCCGATCGAAGGGTGCTTGTCAGTCCACATGTCACTCAATGGCAAAAACTCCGAGACTTCATCAAGGAAAAACAAGAAACACTCGCGCAACCMTCAGTYAGTCYTTTTCAATCACGAGAGAGAGAGAAAACACCCATCAACTGGATCATGTGCAGATGTCGCGCATTATAACGCAGATKGCAYGCGCATCGCACTCAGAATTACAGATCTAAACACTTTTGCATTCTCGGACAAAATCCCGACAACAATCGTCTAATCAACTCAAAAMGACACGTACCTCCATACATACATTTACTGTGGAAGGTGCGRAAATGAGATATGMAYAGAGATAAAAGATGGATCGCTGAATAGTACACACGCATCCACCGTTCACAAGACAAGAAGGCGGGGTTCCTGCATAGGGGGACTACCCAGGAAACTAATGGAAGAGTTCCGGAAGAAGTTCTTTCACACAGGAACAGCATGCAGACTCATTCCCATTTGAGAGAGAGAGAGAGAGCGACACACATCGAGACACTTCATCATTCAAAGATAGAGGAGAGAGAGGGAGATAGAAGGGGACAAGATCCAAAAAGAGGAAGTTCGGCGTTGYCGCCGTACACTCACACCAGAGATAAAGATCAGCAACAAGAAAGGCGCATTCGCCGTTAATTCCAATCATGGCCCCAGGCCAATCACTCACTCGACTCCAATCATCGATCCTCATACCCGCATCGACGATCCCGGCCGTCGCGTGCTAACTCCCACCACTGCGATCGTCACCCCGCCGACGTAAAACTCGACGCGGTTCGCCCCAATCCCACAGTCCGTCGTGGCGATCAAGCGCGCAACCGACCAGCCTATCGTCAGCCCGACAGGACTTTCCGACTCGTAGCCACTGCTTCCCGGAAGCTGGCTTGAGAGTCGAGAACGTAAGAGAGATTTGCGGGCGMGCTTGCGGAATTTATAGCAGCGAGGAGGGCGACAAGGGAGGGAGAATGCAGGGGGAAAGTYGAAGTGTAAGAGGAGAAGCACGAGGAAAAAACTTTGAGATGAGCGCTTCGTGGAAGCCATGTTGATGCTTCGAAACCGAAGATCCAACCAATCAGACTCGTCGCGTGATAGGCAGATCCTACCGTACCCCGCGTCTGATTGGTGGGCGAAAGTAATCGAAGGATCGATCGGACTTCACGAGCTTTGCTCGAAGGGCGAGAGAAGAATAGGCGCGAGAAGTAGCGCAAGACGGGTTCAAGATTCAGATGATCAAGAAAGGGGAAATGGGCGCGCAAAGAGCTGAGCAGGAGAGAGAAAGAGAGGGAGAAAAACAGTTACGAGGAGAGAGGAAGAGGAGGGGGAAGGAAAAAGGAGCGCGGGAGAGAGCGATGCGGGGGACAGAGAGGAGAAAGCTTTGCATGCGTGGCACCATCAACAAAAAAAAAAGAAAAAGGCACCGAAACAGTTACAGCTTGCCTACATCCTAAACCAATTCAAAATTGAAATCACCATATCCGCGCGYGGAAGAGCGACGCGGGAAAAGAAAGTCCTACGCCTATTCGCATCCCCAAAAAATTCCGAGAGTTTTCCCCAACGTGGCCGAGAAAGTTCACACACAAAAAGGACACGTCGAAGTTCCGCTTATCCCGGAATACCCAACTGCCGGGCCCAATTCCCAGTGCGCTCGCTAAGGCGCGTGTAAATTCCTATGCATATCCCGACGTGCAAAAAGGAAAGAAAGCAGAACTGAAGAATCACAAAAGCTTTCGGAAGATGGGGGCTCGAAACGYGGCACCCGAAATCAAGAAAAACGAAACGGGGTCTTTATGGGGTGGGTATGATACAAGCGAAAAGGGTACGAAAGATAGCACGGGTTCAGGAAGTAGTTCGTCACATATGTGATGCGCAGGGGGTTCCAAAATTATGCGATCTCCTGATTGCATGTCATGGCGGAGAGGGAGAGAGGGAGAGAGAGAACAGAGTGATGCATGAGGAACCAAGCGTCTCAACAACTGATCCAGCCAGAGCTCATGTTGACGCCATCTTCAATTGCCATCGTGCTAATGGAATCATCGATGGTCGTCCAGGTGACGCCATCATCGTTCCCCGGTTCTCCGTGTGCTCTGCACCCCAGTTTATCGCTGCCTGTCGAATCAGAGCGTAGGTTGACGTCATCGTCGATGGCGTGATCTTCGCGAAGCTTACTGATACGTGCCGTTTTCCCCTGCTGATTAGATGGAGGGGGGGGGGGGGGGGGGGGGGGGGGAATAGTCACGTGATCGGGAGTTACCGCCTAGTTGGAATGGACCAGTAGAGGCGGTATATGGAGGGGATCCCACGGGGACGATGGGGAGGAAGTGGGGGTAGGTACCGATTCATCCCTTCTACCGTCACCGGAAGCTCCTCATATCGGATGATCCGGTGGAAGCGAGGAAAGTGATCGCCGCTGTGAGGGAGGGAAGCGAGGTAGTCGCGATAGAAGGAGGAGAGAGTGCGGAGGAGCGCCGCTCGAAAGAGTTCGTAGCGGCGACGAGCGGGGATTGTCCCCGTAGCTACACAATAGACTAATACCATGTTGCATTGCTCCCATGCAGCGCTGAACAACAGGATATGCCAGCAGAAGGTGGGGGCAGCGGGCTGAAGGGATGGGTGGGGGTAGACAGTTGCGAGTAGGCGGGACGAGTAGAAGTTGCGGAAGAGGTGGGGAAGGAAGGGATGGGGGGGGAAGGTGACGGGGTTGCAGATCTGTTCAAGGGTGAGAAAATCAAGGGGACGGCGGGTTAACGTCCGAGGACGAAGGCCTATCGCCCGCATCGGTACGTGGGCGAACAGTGGGACGGGTGGGGCTGGAGGAGGAGGGGGATCGACTCCGTCTCCGTCGCGCGGTGCTTGAGGTGGCGGCTGCTGGGTCGCCATCTTCGGGCTTCGGCGGTTCCGGATCCCTGGTCGGATCGTTACCGATGCGCAAGCTGGCTCCACTGGCGAACTCCAGCTGGCGTTTCCCGGTGGCAATTTCTTCGCGCCTTCACGTTGCTTCCGGATCTTCCGCCTCCGTGCCCGTGCGCGCCGCTTCCTCCGGCAAGGCTTCCCATTCAGATCCGGTTTCTGCTTTCTCCTCTTCTTCTTCACTCGGCTCGCCCTCACTAAACTCGCTATAGCTCCCTTCCTTCGACGTTTCCTCGTCGTCGTCTTCTTCGTCCTCGTCGATCACCACTTCCTCTGCCTTCGGATAGAAGGCGTGAGGGATGATGTCGTAAGGCTTCAGATACTCCTGCCGGGAAGGTAGAGTATCTTCGTCCCTGGGCTCCTCTAAGCACGCCGTCCATTGTAGGTACGGATCCAATGACCGCTCGAGAACGTACGGAGCTGGGCTGTCGTCACTTTGTGAAAAGATGTCGGGCGGGAGATCGTCCGCCAATTGCACGATCCTCGTGATGAGCTCCTGCGCAATCAACTGGCGGCGGCCCGGCCGTACCGATCCAACGAGAAAGCCGAGAAGATAGCCCTCAACGTTAGTTCTCCAAGCTTGTATGATTCGCAGTTCCAAATTTTCAATCCACGCAGGATGCTCGCTGGTCTGCGTCCACGTCACATGTACTCGGGCCAATCAGAAGGACAACTCGTTAAAAGTTTCGCGCCACAGCCGCCAATGCCCAGGGGTTAATAAGCGGGATAGAGAGAGGTTCGAACGAGAAGGAAAGAGAAGGATGAAGATCGGATTGCCAGAAGGTGGGAAAAAGAGAGGGGCGACCGAAGATGGAGAGAGGAGCGAGGGGATCGGCGTGGTTCATTGGGGACGTGGGAAGGGGACGAGGGTGAGGATCGCAACTGGTGGCTCGCGCGGAGAACGGCGGATGTCGCCAAGATCTGGTGCAAAGGTCGGGAGGAGATTTTGTCCTGGTTGGGCGAGACCGTGCTGCCACACGTTGAAGACCTGCTCCGTCCACTCTCTCAACGAAGCCAAGATCGCGGTATGCCACCGTGGGTTGACCGAACTGATATCGCCGCTGAACGCCGCAACCGTGGTGACGTGGCTCGTTCCGGGAGCCGCTCGCCGATGAACTGCGATTACCTCCGCCAATACCACTGCGCGTGGACTCCCTTCGATTTGAAACGCGGCGGCGGCACACACACCCACGTCGCAGAAGAACGGAGCCAATCGCCGAAGATCCATATTAAGCCGCGGATGACGAACTTGCCGAATTTCCGAGATATGGCCACGTGGCTGCAACAGCTATTCATCAAGAGCCCGCTCCGTGATGAAACTCATGGCGAGATCAGAGAGGAAGACGAAGGGAAGGAGGGAGAGGGAGGAAAATGAGAGGGAGGGAGAAGACGAAGGTAGGAGGTATGCCGGATGATGGGCTGTGAAACCGCGAGTTCATTGAACGCGGGTTTTCCGTTCAGAAATTGAACGGAATGCACGCGCGTTCAATGAACGGGACTGAACGCGGAGTTCAATTCCACGCGGGAAAAAAAAAAAAAAAAAAAAAAAAACTCAAGCAATTTCGAAAAAAAACTATGTTATGAAGAAAAATTAAATAAACAACATTTGCCTGAGCATTACATCTAAATTCATTACCAAATTGGAAAAACAAAATAGAAAACAGAAAATAAAAAAAGTAAAAAAAGAATTGAAATAAGTGAGCGAACACGATTTGACACCACCATCTTTGGCGATTTTTCATTTTTTTTTGCATTAGCAAAATGACTCCAAAACTGAGAGGCATGTACCTCACATCATACAGAACTCATAAAAAACAAATCAGAAAAAAACAGTTATTTTTAGGCATTAAAATGATTTAAAAATAAATAAATAAATAAAAATTGAACGCCGTTCAATTTTGAACGTGAACGCGCAATCCGCGTTCAAACGCACATTTGAACGCGAAAGCGCGTTCACGACGTTCAAACGGTTACACAGACGATGGGGACAGAGCTATGGCTGGCACTAGCCTCAGGCGCGATGCGCACTGTGTTGGCGCCATAAAAAACCGAGCTCGACAACTCGAAAGCAGCCAGAGAACTTGGGAGCGAGTTTGTGGTCGCATGCACATTTACGTACTGCACTAGGTCCCCTAATTTATATTGATGCTGGGGCCCAGCATTTCCATTCCGAGCCTCGTACCTACGGACCTGCCTACCGTGGGCCAGATCGGTCATCCTTTGTCTTTTTCGGGCTAGCTTCGGAACGGCCCGCTCCATTAATTCAGTGTACCTTTTGGCCTTGGCCTTGAGGGCTGTACGCGTGTCTCTACCCCCTGCTTCAGCAATTTTCGAGTTACCCCGGTAGTCCACACAGGGGAGGCTATTAGTACGAAGCTGAAAGGGGGTAAACCCCGTGGATTTGTGAGGGGTGGCCCGATGGATCCCGACAATCTGATATACGATCTCGGGCCACGGACGCGTATCGTGTGCCGCTAAATTCCTGGGAAGGGCGGTTTTAATCATACGGTTGGCGTTCTCAGCCAACCCGTTCGACTGGTACACGTGGGGTGCCGTATGTCGGACGTGACGCCCTTTCGTGCGAGCAATTCCTCTACTTCTCCTTTAAATTCGGACCCATTGTCGGTTAGAATTTCTTCCGTATCTAGATGGGTATAGAGGAACCGTTCGATGTACGTGGTTATTTCTGCGACTTTTCGGGTCTTACAGGGATGTACGTCGATGTACTTGGAAAAATGGTCTATTAACACTAACAGGATAGAATATTCACATTTGGGTCAGGTGGCACGTCGATATCTGTTGTGTCCATACTGACTCGCTGGAAGAGGTGCTCTATTTCCGTTGGTACTATCGTGTTTGGTCCCCGTATTGGGGCGCGATCAGCGGCACAGACCAGAAAGTTGGCGACAATGTATCTGACATCATCTCGTATGTTGGACCAGAACCATCGGTTCTGGTCTATAGTTGCCTCTGTGACATCTATCGCGAAATGAGCGGCCTGTTCTTCGTGAGCAGATTGGATCCAATCATATCTCTGGAATGGATGGGGAACCGTCAACCACGAACCCGATCCGTCAGTTTTACGCTTCTCCAAATGACCGTTGATCCATCGATAGTCCCGAGATCTCTCAGTTGCCCTACGTCTGTCGTGTTTGGTGAGGTGTCCCAATGATAATCCCGCTAATTTCGCCAACAAAATTTTATCCGTCCAAACCTCCGCTCGTCGGTATTTTTCGTCGTATTCAGGGCCGTCCATTCAGGCGGCCTCGAATCGAACCTCCGTGGGGAGTTTGTTCGTTCTACACAGGGGGCACCTCCATTCCTTGCTACTCGTCCGATATCGAACGCAGGCCCCGTGCGCACGATTGACACACGTGGCACATTCTATCCAATCGATAAACCCGGTTTCGAAAGGATGACAGTCGACCCCAAAAACCCGTGCAATACACGTACAAAAATAGCAGAATTTATCAGGGAGGGTGGCAAAGAAAGTTGAGGAAGTGAGAGGGGCAGAATTAGTAGGAGAAGAAGGGGTTGCAAAGACAGGTGGGGTAGTCATGATGATAGAGGAGGAGAGATGGGACCGAATTGCGGAGAGGGTAGAATTAGTCAAATTGATCCTCGAGTCACTTACTGCTTCGACATGATCTCCACTTGGCCGTACTGAGGTCCAACCTCTTGTTCGGGTTCGTTCCATGAAATCACCTCCTCACTCTTCGGAACTTTCTCAGGCCGGTGCAGTCGTGTCAATCCGTCCGCATTCCCGTGTCTCTCGTGCTTCCAATGACGAATGTCAAAGTCCATGCTCTGTAGCACCGTTGCCCATCGCCCGATCATGCTAGAGTAATCCTTCGATTTCTTCAGAATCAACAGGGGCTCATGATCGGTTACCAATGTGAACTTCCGCCCGTACAGGTAAGCGCGAAAGTGACTGATTCCCCAAAGAGCCGCGTAGCATTCTATCGCCGGAGCGGCGTAGTTGCGCTTGCAGGCGGGCACCGATTTGGACGCATACTCCACCACGCTCTCGAGTCCACTTGGTCCCACTTGGGCAAGGATAGCCGAAATTGCCTCTGGCTGCCAGTCAGTGATGAGAACAAAGGCTTTTCGGGATCCGGTCTTATAAGGACCGGAGCTGAAATGAGAGCGGCCTTGAGTTTCGAGAACGCTTGATCACACCCCGACGTCCAGATCAACGGTTGATCTTTGCGCAGCAGATTCGTGAGGGGTCCCGCGATCGCCGCGAAGCCCTTGATAAATTTTCGGTAGTACGAGGCCAGGCCCAAAAAGGCGCGAACTTGCGTGATAGTCGTAGGCACCGGCGCATCTCTGACAGCTGCCACCTTGTGGGGCTCCGGTTGGAGCCCCTTGTGTGTTACCACGTGTCCCAGGAAGGAAATGGTGGTAAGAAAGAACTGACACTTCTCAAGCGCCACCTTGAAACCCGCATCTCGTAGCGCATGGAGAGCCCATTCGATGTGCTGCACGTATCCCTCGTAGGAACTCGAGTACACCAGAATGTCGTCCATGTACACAATCACGCAATAGTTGATGATGCTCTGCGCCAAACGAGTCTTCCGTACGAAATTCTGAAAAGCCATATTCATGGCTCTCTGAAAGCTCGTGGGAGCGTTGCAGATACCCATCGGACACCGGACCCACTGCCACGTACCCTCGAAAAGCACAAACGCCGTTTTCGGACGATCTTCCTCTCGGACAAGAAGATGATGGAACCCATGGCGGACATCAAACTTACTGAAAAATCGAGCACTCCTAATCGCATCCAACAACTCATCAATCCGGGGGAGGGCGTACACATCCTTGATCGTGATATCATTCAATTTTCGATAATCTATGCAAATGCGAATCCCTCCGGCCTTTTTAAGCACGATCACTACGGGAAAAGAGCATGGACCTATAGCGGGTTCGATCCATCCATTAACTTCAAACTCCTTAATCCGTTGAAAAGTGGCCGCTCTTTGAGCTGGCGGGTATCGGTAAGGAGCGCAGCTAATGGGCGGATGTTCTCCCGTGAGGATGGCATGCTCGATCACGTTAGTCAAACCGATATCATTATCATGCACGCTCAACACTTCTGCATAACCGTTCAAAACATTGATTAGTGACTTTCGAAGTTTCGTGGGGACGTGGCTTGGCAGAGTGATCGTTGATTCCCCATGAGTCTTAAGGGGTATGTCGATCCGATCAACCGGCCGCTCCCTTCGATCGTAAACACCGGAAAAGACAGAACTGCTGCTGCGAACAGAAAAGATAGTCGCAATCATCTGTGATTCGGCGGGGCTAATCATTTCGGTTTCTTTAGTTTCGGCGTCAGTTCTTGAGTCGGTCGAAATCTGCTCCACAGTCAGTCTTGTTAGGTCCGTCATCTCTTGCATTAGATCAGGCACGTCATCTACCGACGCTTTTGCCTTCTGTTTAATCAAAGCGATGGTCGCCCCCGTTGTTAGTAACGATCGGGGCGGGAAAACAGAAACGTTTAAATACTATTCCGTTTGTTGATAATGTGTTCGTAAGGAAAGCGATCCCGCGTACAAGGTGCGAGGGGGTTCCAAATCATCAGCCAGGTCAGACACTTGTAATATGGGTTCCCCTAGGAGGACTGAAGGACTGACTTGTGTTTTCGGAGGCGCAAGCGCGCTGTCTCCTGAATCCACGTGGAAGCTTCGCGCTGTGTCGGGGCACACTTGAAATTCTTCGGGAATTTCGTGTTCGAAAAGTTCGACCAGGTGCTTCCATTCATCCTCACTAGGCAGTTCTTCTTCGTATTCCTGTTCCTCGATTCTGCTGCCGATGTCCGAGGATGAATACTCCTCTGTATCGATGCATCGAATCATCCCTATTTGGGTTGAGTTAGGAGTTTGTTTTATCGTTCGGGTGGAAATTCGCAAGGGAACAGTTTGAGGCTTTCCCCCAGTTTGCGTGAGCACCAGTTGTCTGGAATCAAAATGCAAACGTGCGCTCACCGCCATCGCCCAAGGTAATCCTAACAACACAGAATAGGAACGCACATCTATTACTAGTGCGTTAACAAGGACGTGTACTCGTCCAACCTTTACAGCCACATTCTCAATAATGCCCACGATGTTCATTGCTTCCTCGTCGGCAAAGACATAATTGTCTTTGCCAGATTGAGGAAGAATGGATCCGAGTCGTCCCGTCTTTCTGACAGTGTGTAATGATATGGCCACTGCAGAAGACCCTGTGTTAATAAGGGCATTAAACGACTTGCTCGAGACTTCACAATCACATTTCGCGCTCTTCCATAGTAACGGCCGAGCTCGTACGAAGTGATCCTTCTCTGCTAAAGAGATCGCAACTACTCGTGCTGCTTCGGGTTCACCCGTTTCAGGTTCTGGTGGCGCAACATCCTCTCTTTCCTCCTCCTTCTTTTTTAATATTCGTTGGATGTGCTGGTACGTAAAGCGCTTTTGATTCTTCTGACATTGTTGTAACAGTTTGTTGTTTGGAGCTTCAGATATGGTGAACAAGTGTCCCACCGGAATCGGAACACGGATATCTAGCTGCTTGAGTGCTCGTAACACATGGATTTCGCCCATCCTAAACTGTGGACCAGGATTAGAATCGTGATCGACTCATTCAACATCATCAGGGGTCGATCGGACCGCCCCGATCATGCCCGCTAGGTCAATATACTCGAGTGGATCGACCACGTCAGCAGCGTCAGAGGAAGCAAATCCCGATGTTGACGTTATTGCCGTTGAGAGGGAAGGCTGCTCATATGCAACGAGTTCTCCTCCTTGGGCCGTGTCCATCAATGCGGCCATTCGTCCTTGGTTTAGAGCAACAGGGGCCGCAGCCGGCGGGGGTTGATTACGTTTTGGTTGCAGACAGTCCCGGGCAAAATGTCTGGGCTGTTTGCAAATAAAACATTCGACCTTTCCTGCTGGATTAGCCGGGTGAGGGAACTGTGGTGGATAGCCAGGAGCGGGCGGGGCAGGCAAGAGAGGAAATGGCGTGGGGGCAGGTCGAGCAGGGGCTGGGTTGGGCTTAATTAACCTGCTCATTATTTGTTCCATCCGCTCCATGTGAGCTGCCTGCATTTGAATCAAGTTGCTCATCCATTCAGACTGCTTGGTAGTGGCCGTATGGATCATTTGGGCAAGATGTAAGTTGGTTACGGTCGGTGAGGGGGTTTCGTGAAAGATTCCACTCCTAACTGTCGCTATCGGTTGATTCGTTGGGGGAGAGGAGGAGGGAACAGGCGGGATATCGGAAGTGGCCCCGTCGGGAAGGTCATGGTTGGGACGGGGATAAAACCATTCTACCGCCCGCAGCCACGATCGCCGTTTAGCCATTACATCCTGTATGGTGTCCGTAATATCTTCATATTCCTGACTGATGTATTTTTTTGTATCAGCCAGGTCCAGTTCCAACGCTTTAGTGATGATAGTAGATAGCTGGTGTGTCTTCGGCGGGACCTTTTTCTGTAACTTCCCTTTCAACGTCGGACTTCCTAGGTGATCGATGAACAAGTCTCGAGTGGATTTCTCATCTCGCCCAGATTTGTCCAACGTGGTTTGAAATCGATCCACGAAATCGGGCAGCGATTCCCCTGGTCCTTGTGGTCGAGTTTTGAGTACGTACCAGGCAACATCTTCACTGACCGTATCGAATCGAGCCAAGAATGCTTGTTTGAAAGTATTCCAATCTACCCACGTGTGCTTCCTGAACCAGTCATGCGCCATATTCCGAAGCAGCAAGGTAAGAACGCGGGGAAGGTCACCCGCGCTTTATCCTTGAGCTTCAATGGCTTCCGCCCAAGCTTCGGGGTGGGTATAATTAGGGAAGAAGAGGAAGGGGGCGGGAATGCTAACCACTACCCTATTACCGTCCACCATTGGTATAGCTGGTATAGCAGCAGCAGATATAGATCTGGTGACTGGACGATCTCGGCGAGCGGGTGGGGGACTTCTTATTCTACCTCTCGCCAGTTCGACTTACTATTATCAGAACCGACACGTGTCGGCTTCAATACCAACCTTACGCCCTGTGCTGTCTTTCGTTCGGAGTGCTAGACGTGCGGAAAGAGGCCCAGAAAAACAGCAAGATGGGGTGTGCGAAGGATTTTTAGAAAGTGAGTGTGGGGACACAGACGGAACTGAAATCCCCCGTGTTGATCCGATGAAGTAAGTCGGTTGCTTTCGCGCGTTGCGGAATGCGCGCGCGGGCACGGCGTGAAAAGAGAAAAATCCAAATTCAATCCAGAAAATATTGTCGAGCTTCCCACTGTGCTACGGCCCGTCGTTTAGAGCGGAAGGGCTTTGGCACGCTTCGCGTGTCTCGTTTTCGTATCAAATCCCGTCGTCGCTCGCTGGTCAGTTCT
>BFEA01000542.1:348534-361362 GCA_003427395.1 Chara braunii | reverse complement strand
TGGTTCCTCCCTCCCCCTAACTATCCCTTTCCGCCTGCCCATTTAACCACACAGTCCCAATCTGCCAGGAAGAGACTCCTGTGATGACGTTCGTTCTAAGAAGGTCTAGATCCACCGTCCCATGAGGGAACTTCGCGAACTTTTGACACTTGCTCTTTCCTACTGCTGACCAAACCATTGCATTTCTACAATTGTTGTAGCTGCCGTGGGGAACACGTCTGGGAATTCCTCGGGGCTCTTCAATGGGATGATGGGGTCGACCTGCAGCCAGTCGTGGAACTTGAGCTTGTAGCCCTTGGTGAGGCCACTGCATCCCTCCTCGTYACCCTTTTCCCCAGGCCATTCTATGTGAGCCATCCTGCCACCCCTTTCTCCCCCCAGCCAGTATGCGCAGAAGGTATGGATTTCATTGATAATATCTGCTTTTTGTGTGAGATTTTCCATTTTTTCCTGGATTCTTTTCCATTGCACCCTTATTTCTGTTTCTAAAAATTGCCTGACTGTGTCCGCCACTTCCCCTTCCCCCATCCTGACCCCTTCCTAGTCGAATACACACCTTCTTGGCCACAKTGTCCAGACCATCGCTTTTCTGGCCATAGAGAAAAGGTTGTTGGCAAGGCGGGAAGCATGTGGCCTTCTCCAATCACCTAACAAAAGTGCTTCCCATTTCCACCGCCACTCCTCATTGGTGCCCAGTTGTGACCAAATGCGGTTCCACCATCGCCACAGTAGGGCTGCCCCAGGACATTGGAGAAAGATGTGTTCTATTGTCTCACATATTTTTCGGCCCGGGAACCGTGCATAACAGGATTTGCACCATGGAAGTGCCTCCTCCCTCTGCTCCAGGTTTGTCCTGTCGATAATCCAGTTATTGGTGGGGAGGCATTTGTGACTGATTTGCCACTGTAGGGAGGCGAATTTTGCCGGTCTCTGTTTCACCTCTCTGAACCACTGCAGCCCTCTAACTTGGTCCCTACGTAGGTTAAGGTGTTTCATCCACCTGTCCCCTATCCCTGCCTGAACATCCACCCGGGACCTGATCATCCTATAAGTGGTTTTTACTAACAATTCAGAGAGATGTATTGAACGGATGTTGGCCTAGTATGTACCAATGACTGGGACTGGTGCTGCTCCGGATGAGGACTTTGGGGGGATCTCGCAGTAGGGGCTGTGCTAGGGATAGGTAATGGTGGGATAGCCTGCTTCCTACAGTGACAAATAGACCAGAGTGACCTAATTAATGGCGGAGATAAGAGGAACGGATGAAACTGGGGCTTCTCTGACCGATGACAACCTCTAGTTGATGACTGAGGTAAGGAGACGGTTGTTGGCCATAGACCCACCAATGACAGAGGCTAGCGTACCTCCAGATGGCTCACAACGAACAACGACCAGAAAAACAATGGTACACCACAATAATGTGACCAGAGAGGGGTCCAAGGGGATGTCTATAGGTAGAGGGGCGGATGGTGGTCGTACATCTACTGATAATAGGCCAGAACCTCTATGGTTGCGATTACAAAAACAGTGGTACATATAAYGAACAATACAAGAAGGAATAAAAATGGCTTGGGGGACAGGAATGGGTCCACCTATGGGACTTGTAGAAGAACGTCTACCTCTAACGCTCAAAGCTCCCATATGACAGGGCTTGTCCGACTGTGCTTCAATCAGCTATCCGATGGCTAGGTTTGCGCTACTCGTCCACATGGTTCAGGTGTGTTCTTGTATTTGAGAAAGTTTATCCATTCTGTTCCGGTAAAAACTCGGGCGTGTGCTGGAACCGCAACTCCAAGCAGGGCGTGAGATGACAAATGACAAATACGAGACTCATCCTATCGAGCCAGGCTCCACAAATCAAGGGCCTCGCCAAACCACTCCCGAGCTCTAGAAAAATTTTGGGAGTGCTCCTGAACGTGAAATCCCACGCAAGAGTGCCTTTCGCCACACTGCACTCTCAAACAGGACGCTCTCCAAGTCTGAAAATGGCAGTTGCCACATCCGGACACCATCAGTGTGAAACAGTCTGACAGAAGCTGTTTGTCCCTTTGAGATCCACCTCCAAATCTGGGATGAAACTTGGAGGTATGAGGGAGCTATCTCAAAAAAAATGCACGGTGATTTTGGGAGTGCTATCCGGATCCACATTCTGACAGCTCCTGAATTCAATCTCACAGATCAAATTCGGGAGCTGGTGTGGCAACACTGCACTCCTGAAAACAGCCACTTTGGGGAGTAGTGTGGCGAGGCACCAAGTCACTTCCACACAGGATAAAAACACAAAAACCAAACACTAAGGGACACAGCGCACCCGCCCAACAGAACACGTCACTCCCAACTACAGGAGAAAGACATAAAAAACAAATATGAAATGACACATCCCGCACGCCCCACAGATCACATCACTCCCACAAGTAGAGGGAAAAAAAAGAAAACAAAACCACATCAGACCCACCTCTAAGCACCATTAGCCTGTCCCATCAGGCCCGCATCCCAGCGCCATCAGCCTGTCCCATCAGGCCCGCATCCCAGCACTGTCAGCCTGTCCCAACTGGTCCTGGATCCCAGCACTCGGCTGGGTCTAGCGCGGGCCTGTCATGCTTTTGTGCCCCTTAGCTGCGGCTCTCAGAAGGGTGAAGCCAGAAACAGAGACAAAAGCATATACAAAGGAGCAAACTTGTCGGCCATATCTGTGAGCATCTCTGTAGTACCACATCCCAAGAAAGGAAGGGTGGAGGTTGGGGAATGGGAGGCTACCTTGGCTACTTGAACCATAAGACAGGTATAGGTGATAAAACTGAGGCAACGAAGGTCTGTCAGCTGGGTGAATGGGGTCAAGCAGATTAGTCAAGCTGCTTCCAATTCTGTTACTACCAGCCATGGGATCTGTGTACAGTATCACTTTTTTTTTTTTTTCCCCTGCTGGAAACCGGGTCCAGCATCCCTTGAATACATCTTTACAATTTTTTACATCATTGAACATGACACCACTGTGCTGGAAACCGGGTCCAGCGTCCCATATCCAAACTTTACCTCCCTTCCTATCCTGTGGCACGGTCTGGTATTGGGGGGAGGGCCACCGGGGGGCACCAGTGGAGTCTCCCTCCTTCACCCAGCCCCTGTCCACCATCTACTCTTCTCGTGGTGTCCATTGGGATAAACAGACATGAAATAAACTGACACGAAATAAACTGAAATGAACTGAGAAAACACAGGGGACCCTGCCAGCATTGATTGCCCTGAGTTGCAGGGACTTAACTGTACAGGGTGGATGTGCCAGGATGCACCTGTTATCCTCGTTGGTGCATCTTTGCTGAGAAATAGGCTCAGTGTTCTTTAGAATTATATAGGTGAAATTGCAGGAGAAAAAGGAAAGAGCCCTGCTCAGCCAGGAGCCGGGAACAGTGACTCAGGTAGCACTTCCTCCAGGGACAATGGGTGGGGGGGGAAGGGGTCTGCAAATTCCTGGGCTGGGCGTAGCGGGTCGTCAGGGTCAACCTTGGTCCACTCGTGAAAAAGCAGATAATCTCTTTCAATCTCTGCCCGGTGTCCCTCTTGCAGTTCTTCTTCCAAATGGTGATCCCCGGCCCACCATACCTCTGCCGACCAACCCTCCCTCTTCGCGCCCAACCAGTCCTTGCCAAAGCGGGAGATGATTCTATTTATATCTCCCCGGGTATGCACTTGATCAAGTTTATCTTTGGGCGCCGTCCACTGGGCTGTGATTTCATGCTGCACTAACGGCCGTAGTTGCTCCGTGACCTCTCCATCTTCCACCCTTGCTCCCTCCATCTCCAGGATACATCTTCTCCACCATATGACCCATAGGACAGCGCGTCTTCCCAGGTGAAACATATTTTCTTCGAATGTATTTCCCGAATCTGGGGGTAATGCCCCAGAAGTATGGCCCTCCAGTCCCATGGCCATAATGCGCCTGGAACTATGTGCCGCCAAATCCTATCCCAACTCCTCCATAGTAATACATCCGCAGGGCACTGGAGAAAGATGTGTTCTATTGTCTAAGAGCGCCTTCTCCCGGGGTAGCACTGGAGACATCTGTGGCACCAAGGCCATGCCCGCCCCTGCTGCTCCAGACATGTATGCTCTATTAGCCAATCGTTGGTTGGCAGGCATCGATGTGCTATTTGCCACTGAAGGGCAGAGATTTTTGCAGGTCTCTTGCCATAGTCCGCCAACCACCTTATGGGTTTGAGCAGGCCACGATCTACATTGAGATGGCGATACCATTTGTTTTCTACTAGCTCCCGCAGTCTACGTTTGGGTCGAAGCATTCGGTAGACCTGTGTATAGTATCACCTACCTTACACTGTCATGTAGTGTTACATGCCCAGTTGGGCAATGTATGTAAAGCCAAGGATCCGTAATGTGATAAAAATGACTGAATGGTCAATGCGATGTTAGTGGAATCTCAACAAGCAATGTACATCCTGACACATACAACATGGCACCTTGTGGAGCAGTGGAAGACTTAGATATAAGCCCTGACCTGACCGGGACTGACCTCTCTCACGTAGTACAAGACAGCGAAGCGGAATGCTAAAATACGAATGACTAGCCCAATCAATGTCGCAATGCAGACCAAACATACATCATCCTCATCACAAGGTGTGAAGGGGCCTGGCGCTACACACAGGAAGAATGCGCCAGGTCCAGACCATACACAGACGAAGAGGAGGAGATCAGACGAAGAAGAGGGGGAAGGTAGGAATGTCGTCAACACCAAGTCTTCGGTACAAGTCCCGGATAATCCCTCGTCAAATGTCTGAAGCCCAATGTCGAGTCTGGATCCAAATGTCACCAATCCCGCTCTCTCGTAGTCTTCTGATGCAGTGAAGTTAGGTAGCGAGAGGGTGAGGGGGAGATGGTGGACTGAGAAGAGGAAGAAGAACTCTCTCTCTCTCTCTCTCTCTNTCTCTCTCTCTCTCTCTCTGTGTGTCTCTGTGTCTCTGTCTCTCTGTCTCTCTCTCTGTCTGTCTCTCTCTCTCTCTCTCTCTCTCTCTCTCTCTCTCTCTCCCTCTGTGTGTGTGTGTGTGTGTGTGTGTGTGTCTCTGTGTGTTCCTTTTTTTTCCCTATTCAAGCTGAGAGGAAGGGATATGAAGATGGCAACCCTCAGTATCCTCACCACCTACACCTCCTCTCGTTATTCTACTGCCGCAGACGACCGGCCAAGTCCCCTGCAGCGTAAGAGAAATTGCCCTAGAGCATGTGCTTATAGTGATGTAGGATTCCTCGACCATGCAGGAACATACATACATATGCAGATCCTCGTCGTTGCCTGTCTTATACTTTCATGTCGCGTACACCCTCCTCGTTTATAGCTGTGTGGCAGTACAAGCAAGTTATCGAGCCCGAACGAGGAGAGTCAGTCAGAACATGTTCAACTGAGCTGGATGAAATCCGTCTGCAGCAGCAGCCGCAGCAGCAGCAGCACCCGCCCCCGTGGCGAGAAGGAAACACGCGCAAATGTCCTCCTCGCCGCCTATTTCGTCGGCGGCTTCGACTTGACCATCCTTCCTCGTCCTCTAATCACCACTCCCGCTGTCCAAGTCAGCAGCAGAAAGGCCAGATGCACTGACAATCGGCTCTCCCACGAGCTTGGATCGATGAGCACCTAGATGAGGCAGGAGGCCGAGGGGTAAGGAAAGAAAGAAAAGAGTGGCAAGCCGCAAGAGAATACCGGCAAGTGCCCTGCCCCGACTTACTGTAGTAGAGTAGGAGGGATGGGAGAAGTAGTAGGAGCTGGGGTAGGACGATCAGCAAGTGTGCGTATGGCAATAATATTAGTAATAATAGGAGCAGGGTAGGAAAAACCGCGTCAAATCCACAACTACCGTAGCGCCGGGCGGACGTCCCTGCCTCCTCCTCCACTCCTGCAAAGCCGGGCAGCGCACCTGTGAATCTCAGACTGACAACCAATCACGCCCCGACCCGCCAATAGATGGGGTATGGTATGACCTCTACCCACTACGGTAGATGGTTTTACAAAAAGCACACGTACACAACGTACACAACTGCTGCAAAAGGCCAGCTTCTCTTCGTTACCGTCCTGAAAAAAATCTACCTCGCGCAGCCGTTTCTCAATCGGGGATGTTCACCAGAATCACCGATCCAAGTTGACACTCTACTACAAACACTCCATCAATCGCAAGCCGCCACACGTACACGGAGATTTGCCAACTGCCTACTTCCCCTACCACATCACCCTGCCACCCATCCCCTTTCCTCACATCAGGCAAGACTCTCTCTCTCTCTCTCTCTCTCTCTCTCTCTCTGATGTGTCAGGCACTAACCTGTGAAGATGGTGCCGTCTGCAGGTACCTCGAAGACGAAGCTGGAGCTATGGCACTGCAGGTAAGTCTCCTGGCCTCCGCCCAATCTCTCTCTCTCTCCAGTACTAATCTAGCTCCTACTAGCGCCCAACGCTGAAGGCTACTGCTAACGCTACTACTACTACTGCACCTCTCCTCCAGAGTGCTGCTGCCGAATCCTGAAGACTACCTCCTGCCTCCTGAACTTTACGTGAAGTGCTTGGGAAGTCCCTATGAACTCCCTACAGCCTGCAGGGCGGGCCAGTCCTATATAGTGCTGGCCCGTCCAGGAGGCTGCTCTTGCCAATGCCAAAACGTGCCAGGCCCTGGCGTTGACACTCAAACAAAAGTTGTCTTGAAAATAGGTGCAAAATGGCCTGTGCTAAAACCCTGGTCTGGTGCCTACGTTTCAGGGCAGGTCGATCTTATGAGGGCCTGAAAATGACCCTCCATTTCAGGCTGAAAAGACTCAGGGCCTGGAGGGCCCTGTTTTAGGTTGAAACGACACAGGGTTTGTAGGCCCTTGTTTTCAGGCTTTTGGGCTGAAATGACACAGGGTCTGTAGGCCATTGTTTTCAAGCTTTCAGGCTGAAAACGACACGGGCCTGAAAAGTAGCGGGTTGTATATTCGCAAGACCTCCGCAGATAATAGCGCGGCTTTGAGAGCCAAAAATGATTCCTGCGCATCCTCTCCGAAGTCAAACGGTCGATCCTCGCCTTGAAGCTTAGTCAAGTGGGTCGCGATCTTCGAGTATCCCTTGATAAAACGTTGGTAGTAGCCGACAAGGCCAAGGAACGAACGGACATCCGTGACGTTCCGCGGCTCCGGCCACTCTTGGATGACTTGAATCTTGTCCGACAACGGACTGATGCCCTCCGGTGTGACAAAACGACCCAAGTATTTCAGCTCTTGCCGAACAAATTCGCACTTGTCGCGGTTGGCTTTGTACTTGGCGCGGTGTAACGTCTCCAACACTCGTCGAAGGTGTTCAAGATGATCCTCCAATGTCCGGCTACAGACGAGAATGTCGTCTAAGTAGACCAGCACGAACCGGTCCAACATCGCACGAAACTCGTTGGCCATTGCCGCTTGAAAGGTCGTCGGGGCGTTGGTGAGGCCAAAAGGCATGACCACCCACTCAAAATGCTCATACCGCGTCTTGAACGTGGATTTATAGCGATCGTTCGGCCGGATTGAGATCTGATGGTATCCTGATTTCAGATCCAACTTAGAAAAGTACTTCGCTCCACCTAATCGCTCAAGGAGATCGTCAATACGGGGAAGAGGCCCCGCATTCTTGACGGTTTGCGCATTGAGCTTGCGGTAGTCAATGCACAATCATAGATCCTTGTTCTTCTTCCGTACGAAGAGAACTGGTGCTCCATACGGGGAGTTACTACAGCGGATCCAGCCCTTGTCCAACAAGTCATTGAGTTGCGCGCGGAGGACCGTGAGCTCCTCCTCGCTCATGCGGTAAATGCAACCTTTTGTCGGCACGACACCGTCCCCAAGAATGATCTCGTGAGAGATCGACCGATCCGGCACCACACCGGTAGGTGACTCGAAGATGTCGGTGAACTCGTCAAGCAACCACACCACACAGGGGTCCGAAGATAAGTCCATGGGTGAAGAGTCGGCTACCACGGCGATCCGTAGGAAACATAAGCCTATCTCGCCGGGCTGCTCGTAAGCGCAATAGCCCGGAAAGACTTGGCCGTCACCACTTGGCACCGGATCAAAGGGTGCGGAAGAGGAATAGTACACGACACTTCGGGGCCGAAGGCGTTCCAGACGGTAAGAGTCCGCCGGTGGAAGTTGACCGTGTGATCCGCATTTGCAAGCCAAGGCATTCCCAAAGTAATGTCGAAGTGCGTGTCCAAAATGTCGAACGTCGCCGGTTCGCATGCATGAGGTGCGAAATACAGCGGTACGGCCTCGATGTAGTGGTCGATAAGTTGATGCGTCCTTCCGTCCGCCAACTTGATCGTCGTCGGGTTTGCCTTCCGCTGAAGTTGTGCACCAAGACCAGCCCTTTGCATAAAGGCTTGGCTCATGAAATTGCGAGACGCGCCGCTATCCAGCAAAGCGCTGCAGGACGCTTGTCCAACTTGGAGCGGTGCATTTTTGTCATCATACCACTGCTTGCAAAACTCGTGGGCCACATTGGTAACATACGCAAGGATGTCCCCCACCGCAGTTTCGTCCTCCGTCGGCGAAGTTGGTGGTGCATAGAAGGATAGATACGTGTGAAGATGAGTGCATAATGCTGCGCATTGCGGTCCCGGCAAACGGCCCGTGGTCGGGAGAGGAAGCCATGCGAAATCCTCGGACGTGAGCGGGTCCAATACCTCTATGTTGAACTCGCGCGCCGAATCCCGTGAAGAACCACTTGAAGACGATAAGTTGCCGCTGCCAGACGAGGAAAATGCCGCACACACGTCTTGTCCTTGAGCATGAGTACCCAACGTAGGAACGAGTCGGGCAGCATAGTCCTCATAAGAATATAGAAGAGGAGGACTATCGACTTCCGCATGTCCCTTGGAACGACGGGCGGTCACCCGCGAAGCGACCAGTTTCGAAGGCGTCGAGAGTGTCGTCGATTCACTCCTGGTGGTGCTCAATTATTGATTTGCCTTTGTCTTTCAACGAGCAGCCCATTGTGTCGTGGAGATCGTTGTTGCACCACAGACAACAGCGAAATCTCGTACGTTGCTTGTATGCTTGCTCGAAGAGATTGTGGTGGGACCATGGGGCTGGAGCTGCTGCACAAGGCCCGAGGCTAGATGTGGTGTTTGTCTTCGGCTTGCCACGTCCTCGGCCTCTGCCGGGGCGACCACCATCCAGGGCGGCTGTGAGTCTGTTCCCTTCATTCGCAGACACGGCCTCGCTAGATTGGTCGGCGTTGCTGTCCCGACCACGACCACTTTCGACCGATGCTGATCTTTGCTCGGGCCTGCCGCAGACGAACGGTTGAGGTTCTCGGCCTCCTTGTTCGTGACAATGATCTGCGTGGCCTTATCGAAGAGCTTCGCCGTTGTCGTTAGGGTGTCCTCGACGTGAGTCAAGGCGTTGCCCAACGCCGGACTCGACCTCGAGATGAAGTAGTGTTTGACGGCCTTGAAGCCCATTTGAATGTCTGGAACGGATGTCAAGCGTTGGTACTTGGCAATTCGAGAAGAAGAAGACGACATGAGGAGGAGGAGGAGGAGAGAAAAGATGAAGACGAATGAGGAGGAAGAGGAGTGACGAAAAAGAAGACGAGAGGAGGAGGAGAGAAGAAGATGAAGACGAAAGGACGAGGAGGACAGAAGAGAAGACGAAATGAGGAGGAAGAGGAGGAGAGGAGGAGAAGAAGACCAGAGGAGGGGGAGGAGGAGGTGCCGGTTGTGTCATGTGATGACCAGGGAAAAAAAAAAAAAAGGTCGATGGAGGAGGAGGAGGAGGAGGGAAAACAAGAAGACGAAATGAGGAGGAGGAGGAGAGAAGAAGACGAAAACAAGAGGAGGAGGAGGAGGAGGAGGAGGAGAGAAAAGAAGAAGACGAAATGAGGAGGAGGAGAGAAAAGAAGAAGACGAAATGGGGAGGAGGAGAGAAGAAGAAGAACAAGAGAGGAGGAGGTGGAGGAGGAGGAGGAAGAGAGAAAAGAAGAAGACAAAATGAGGAGGGGAAAAGAAGACGAGAGGAGGAGGAAGAGTGAAGAAGAAGAAGAAGACGAGAGGTCCTAGAGGAGGAGGTCGGCTGCACACGATGAGGAGGAGGTCGGCTGTGAAGAACTACTTCTCGAGCCCGTGCTATCTTTCGTACCCTTTTCGCTTGTATTATACCCACCCCATAAAAGACCCCGTTTCGTTTTCTTGATTTCAGGTGCCGCGTTTCGAGCCCCCATCTTCCAGAAGCTTTTGTGATTCTTCGGTTCTGCTTTCTTTCCTTTTTTGCACGTCGAGAAATGCATAGGAATTTACACGTGCCTTAGCGAGCGCACTGGGAATTGGGCCCGGCAGTTGGGTATTCCGGGATAAGCGGAACTTCGACGTGTCCTTTTTTGTGCGTGAACGTTCTCGGACGCGTTGGGGAAAACTCTCGGAATTTTGTCGGGATGCAAATAGGCTTAGGACTTTCTTTTCCCGCGTTGCTCTTCAGCGCGCGGATATGGTGATTTCAATTTTGAATCGGTTTAGGATGTAGGAAAGCTGTAACTGTTTCGGTGCCTTTTTCTCTTTTTTTTGTTGACAGCGCCACACATGCAAAGCTTTTTCCTCTCTGTCCCCCGCATCGCTCTCTCCCGCGCTCCTTTTTCCTTCCCCCTCCTCTTCCTCTCTCCTCGTAACTGTTTTTCTCCCTCTCTTTCTCTCTCCCGCTCATCTTTTTGTGCGCCCATTTCCCCTTTCTTGATCATCTGAATCTTGGACCCGTCTTGCGCTACTTCTCGCGCCTTTTTTCTTCTCTCGCCTTTCGGGCAAAGCTTGCGAAGTCCGGTCGATCCTTCGATTACTTTCGCCCACCAATCAGACGCGGCGTACGGTAGGATCTTCCTATTGCGCGACGAGTCTGATTAGCCAATCGCTGAGTCCCGAAGAATCAACATGGCTTCTATAGCGCGCTCCTCGCCAAGTCTTCTCCTCCTGCTTCTCTCCTCACACTTCGGTTTTCCCCCTGCCTTTTCTCTCCCTTGTCTCCCTCCTCGCCACTATAAATTTCGCAAACGCGCCCGCAAATCTCTCTTACGTTCTCGACTCTCAAGCCAGCTTCCGGGAAGCAGTGGCTAGGCAAAGTGTTTGGTGCGAGTCGGAAAGTCCTCTCGGGATGACGATAGGCTGGTCGGTTGCGCGCTTGATCGCCACGACGGACTGTGGGATCTGGGCGAACCACGTCGAGTTTACGTCGGCGGGGTGACGATCTCAGTGGTGGGAGTTAGCACGCGACGGCCGGGATCGTCGGTGCGGGTATGAGGATCGATGATTGGAGTTGAGTGAGTGATTGGCGTGGGGCCATGTTGGAATTAACGGCGAATGCGCCTTTGTTGTTGCGCATCTTTATCTCTGGCGTGAGTGTATGGCGGCAACGCCGAACTTCCTCTTTTCGGATCTTGTCCTCTTCTCTCTCGACATTCCTCCCTCGTCTCCCTCTCTCTCCTCTATCTTTGAATGATGAAGTGTCTCGATATTTGTCTCTCTCTCTCTCAAATGGGAATGAGTCTGCATGTTGTTCCTGTGTAAAAAAACTTCTTCTGGAACTCTTCCGTTAGTTTCCTGGGTAGTCCTCCTATGCAAGAACCCCGTCTTCTTGTCTTGTGAACGGTGGATGCGTGTGTATTATTCAGCGATCCATCTTTTATCCCTGAGCATATCTCATTTTCGCACCTTCCACAGTGAATGTATGTATGGAGGTACGCGTCTTTTTGCGTTGATTAGACGATTGTTGTCGGGACTTTGTCCGAGAATGCAAGAGTGTTTAGATCTGCAGTTCTGAATGCACTGCGCATGTCATCTGCCTTATGTTGCATGACATCTGCAGCCGATCTACAGGGCAGCCTCGAGAAACAAGGCGACTGGGATCAATACCGCGGTGGTTTACGGGAACCTGAGTCGCGGGTCGGTCCCTTAGTTACATGCATGATCGAGCTGATGATTTTTTTTTTTTTTTCTCTCTCCCTCGTGTTGAAAAGAATTGATTGGAGATTGCGCAAGTGTTTCTCCTTGATGAAGTCTCGAAATTTTTGCAATTGATTGACATGTGGATTGATAAGCACCCTTCGATCGGGCGTCAGCCTCCCGTACCTCTCGTATCAACACGGCCTTTTCCCTATAACGAGGAAAGGACACATGTATGCGAGTGGGACATACGAGAAGCTGTCGCACAGATCGGCGGCCAATACTACTTCCCTCCGGCAAACCGTTGTTCAGGGTTCGTAGAGGCTGGGTTTGTTATTATCCACACGCATTTTCCACCCTACTCAATATTGCTCCCCTTTAACGAGTTTATCGTCATTCCGTGGACGGCAGTGGCGCCCCATTGGCCTCGAACCCTGTGCACAGAGTGCCAGCGTTTTGATCGCTACGAAGCAAAGGGTTTCCACTACCGAATACGGAGTGGAGACGAGCATAAGGAAAAAGCCACGTGGCTGAGACCCTCCACATCAGACTCAGAACTGACCAGCGAGCGACAACGGGATTTGATACGAAAACGAGACACGCTAAGCGTGCCAAAGCCCTTCCGCTCTAAACGACGGGCCGTAGCACGGTGGGAAGCTCGACAATACTTTTTGGATTGAATTTGGATTTTTCTCTTTTCACGCAGTGCCCGCGCGCGCATTCCGCGACGCGCGAAAGCAATTGACTTACTTCATCGGACCAACACGGGGGATCTCAGTTCCGTATGTGTCCCCACCAGGGTTGTCGAACCCCGGCCCCGGGACCCCGCCGGGGTTCCGGGGTTCCGGGGGTCGGCACCCGGGACCCCGGCCCCCTGTAGGGGAAAAAAAAAAAAAAAAAAAAAAAT
>BFEA01000542.1:325015-338488 GCA_003427395.1 Chara braunii | reverse complement strand
TGGATGAACCCCGCGGCGGGGGTCCGGGGTCCGCAGCCTAACACCGGCTTTGCCCCCGGGGTTCCCCACTCGACAACGCTGGTCCCCACACTCAATTTCCAAAAATCCTTGGCACACCCCAGCTTGCTGTTTTTCTGGGCCTCTTTCCGCACATCTAGCACTCCGAGCGAAAGACAGCGCAGGGCGTGAGGTTGGTATCGGAGTCGACACGTGTCAGTTCTGATGATAGTAAGTCGAACTGGCGAGAGGTAGAAGAAGAAGTCCCCCACCCGCTCGCCGAGCCAGATCTATATCTGGTGCTGCTATACCAGCTATACCAATGGTGGACGGTAATAGGGTAGCGGTTAGCATTCCCTTCCGCTTCCTCTTCTTCCCTAATCATACCCACCCCGAAGCTTGGGCGGAAGCAGTTGAAGCTCAAGGATAAAGTGCGGGTGGCCTTCCCCACATTCTTACCTTGCTGCTTCGGAATACCGCGCATGATTGGTTCAGGAAGCACGCGTGGGTAGATTGAAATACTTTCAAACAAGCATTCTTGGCTCGATTCGATACGGTCAGTGAAGATTCCGCCTGGTACGTTCTCAAAACTCGGCCACAAGGACCAGGGGAATTGCTGCCCGATTTCGTGGATCGATTTCAAACCACGTTGGACAAATCTGGGCGAGACGAGAAGTCCGCTCGAGATTTGTTCTTATTAATCATCTACGAAGTCCGACATTGAAAAGGAAGTTACAGAAAAAGGTCCCGCCGAAGACACACCAGCTATCTGCTATCATCGCCAAAGCATTGGAACTGGACCTGGCTGATACAAGAAAATATATCAGTGAGGGAGATGAAGATATTACAGATACCATACGGGATGTGGCGGCTAAAAGGCAATCGTGGTTGTGGGCAGTAGAACGGTTTTATCCCCGCCTCGACCATGACCTTCCCAACGGGATCGCTTCCGATGTCCTGCCTGTTTCCTCTTTCTCTCCCCCAACGAATCAACCGATAACGACAGTTAGAAGTGGAATCTCTCATGAATCCCCCTCGCCGGCCGTAACCAACTTACATCTCGCCCAAATTATCCATACGGCCACTACCAAGCATTCCGAATGGATGAGCAACTTGATTCAAATGCAGGCAGCTCACATGGAGCGGATGGAACAAATAATGAGCAGGCTAATTAAGCCCAACCCAGCCCCTGCTCGACCTGCCCCCGCGCCATTTCCTCTCTTGCCTGCCCCGCCCGCTCCTGGCTATCCACCACAGTTCCCTCACCCGACTAATCCTGCTGGAAAGATCAAGTGTTTTAACTGCAAACAGCCCGGACATTTTGGCCGGGACTGCCCGCAGCCAAAACGTAATCAACCCCCGCCGGCTGCGGCCCCTGTTGCTCTAAACCAAGGACAAATGGCCGCATTGATGGACATGGCCCAAGGAGGAGAACTCGTTGTATATGAGCAGCCTTCCCTCTCAAAGGCAATAGCGTCAACATCGGGATCTTCTTCCTCTGACGTTGTTAACGTGGTCGATCCACTCGAGTATCTTCACGTAGCAGGCATGATCGGGGCGATCTGATGATCTTGAATGGGTCGATCGCGATTCTAATTCCGGTCCACAGTTTAGGACGGGCGAAATCGATGTGTTACGAACGCTCAAGCAGCTAGATTTCCGTGTTCCGATCCCAGTGGGACACTTGCTCACCATATCTGAAGCTGCAAACGATAAACTGTTACAATAATGTCAGAAGAATCAAAAGCGCTTCACGTACCAGTGCGTACAGCGGTTGTTAAAAAAAGAGGAGGAAAACGAGAATGTTGCGCCACCAGGACCGGAAACGGGTGAACCCGAAGCAACACGAGTAGCTGCGACCTGTTTAGCCGAGAAGGATCACTTCGTACGAGCTCGGTCGGTGCTGTGGAAGAGCGCGGAATGTGATTGTGAAGTTTGGGGCAAGCCGTTTAACGCCCTTATCGACACATGGTCTTCTGCAGTGGCCATCTCATTAGTCACCGTCAGGAAGACGGGACGACTGGGATCCATTCTTCCTCAATCTGGCAAAGACATCTATGTCTCTGCCGACGAGAAAACAATGAATATCGTGGGCATTATTGAGAATGTGGCTGTAAAAGTCGGACGAGTACACGTCCTCGTTAACACACTCGTGATAGATGTGCGCTCCTATTCCATACTATTGGGATTACATTGGGCGATGGCGGTGGGCGCACGTTTGCATTTTGATTCCAGACAACTGGTGCTCACGCAAACTGGGGGAAAGCCTCAAACTGTTCCCTTGCGAATTTCCACCCGAACGATAAAACAAACTCCTAACTCAACCCAAATAGGGATGATTCGATGCATCGATACAGAGGAGTATTCATCCTCGGACATCGGCAGCAGAATCGAGGAACAGGAATACGAAGAAGAACTGCCTAGTGAGGATGAATGGAAGCACCTGGTCGAACTTTTCGAACACGAAATTCCCGAAGAATTTCAAGTGTGCCCCGACACAGCGCGAAGCTTCCACGTGGATTCAGGAGACAGCGCGCTTGCGCCTCCGAAAACACAAGTCAGTCCTTCAGTCCTCCTAGGGGAACCCATATTACAAGTGTCTGACCTGGCTGATGATTTGGAACCCCCTCGCACCTTGTACGCGGGATCGCTTTCCTTACGAACACATTATCAACAAACGGAATAGTATTTAAACGTTTCTGTTTTCCCGCCCCGATCGTTACTAACAACGGGGGCGACCATCGCTTTGATTAAACAGAAGGCAAAAGCGTCGGTAGATGACGTGCCTGATCTAATGCAAGAGATGACGGACCTAACAAGACTGACTGTGGAGCAGATTTCGACCGACTCAAGAACTGACGCCGAAACTAAAGAAACCGAAATGATTAGCCCCGCCGAATCACAGATGATTGCGACTATCTTTTCTGTTCGCAGCAGCAGTTCTGTCTTTTCCGGTGTTTACGATCGAAGGGAGCGGCCGGTTGATCGGATCGACATACCCCTTAAGACTCATGGGGAATCAACGATCACTCTGCCAAGCCACGTCCCCACGAAACTTCGAAAGTCACTAATCAATGTTTTGAACGGTTATGCAGAAGTGTTGAGCGTGCATGATAATGATATCGGTTTGACTAACGTGATCGAGCATGCCATCCTCACGGGAGAACATCCGCCCATTAGCTGCGCTCCTTACCGATACCCGCCAGCTCAAAGAGCGGCCACTTTTCAACGGATTAAGGAGTTTGAAGTTAATGGATGGATCGAACCCGCTATAGGTCCATGCTCTTTTCCCGTAGTGATCGTGCTTAAAAAGGCCGGAGGGATTCGCATTTGCATAGATTATCGAAAATTGAATGATATCACGATCAAGGATGTGTACGCCCTCCCCCGGATTGATGAGTTGTTGGATGCGATTAGGAGTGCTCGATTTTTCAGTAAGTTTGATGTCCGCCATGGGTTCCATCATCTTCTTGTCCGAGAGGAAGATCGTCCGAAAACGGCGTTTGTGCTTTTCGAGGGTACGTGGCAGTGGGTCCGGTGTCCGATGGGTATCTGCAACGCTCCCACGAGCTTTCAGAGAGCCATGAATATGGCTTTTCAGAATTTCGTACGGAAGACTCGTTTGGCGCAGAGCATCATCAACTATTGCGTGATTGTGTACATGGACGACATTCTGGTGTACTCGAGTTCCTACGAGGGATACGTGCAGCACATCGAATGGGCTCTCCATGCGCTACGAGATGCGGGTTTCAAGGTGGCGCTTGAGAAGTGTCAGTTCTTTCTTACCACCATTTCCTTCCTGGGACACGTGGTAACACACAAGGGGCTCCAACCGGAGCCCCACAAGGTGGCAGCTGTCAGAGATGCGCCGGTGCCTACGACTATCACGCAAGTTCGCGCCTTTTTGGGCCTGGCCTCGTACTACCGAAAATTTATCAAGGGCTTCGCGGCGATCGCGGGACCCCTCACGAATCTGCTGCGCAAAGATCAACCGTTGATCTGGACGTCGGGGTGTGATCAAGCGTTCTCGAAACTCAAGGCCGCTCTCATTTCAGCTCCGGTCCTTATAAGACCGGATCCCGAAAAGCCTTTGTTCTCATCACTGACTGGCAGCCAGAGGCAATTTCGGCTATCCTTGCCCAAGTGGGACCAAGTGGACTCGAGAGCGTGGTGGAGTATGCGTCCAAATCGGTGCCCGCCTGCAAGCGCAACTACGCCGCTCCGGCGATAGAATGCTACGCGGCTCTTTGGGGAATCAGTCACTTTCGCGCTTACCTGTACGGGCGGAAGTTCACATTGGTAACCAATCATGAACCCATGTTGGCTCTGAAGAAATCGAAGGATTACTCTGGCATGATCGGGCGATGGGCAACGGTGCTACAGAGCATGGACTTTGGCATTCGTCATCGGAAGCACGAGAGACACGGGAATGAGGACGGACTGACACGATTGCACCGGCCTGAGAAGGTTCCGAAGAGTGAGGAGGTGATTCCGTGGAACGAACCCGAACACGAGGTTGGACCTCGGTACGGCCAAGTGGAGATCATGTCGAAGCAGTAAGTGACTCGAGGATCAATTTGACTGATTCTACCCTCTCCGCAATTCGGTCCCATCTCTCTTCCTCTATCATCATGACTACCCCACCTGTCTCTGCAACCCCTTCTTCTCCTACTAATTCTGCCCCTCTCACTTCCTCAACTTTCTTTGCCACCCTCCCTGACAAATTCTGCTATTTTTGTACGTGTATTGCATGGGTTTATGGGGTCGACTGTCATCCTTTCGAAACCGGGTTTGTCGATTGGGTAGAATGTGCCACGTGTGTCAATCGTGCGCACGGGGCCTGCGTTCGATATCGGACGAATAGCAAGGAATGGGGGTGCCCCCTGTGTAGAACGAACAAATTCCCCACGGAGGTTCGATTCGAGGCCGCCCAGATGGACGGCCCTGAATACGACAAAAAATACTGACGAGCGGAGGTTGCACGGATAAAATTTTATTGGCGAAATTAGCGGGATTATCATTGGGACACCTCACCAAACACGACAGACGTAGGGCAACCGAGAGATCTCGGGACTATCTGTGGATTAACGGTTATTTGGAGAAGCATAAAATTGACGGGTCAGGGTCATGGTTGATGGTTCCCCACCCATTCCAGAGATATGATTGGATCCAATCGGCTCATGAAGAACAGGCCGCTCATTTTGCGATACGTGTCACGGAGGCGACTATGGTCCAACATACGAGTTGATGTCAGATACATTGTCGCCAACTGTCTAGTCTGTGCCGCTGATCGTGCCCCAATGCGGGGACCAAACACGATAGTACCAATGGAAGTAGAGCGCCCCTTTCAACGAGTCAGTATGGACACAACAGATATCGACGTGCCACCTGACCCAAATCGCTGTGAATATTCTATCATGTTAGTATTAATAGACCATTTTTCCAAGTACATCGAGGTCTATCCCTGTAAGACCCGAAAGGCCGCGGAAATAGCCATGTACATCGAACGGTTTCTCTATACCCATCTAGATACGGAAGAAATTATAACCGACAATGGGTCCGAATTTAAGGGAGACGTAGAGGAACTGCTCGCACGAAGGGGCGTCACGCTCCGACATACTGCACCTCACGTGTCCCAGTCCAACGGGTTGGCTGAGAACGCCAACCGTATGATTAAAACCGCCCCTCGTAGGAATTTAGCGGCACACGACACGCATCCGTGGCCCGAGATCGTATATCAGATCGTCGGGATCCACCGGGCCACCCCTCACGAATCCACGGGGTTTGCCCCTTTTCAGCTTCGTACTAGTAGCCTTCCCTGTGTCGACTACCGGGGTAACTCAGAAATTACCGAAGCAGGGGGTAGAGACACGCATACAACCCTCAAGGCCAAGGCCAAAAGGTACACCGAATTAATGGAGCGGGCCGTTCCGAAGCTAGCCCGAAAAAGACAAAGGATGACCGATCTGGCCCACGGTAGGCAGGTTCGTAGCTACGAGGCTCAGAATGGAAATGCTGGGCCCCAGCATCAATATAAATTAGGGGACCTAGTGCAGGTACGTAAATGTGCACGCGACCACAAACTCGCTCCCAAGTTCTCTGGCTGCTTTCACGTTGTTGAACTCGGTCCTAACGGCGCCAACACGGTGCGCATCGCGCCTGAGGCTAGTGCCAGCCATAGCTCTGTCCCCATCGTCCGGCATACCTCCTACCTTCGTCCTCTTCCTCCTGCTCACCTTCCTCCCTCTCCCTCCTCCGAAAGCGAGGAGAACGATGACGATCTAACTCTCTCTCCGCTCTCTCCCTCTTGCCCTTCCTCCTCCTCTTCCGCCTCGCCATGAGTTTCATCACGGAGCGAGCTCTTGACGAACAGATGTTGCAGCCACGTGGCCATATCTCGAAAATTCGGCAAGTTCGTCATCCACGGCTTAATACGGATCTTCGGCGATTGTCGCAGTTCTTTTGCGACGTGGGTGTGTGTGTCGCCGCCGCGTTTCGATTCGAAGGGAGCTCACAGGCAGTGGTACTGGTGGAAGTAATCGCAGTTCATCGGCGAGCGGCTCCCGGAACGAGCCACGTCACCACGGTTGCGGCTTTCAGCGGCGACATCAGTTCGCTTAATCCACGGTGGCATACCGCGATCTTGACCTCGCTGCAAGAGTGGACGGAGCAAGTATCCAACGAGTGGCAACACGGTCTTGCCCGGCCAGGGTATAACCTCCTCCCGACCTTTGCACCGGATCTTGGCGAGATCCGTCGTTCTCCGCTCGAGCCGCCGGTTGCGATCCCCACCCTCGTCCCTTTCCCACGTCCCCAATGAACCACGCCGATCCCCTCGCTCCTCTCTCCATCTTCGGTCGCCCCTCTCTTTTCCCCACCTTCTGGCAATCCGATCTTCATCCTTCTCTTTCCTTCTCGTTCAAACCTCTTTCTGTCCCGCTTATTAACCCCTGGGCATTGGCGGCTGTGGCGCGAAACTTTTAACGAGTTGTCCTTCTGCTTGGCCCGAGTACAGGTGACGTGGACGCAGATCAGCGAGCATCCTGCGTGGATCGAACATTTGGAGCTGCTGATCATACAAGCTTGGAGAACTAACGTCGAAGGCGATCTTCTCGGCTTTCTCTTTGGATCGGTACGGCCGGGCCGCCGCCAGTTGATTGCGCAGGAGCTCATCGCGCCGATCGTGCAATTGGCGGACGATCTCTCGCCCGACATCTTTTCGCAAAGTGACGACAGCCCCGCACCATACGTTCTCGAGTGGTCATTGGATCCGTACCTTTAGTGGACCTTGTGCTTGGAGGAGCCCAGGGACGAAGATACGCTACCATCACGGCAGGAATATCTGAAGCCTTACGACACCATCCCTCACACCTTCTATCCGAAGGCGGAAGAAGTGGTGATCGACGACGAAGAAGAAGACGACGAAGAAGAAACGTCGGAAGAAGGAAGCTACAGCGAGTATAGCGAGGGCGAGCTGAGTGAAGAAGAAGAAGACGAAGAAGAAGAAACCGGATCTGAGTGGGAAGCCCTGCCGGAGGAAGCTGCGCGCACGGGCACAAAAGCGGAAGATCCTGAGGCCGCACACAAGCGGGAAGAAATCGCCTCTGGGAAACGCCATTTAGAATTCGCCAGCGAAGCAAGCCTGCGCATCGGTGACGATCCGACCAAAAATCCGGAGCCACCGAAGCCCGAAGATGGCGACCCCGCAGCCGCCTCCCCAAGAACCGCACGATGGAGACGGAGCAGATCCCCCTCCTCCTCCAGCCCCACTCGTCCCCCAGTTCGCCCATGTACCGATGCGGGCGATAGGCCTTCGTCCTCGGACGTTATCCCGCCGTCCCCTTGATTTTCTCACCCTCGAACAGATCCGCAACCCCGTCACCTTTCCCCTCCATCCCTTCCTTCCCCAACTTTTCCGCGACTTCTACTCTACTCGCCTACTCGCTACCGTCTACCCCCACCCATCCCTTCAGCCCGCTGCCCCCACATTTTGCTGGCATATCCTGCTGTTCAGCGCTGCATGGGAGCGATGCAACGTGGTAGAAGTCTACTGCGTAGCTACGGGGACAATCCCTGCCTACCGCCACTACGAGTTCTTTCGAGCGGCGCTCCTCCGCACCCTCTCCTCCTTCTATCGTGACTACCTCGCCTCCCTCCCTCATAGCGGCGATCGCTTCCCTCGCTTCCACCAAATCATCCGATATGAGGAGCTTCCGGTGACAATGGAAGGGATGAATCGCTACCTAACCCCACTTCCACACCGTCGTCCCCGTGACCTCCCCTCCATGTACCGCCTCTACTGGCCCATTCCAACTAGGCGATAGATCCCGATCACCTGACTATTCCCTCCTCTCTCCATCGAAGATCACTCCATCGACGATGACGTCAACCTACGCTCTGATTCGACGGGCAGCGACAACCTGGGGTGCAGGGCACACGGAGAACCGGCGGACGATGATGGCGTCACCTGGACGACCATCGATGATTCCAGCAGCACGTTGGCAATTGAAGATGGCGTCAACATGGACTCTGGCTGGATCGTTTGTTGAGACGCTTGGTTCCTCATGCATCACTCTGTTCTCCCTCTCCCTCTCTCCTTCTCCGCCATGACATGCAATCAGGAGATCGCATAATTTTGGAACCCCCTGCACGTCACATATGTGACGAACTACTTCTCGAACYCGTGCTATCTTTCGTACCCTTTTCGCTTGTATCATACCCACCCCATAAAAGACCCCGTTTCGTTTTCTTGATTTCGGGTGTCGCATTTCGAGCCCCCATCTTCCGGAAGCTTTTGTGATTCTTCGGTTCCGCTTTTTTTTTTTTTCTCTTTGCACGTCGGAAAATGCATAGGAATTTACACGCGCCTTAGCGAGCGCACTGGGAATTGGGCCCGACAGTTGGGTATTCCGAGATAAGCGGAACTTCGACGTGTCATTTTTTGTGTGTGAACGTTCTCGGTCGCATTGGGGAAAACTCTCGGAATTTTGTCGGGATGCGAATAGGCGTAAGACTTTTTTTTCCCGCGTTGCTCTTCCATGCGTGGATATGGTGATTTCAATTTTGAATCGGTTTAGGATGTAGGAAAGCTGTAACTGTTTCGGTGCCTTTTTCTCTTTTTTTTGTTGACAGCGCCACGCATGCAAAACTTTCTCCTCTCTGTCCCCCGCACCGCTCTCTCCCGCGCTCCTTTTTCCTTCCCCTTCCTCTTCCTCTCTCCTCGTAACTGTTTTTTTCCCTCTCTTTCTCTCTCCCGCTCAGCTTTTTGCGCGCCCATTTCCCCTTTCTTGATCATCTGAATCTTGGACCCGTCTTGCGCTACTTCTCGCGCCTTTTTCTTCTCTCGCCTTTCGGGCAAAGCTTGCGAAGTCCGGTCGATCCTTCGATTACTCTCGGCCACCAATCAGACGCGGCGTACGGTAGGATCTTCCTATTGAGCGACGAGTCTGATTGGCCAATCGCTGAGTCCCGAAGAATCAACATGGTTTCTATAGCGCGCTCCTCGCTAAGTCTTCTCCTCCTGCTTCTCTCCTCACACTTCGGCTTTCCCCCTGCCTTCTCTCTCCCTTGTCTTCCTCCTCGCCACTATAAATTCCGCAAACGCGCCCGCAAATCTCTCTTACGTTCTCGACTCTCAAGCCAGCTTTTGGGAAGCAGTGGCTAGGCAGAGTGTTTGGTGCGAGTTGGAAAGTCCTGTCGGGCTGACGATAGGCTGGTCGGTTGCGCGCTTGATCGCCACGACGGACTGTGGGATCTGGGCGAACCGCGTCGAGTTTACATCGGCGGGGTGACGATCGCAGTGGTGGGAGTTAGCACGCGACGGCCGGGATCGTCGGTGCGGGTATGAGGATCGATGATTGGAGTTGAGTGAGTGATTGGCCTGGGGCCATGTTGGAATTAACGGCGAATGCGCCTTTGTTGTTGCGGATCTTTATCTCTGGCGTGAGTGTATGGCGGCAACGCCGAACTTCCTCTTTTCGGATCTTGTCCTCTTCTCTCTCGACATTCCTCCCTCGTCTCCCTCTCTCTCCTCTATCTTTGAATGATGAAGTGTCTCGATGTTTGTCCCTCTCTCTCTCAAATGGGAATGAGTCTGCATGTTGTTCCTGTGTGAAAGAACTTCTTCTGGAACTCTTCCATTAGTTTCCTGGGTAGTCCTCCTATGCAAGAACCCCGTCTTCTTGTCTTGTGAACGGTGGATGCGTGTGTATTATTCAGCGATCCATCTTCTATCCCTGAGCATATCTCATTTTCACACCTCCCGCAGTGAATGTATGTATGGAGGTACACGTCTTTTTGTGTTGATTAGACGATTGTTGTCGGGACTTTGTCCGAGAATGCAAGAGTGTTTAGATCTGAGGTTCTGAATGCACTGCGCATGCCATCTGCCTTATGTTGCACGACATCTGCAGTCGATCTATAGGGCAGCCTCGAGAAACAAGGCGCCTGGGATCAATACCGCGGTTGTTTACAAGAACCTGAGTCGCGGGTCGGTCCCTTAGTTACATGCATGATCGAGCTGATGAGTTTTTGTTTTTTTTTCTCTCTCCCTCGTGTTGAAAAGGATTGATTGGAGATTGCGCGAGTGTTTCTCCTTGATGAAGTCTCGGAATTTTTGCAATTGATTGACATGTGGACTGATAAGCACCCTTCGATCGGGCGTCAGCCTCCCGTACCTCTCGTATCAACACGGCCTTTTCCCTATAACGAGGAAAGGACACGTGTACGCGAGTAGGATGTACGAGAAGCTATCGCACAGATCGGCGGCCGATACTACTTCCCCCCCTCAAACCATTGTTCAGGGTTCGTAGAGGCTGGGTTTGTTATTATCGACACGCATTTTCCACCCTACTCAATATTGTTCCCCTTTAACGAGCTGATCGTCATGCCGTGGACGGCAGTGGCGCCCCATTGGCCTCGAACCCTGTGCACAGAGTGCCAACGTTTCGATTGCTACGAAGCAAAGGGCTTCCACTACCGAATACGAAGTGAAGACGAGCATAAGGAAAGAGCCACGCGGCTGGGACCCTCCACATCAGACTCAGAACTGACCAGCGAGCGACGGGATTTGATACGAAAACGAGACACGCGAAGCGTGCCAAAGCCGTTCCGCTCTAAACGACGGGCCGTAGCACGGTGGGAAGCTCAACAATACTTTTTGGATTGAATTTGGATTTTTCTATTTTCGCGCCGTGCCCGCGCGCGCATTCCACGACGCGCGAAAGCAACTGACTTACTTCATCGGACCAACACGGGGGATCTCAGTTCCGTCTGTGTCCCCACACTCAATTTCCAAAAATCCTTGGCACACCCCATCTTGCTGTTTTTCTGGGCCTCTTTCCGCACATCTAGCACTCCGAACGAAAGACAGCGCAGGGCGTGAGGTTTGCGCGTCATAGCACCTCGACCATGGGTAGATTGAGGACTACATGGCAGGTCGACGATGGGCGGCGTGATGGGAGCTCCGCAAGAGGAGGAGGCGGAGGTTGGCACCTCGACGATGGGCAGGTTGACGACGTTGTGGCAGCTCGACGACGGACAGCGCAATGCGAGCTCCGCGCGAGGAGGAGGAGGAGGTCAGCTACGAGTGGTGGGCAGCTGGATGACGACTGGGCAGGAGCAGCTCGATGACGACGGCCCAGGGGCAGGTCGATGGCGACGGGCAGGTCGATGACGACGGCAGGGCTTCGAGCTTCGGCAGCAGGAAGGACAATCCCCCGTTCGGATTTGAATGGGGGATTGTAGCCCTCCAGCCTAGAAACTTAGAAAGTGACTGAAAGTCGTTAAAAAAAAAAAAAAATCCAAGGACTACGCGGCTGGGGAGGCTGCCACTGGCCGAAAAAGGCCTCCCCCCCACCGCGCGCGAAATTGTGCTGGGCCCGCCCGGTGCCCAACCGGGTGACCCAACCGGCCGGGCCGCCCGGGAGCCCTACCGGACGAAGGCCAGGCTGCCGGGCGGTCCGGATTTTAACACAGCTTTGCAGGTGAGCCCTCCAGTGCTAGCGGTGCTGTTTAGAGCAGGCATCGCTAGCACCCGGGGAGAGGCTCCATCTATTGGTGGGGAGCGTCACCTGCTGGAAAACGGGTCCAGCGTCCCTTACACATCACAGTACACGTCTGATCAAAGTTCATCAAACAAACAACTACAATGTTCAGGGACGCTGGACCCGTTTTCCAGCAGGTGCTGCTCCCACCAATAGATGGAGCCTCCCCGGCAGTGCTAGTGGTGCCTGCTCTTATCAGCAATGCTAGCATCCTACCCAGGTTGTTCCCTCAAAAAAAAAAAAAAAAAAAAAAAAAAGACCTATTAATTTAATATTAAACAAATTATTACTTTCAAAAATGCAACAGCTGGCAAGTTGCAGGAGAAAACCTGGAAATACATCTCTCATTTTTCCTCTGAAAGGATTTCATGCATTCCTGTGGCTAGGTCCCAGACCTCGTCCCAGAATTCCCAAGTCCCATGTCCCATGCATCATAGCCCAAACTAGTAGGCCCTGTAATACAGTAGAAACCATAGGGTACCATAGGTCTGTTCGTACAGTCAATCCAGTCGATAGTTAGGCCAAAGGAGTCCAATCAACAGCCCAGTCCAAAAGAAGCAGCTCACTCCAGGGAAAGTCTGGTACCTACTGGAAAAGTCAAGAGAGAACCCCGGCCGGAAGGTAGGAAGTCGGTACTGGTCCAAAGTCCAAGATTGGGAACTGCAGCAAGATGTAAAAGTCCAGCAGCCCCTAGACATCAAAACAATTCCCATTCAAGCATGTCGCAGAAGCGCTGTTGTGGTTTTCTGTGGACAAAGATCAAGTGAGAGGCTGCGAGGGAGCAAAGTAGAGTAGTCAACAGCGCCCGCTGCCATATCCAGGACAAGAGAGAGAGAGAGAGAGAGAGAGAGAGAGAGAGAGAGAGAGAGAGAGAGAGAGAGAGGGCATTCAGAGAGGTAGATCCATAGAGAGAGAGGGTGTTCATAATTCTTTGTTTTTTTGCAATAATTCTGAGTTTCTCATATTGCATGCATAGTGTCCCTCATTTGTGAAGCTTTGGTGTGATGAGTGTGAACTCGTACGGTCTTCTGAGGCCGTGCGAACTTGTGAGATCGGTGCACATCCACCCTTGGCCTTTTCCCCTTCTCCACAATGATTCAAAAATGAGAGGAGGTTAAATTGAAAAATCACAAAACAATTAACAGAAAGCATCAGAGAGTTTTGTTTGGGAGTCTAGGGGCTCTGAGCATTCGAAAAGAGGCCAGTAGTTATTCTAGTTCTCCAACCTGTCCTTTAATTTTCGTGAATTTCCTCAATAGTTCCCAGACTGATTCTTAGCCGAAGCCGCTTGTGTATCTCTACATGGGACGCTGGGCCCGGTTCCCAGCCGAAGCTTAATTTGTGTGTGTGTGTGTGTGTGTGTGTGTGTGTGTGTGTGTGTGTGTGTGTGTGTGTGTGTGTGTGAGAGAGAGAGAGAGAGAGAGAGAGAGAG
>BFEA01000542.1:308543-322654 GCA_003427395.1 Chara braunii | reverse complement strand
GAGAGACGACAATCTTCCCGGAAGCATCTGGAAGGAGAAAGGGCGGTGCCTCTGAAGGGCCCTGGTCGAAGCACTGGGTCACGGTCACCATGCCAACCCAATGGGAGTAGGTCACGCATGCGATGGCTGCTTGTCCATTTTGGCACTTTGTTGCGCTATAGAAGTCGTGCCGGGTGTGCCAGCCTTTGATGAGACGCGCTTACCAGACCGTCTATAAATATTTCTGGTTGGGGACTCTGATTGAATCTGGTTGTGATCGTCGTCCTGACTGCGACGTTAAATAATTCCTGAGGAGATGGGGGCTCTCCTAAAATTCCTCCTAATCAGCCAGATCAACCGGGTGTAAGGCTCGTTTCGTACGAGGGTAAATAAGAGTGGACTGGCTGGCTTGCTCGGCAATGACTTGGGGCACAGGGGTGGGCCGACAATACACACGAAGACACTGCTGCTCAAAGATGCTCTTCGGTATGTTGGATTGAGGGGAGGGTAGGTTCTAATTGGTGCTCAACTGTGAATACAACTATACCCACTGTTCATACATCTGCAACATAGTCTGGTTTTGTTCTTGATTAGTTGGTTGACAGACTGCTAATACCTCACAGACAGTTTAGTATTAGGACTGTTGTATACTACCATAGCCAGTTCTATGCAAACTTTTGTAAGTGAACTAATCATGACAAGACTAAACTATGTAGACAGTCTTTTGTGAATGTTGTAGGCTACCACTTGATCGGTCAAGTAGGGGACCTGCCGGACACATTTATTTTTAGAAAATTAGGTGCCGGTCAGACACATGTTGTGGTAGGACTCCAGCAGGGAGTTGTAGTGCAGATAGTGTTTGCCTAACCGATGAGCGGGTCAGACACCGATGAGGGTAGAGTTGACAATGTGAGACTGACACGTTCGAGACCACTAAGGGTCCCGCACGTGTTCCAGACCCTACAACCGGGAGACGAAGCACGGCTTCGTGCCGAACGTAGAGTCCGTGCTCTTGCAGCAGCGAGGGCAGCAGCAAACCTAGCAGCTAGAGATCAGGCAGCAGCAGCCAGAGCAGCAACAATAGCTAACGGCGCAGCCTGTGCTGCATCCTCGTCTGGGACTCAGTTGGGAATGCCCCTTGGATCCCCGGGTACTTCCGGATCAGTAGGTTCTAGTCAGTCCACAAGTCAAATGGCGGGCTCGCAGTTAAGCCCGTTGACCCCACGCGGTAGGGAGCTCCTAGAGCTCCAACAGGTCGAAAGGATCCGCGAGCGGTTAGAGAGGGAACTGAAACAGGCAACTGACAGAGAAAGAGAAATCAAAAATAGAACAGTCAGGCTTGATACGTTAGAGGCAGACAAGGCTGCATTGGAGGGTTTGGATGAGTCAACTATGTCTGACCAACTGAAAATATTGAAGAACAGTATGTTGTCGCTGCATGCGCATGTGGACAGCAGACTGGATTTCATGCAGAACTCTTTGGACCAGATCTTGGACCTTTTACAAAGGCCAGGATTTCGGCCAGCAGCGCAGTCGCCGTTGCCGTTAATGGCGATGTAAGGCCCCTTTCCGGTACAAGCTGGCACACAACCAAGTAGCACGTTCGCAACAGCCGGACAGACTGTTGCTTCTTCTTCTTCTGGGTCATCGGTGGTTGCTACACCATCACCGCAACAACCTGTTCCTCAACAGGGACAGCATCAAGGTCAATGGTACCCAAAGACCCCGATGAAACCGCCCCTTGCCTTCTTCGGAGAAAAGAAGGATGAGGAACTCAACACATGGTTGAGAACGGTTCCAGTGTGGGTAAGGGCAAAGAGGACTAGGAGGAGGAGGTGATTACTGTTGCATCTTACCTTGAGGGTAAGGCAGCCAAATGGCTGGATGGATTAGTGGCAAAGGCAGGGTACGGGCGACGCATGGCGGACTGGGCTAAGACCCTAACGTTAGAAGAGTTTTTGGAAATGGTAGAAGCTCGCTGGCACAATCCACAGCAGGCACAAATTGTCACTGATGCGATGCATAGACTAGACCAACGAAAGTTCAAGTCAGTCAGAGAGCTAACGACTACCATAGAGAGCCTTATCGTCGTTCCCGGCATACGCTACGATGACCAGGTCTTATTGACCATGTTTGTGAGATGTCTCCCAGAGAATCTCAGGAACTTACTCGCCAGCGAGGCTCGCCTCGAGTATCACTCGTTTGAGACATTATCTAGAAAAGCCTTAGATTTATAGGCCACTCTAGGAAGTGTTCAACCTACTTCAGTTGACGCGAGGAAGAAGAAGAGTCTACAAGAATGGAAGAAGAAGGGGAGCAAATTGATGATGGTTGAGTTCGCTGGGACTCAAACAGAGATCGAAGAGCACACAAACCTGTTGGACTATTCAGAGTACGACGGCGAGGAGATTGCTGAGGGTAGCACCCTCGCCGCAGTAGTAAAGACTAAGGCAGGTGGCCGAGGGAAGGGCCATCAAAAGAGTCAAGAGCAGGCCGCCTCCAATCAGACCAAAGTTGCTGATTGGATCAAAGCAGGTCTTGATCAGGAAGTGTGGCGGGACTGTAGAGTGCGTGGTGCTTGCATCAACTGTAGTGAATACGGACACGCTCAGTATAAGTGCCAGAACGCAAAGGTCACGCAAAAGATACCTCCTAAGATAGGGGCAACTTCTTCCCAGGCTTCTAGCTCGGGAAACACGTAAGGCCGGTGGTGCTTTTACTCAAGGTGAAGAGGGTCAGATACCCTCCCCACTTCATGAGCAGACCATAGCTAATGACTCTTTAGTCACCCTGCAGACTCATCCAGACCAAACCATGCTTTGTACGTTGGATGTGTCTGAAGCCTTAGAAGATTTGGAAAGTGAGTGGTCAAGTAAGGACCCTCGTGAATCTTGGGTGGCACTAAGGAAAGGTCCTAGAGGGGAACATTTCGTTGTGGAAGTTGATGTAGGAGGCCGCAAATGTGGTGCCTTCATAGACATCGGCTCCACGCGGAACTACATAAGTCGCGACTGTTTGGAAAGGTTGCGCCTACAGGACCGGGTACAGCACCTTACTAGACCTGTAGCATCTACTTTGGCCAATAAGGAGCACATGATTGTCACAGACTATATCAAGGATGTAGTCTGCACCTTTTCCTATGGAGGAGGGGAACTTAATCACAAGATTTCGTTCCTGGTTAACGACGACTTACCGTTTGATATGTTGTTGGGAATGTACTACCTTGAGGTTGCCAAGCCCCAGTTTGACTGGGACAAGAAGGTGCTAAAGCATAAGTTGCCTGATGGAAGAACAGTTAGACTGACTAAGTTCAAAGCCAGTAGTATAATCGATACCTATGGCTGCTTATGTGCATCAGCGTTCTATAACTATTATAAACAGAACCAAGAGGAGGGTGTGTACCTAGTGTATGTCTCTGAGAAAGGGGTGGCCGTTAAAACACCCCCAGAGATAGAACACGTCGTTGCTAAGTTCCCTGATTTGTTTAAGGAACCTACAGGAGTCGTAGAGAGGGAGATTGTCCACGCCATTGAAATCATTCCAGAGAGTAAAACCCCAAAGGGAAGGATCTATAGGATGGCTCCGGCCGAGTTGGACGAGCTTCGGCGACAACTGAAAGAGCGTACCGAAAAGGGATGGATCCGGCCGAGTACTTCCCCCTACGGATCTCCGATACTATTTGTACCAAAGAAGGGGGGTACATTGAGGATGTACATTGATTATAGAGGCCTCAATGCCATCACAGTAAAGAACGCAGAGCCTCTACCTCGCATAGACGAGCTATTGGATAGGGTGCAGGGATGTAAGTACTATAGCAAGATAGACTTAAAATCCGGCTACCATCAGATTGGAATAAGACCTGAGGATCAGCACAAGACTGCTTTTCAGACCAGATACGGTCTGTATGAGTTTGTAGTGATGCCCTTTGGCCTTTGCAATGCGCCGGGTACATTCCAGCACGTCATGAATAGGATCTTCCATGACCACTTAGATAAGTTTGTCGTAGTCTACCTTGACGATATTCTTATCTTTAGTAAGTCTGTCGAAGAGCATGCACAACACGTTGAGACTGTACTTTCACTCCTGCAACAACACAAGTATAAGGTCAACCTAGAGAAATGTGAGTTTGGATGCACTAAGATCTTATACTTGGGTCATGAAGTATCCGCGGAAGGTATTAGGCCGGAAGATGCGAAGGTGGCTAGTATCAGGGACTGGCCACGACCTCAGACTGTTACTGAGGTCATATCTTTCTTAGGCATGTGCGGCTACTATAGGAACTTCGTAAAGAACTATTCTACAGTCGCCTCTCCTTTGACTGATCTAACTCGACTTGACACGCCGTGGGACTGGAGTGATGAGTGCGAGGCTGCTTTCAAACGATTGAAGCATGCACTCATGAATCATGAGGTTCTTATGGTGCCCGATCCTCAGAAGCCATTCATAGTGACCACTGACGCAAGCCAATGCGGCATTGGCGCAATGCTGGCTCAACAGGATGAGAAGAAGTTGAGGCCGATCGAGTACATGAGCAAGAAAATGCCATCAAAGAAACTGGCAAAGTCGACCTATGAAAGGGAACTTTATGCTCTCTACAATGCACTTGTTCATTGGAGACACTTTCTGTTGGGAAGGTTCTTCTATTTGAGAAATAACCATCAGACCCTCAAATGGATCAAGACTCAACCGGCTCTCTCTGATGCACTCAAGCGATGGATTGAGGTCATAGATCAGTATGACTTCAAGCTAGAGTATCTGAAGGGAGAGTACAACAAGGTTGCAGATGCACTGTCACGTAGAGCAGACTACCTAGGCGCGCTAGTTTCTGACTTTGGTGTATCTGAAAAACTAACTCAATCGTTAGTGGGAGCCTATCAGGAAGACCCTGTCACGATGGACATCATACGCAAACTTCAGGCGAAAGACAAGGCCACAGAGGATGAGCTTGTGATGGTGGACGGGCTTCTCTTTCTTGATAAGGCCGGTTGTAAAAGATTAGTGATTCCATTTAGTGAATGTTTGTGTAGTTTGTTTCTAGGAGAATGTCATGACGCAACCGGACACTTTGGTTACAAAAAGACGAGTGCTAATCTAGTACAGCGATTTTGGTGGTCAGGAATGCTAGAAGATGCAAAGAAATATGTGGAGACATGTCAGGTCTGTCAGCGGGACAAGCCACGAACTCAAGCACCGCTTGGGTTGCTAAAGCCCTTGCCTATCCCCGCTGGTCCAAGACAGAGTGTTTCCATAGACTTCATGGACACCCTAGTGACTAGTAAGAGTGGCAAGAGGCACATCTTTGTCATCATTGATCGATTCACCAAATACGCTAAACTAATTGTCATGCCAGAGACCGCAAGGACTGACCACGTCATCAAGTTGTTCATGGACAACAGGGTGCGTGATTTTGGTTTACCAAATTCAATCGTTAGTGACAGAGATGTCCGCTTCACAAGTGAGTTGTGGAAGAAGACTGTTGAGCAGATAGGCAGTCAACTTTAGATGACTTCAGGGAATCATCCCGAAGCCAACGAACAGGCCGAGCAGATGAACAGAGTTGTACAACATCTGCTGAGGCATTACATCAAGCCCAGCCAGGATGACTGGGATGAGAAGTTGCCTCTCATCGCTAGCCTGTACAACAACGTTGCACACAGCAGTACCGGTGTTAGTCCTAACCAGCTGCACTTGGGATGGAAGCCTAGATCAGCTCTGGACTTCCTCCTACATGAAAATCGATCCTCTGCAACTCCCAGCACTCTTGAGTATGGTGTGCAGTATGAGAAGTTGTTGCAGCAAGTTGTCGAGCACATCAAGAAAGCTCAGCAAGCAATGATCGCTTCTGAGAACAAACATCGTCGGCAGTCCTCATTTCAGGTAGGGGAACGTGTCTGGGTCAACGCTAGTGAGCTAGGACAGGAATTCGGAATCTCTTGCAAACTAATGCCTCAGTATTTTAGTCCATGGGAAGTCCTGGATATAGTTGGAGATGAGATGGATGGTCCTACCTACGTTATCTGTATCCCTGGTCATTTGCGCACCCACCCTGTCTTTCATGCCTCAAAGCTTGCACCTTTCGCTGAGACAGATCAGTTCCCTTCAAGGAGATCGATGTTGCCCCCAACCATGGATGGCCAAGTGGGCATCGACGACACTGTGGATCACAGAGACCTGCCTGTTCCAAAGCCACTGGGAAGAGGAAGACCTCCCAAGCCCAAGAGAGAATATCGCGTCAGATTCAGGCATCATACGGATCCAAAAGAAGATCGGTGGTTTACCAGAGAGGAACTGATTGACACAGCTCCTCAAGTGGTGGCAGAATATGAAAGGATGTTGAAAGGGAAGGCACCTGCGAAGTAAGCATCTCAGCGGACTTTCGAAGCTAAGGGGGATGGAATGTGAGGATTGAGCCCTCAAGAAGGGGCCTTGCCATGATGTACATGTTCTGGGCTAAGACCCCAGCAAGCCTCGTGCCCGCCCTAAGTGAAGGCGGGCCAGCAAATCAACAAGAGCCCTCTGTCCAAACATTTCATGAAGTGGGGTCCATACAGTTGCAGCACGCCAGTTGGTTGGAGTGCACCGAGTATCGGAGCTCTGCAAATCCAGAGTTGGTTAGGCCCTGGGCACATAAACGTGAGGCCGACAATGCATGCTGGAAATCGAGGCCGAAAATGCCAATGGGAAACCGGTCCACTATCTGAATCTGGCCGCAGGCCTTGATGAAAGAGGCGCAACTGCATCTGCTGGGCCCCAACCGCATTGGGCCTGGGTACAGGTACTGGGGCCCAGGCGCAAGCTCAAGGGAGGCCGCCCACACGCAACACTGGCATATAGGCAGGGAGGGCGAGTGGGCAGGGATCTTGGCCATTGCAAGCAAGGCTGGCACGCTGCTGCGTTGCAAGTGTGCTGCGCTGCGCTAGGCTAAGGAAGGCAGGCTGGCGCTAAGCGGTAGAGCGCAGCCTGGGCTCAAGGCGCTGGCGGCCATAGTCGGGTTGCCTGTGGGCGCAGAGAAGGCGAAGGGCGAAGGTGGTTCTTCGGAGGTGAAGGGCGCTGTGTGGGATAACAAGGGAGAGTGAGGGAGAAGAGAGGGACGGACCAGGTGGAGAGGAAGTCGGCATTGGTGTTGACATCATCACTCGCTGGTCGTCAAGTTGTCAGGCTGCTTTCATGTTGTAGTTGTAGTGATAAGTTGTAGAGTAGGTAGGGCGCCTGGCGCCATTCAAGAGAGAGAGCTACATTGGGTTATGTTGTTGGTGTTGCCCGATTGGGCTTGGACATTGACTCACGATTCTTCTGTATCGTTCTCAAATGGATGGTTATTCGGTTCCATTGTGCTATCTGCTCTTGCTTTGACTACTTGGACTTCAGTGTGATTTTCCAATCTGGATTTTTGTGCTTTGTCCACATTTATGTGCGTTGCAGAGCTTGGGTTTTTTTGGAAACACACATTCCGGTCTTTCTGAGGCAGATGGGTTGTGGGACAGATGAGTAGGATGTTTGACGAATTGGTAATGGCAGACAAGGCCTTTCAGAGGCCCTTCAGCAGGCCTGTTGGTTGGGCACTAAGTTCTTGAGTTTTCGGCAAAACGGATCAACGAATGAGGGTCTACCGGTACGCTTGCGACTTTCTGACAGAATTTTGCGGCTCGTTTCTAGGGCTTTCTGATTTACGCTATCTAGTATTCTGGAAGTTTCACTAGGACTATTTTTCATTCACTATAGTGAACCGGCATTCTCACGTAGTACTTAGGTAGTACGTCTACAATTCTTCATCATTTGTAGCCAGGAGTTGACCCCTGACGATGACCAGTTGGCAACTGGTCGAAACGCGGCCTCGGGTCGCGCCGTACTACATCGTTGTTTTCACTATTTTCTTTCGTAACGATGTGCACCTGTGCTCGGATTTACTCATCTTAGTCGTCTGCTTTCTTTTCTCCCCTTATTCTCCCCTTTATCTATCTTGTCGTATGCTTGTCGTATGACTATCAATGGTTGGAACACTCATGTGCTTCAATACGCGTAACAACCTCCGTGGCATTCACTACGCTTGTGTGGTTACGTTTTGACCGGTCCTTGGTCTTGCCGATATTGGCAGGCTCTCACTGGTCACGATCGAATTTCACTCTTTCTTCTGTTGATTCTTGTTTTTCTTCGTCTCATTTTTTCGATTCTTTGCCAACATGTATTCTGGGGGTCCTCGGGTCTGCCATCATTGTAAGCAGCCCGGTCACTTTGTTAGGGACTGTCAACTTCGACAGGTCCCGAATGCCGCCGCTCTCCTAGGCGACAATGGAGGAGCTCCGACTCAAGATAACGATGGATTGCTTCCGGCCCGAGTGCGATTGTGCCGTATAGACCACCTGCAGCCAACGGCGGTCAGAATGAAGGTAGTCGGCACAACTCCAATCAAGGCGCCAATTAAGGAAATGGAGGATACAACAACCAAAGGTATGGTAATGGGTACAACCAAGGATACAACAACAACTACGGGAGGACGGGGTACCAGCAGCGTCCAAGGAACAATTGGTGGACGGACAACCGCAAAAGGGAGAAAGATGAAAGGTTCGACAAAGTTTGGGGATGGTTCTCGAAGGAGATGGAGAACAAAGATAAGGAAAGGCGTGCCAAGGAAGAGAAACTGAAAGAGAAGGAGGAGAAGAGGAAACCGCAAGCAGCGGAAGAAGAGCGAGCTAAGGCTAAGAAGGAGAGAGAAGAATTCGAACAGTCGCTCGAAAGGATGGTGAAGGATAATATGAAGGAGGTCTGTCAAGAAGTTTTGGGGAAGAAAGCGAGTACGAGCCGCGTATCCACCGATGGTTGCGTAATGGAGGCAAGACGTGATGACACACGTAGCAACGAAGCCAAATGCAAGGAACAGGATGATCGGTGGCGGCGGGAAGACGCCGCAGCTAGAGAACAATTGGAGAAACAACGCATGGAGGAGATGGAACGGCTCGGGAAAGATAATGATGATTTGATAAGGATGGCGTTTGGCAAAGCCAGTAGGGAGTTGGATTTTCTGAAGACGAACAATCAGGCTCTCGTCCAAGACATTCTTTCTCTGAAAGACGAAGTGGAGGTCTTGAAGCGTGGCAGTAAGCGTAGCACAGAAGCTGTCACAGAGAAGAGTCCACCTATTGAACCGGCTAAAGGAAAATCTAGACAAGAAGATGGCGCTCAGACACCTGCCGAGTGGGCCAAGCTAACGGAGGCCTACAGACACATTCGAGATGAGAACGATATGGTGGAACGAGAAGTGTCTGCGCTCAAGGACCGAATCAACCGAATCAAGATTACGTCTCCGTCGAGTACGAAGAGGAAACTGGTACTAAGAGGGAGGAGCAAGAGCGGGGCTAGTCCAGCGCACAGGAATGGAGATCAGGTGAAAGTCACGTTCGTCAAAAAAGTGGGAGAGGAACGGGATGTCTTCTTCAAAAGTGTGAACAACGATCTGTCGAAGTTGCGCAAAATGCAGCTCGAAACCTTGTGTGCTGAAGAAGAGATTGACTATGCAGGAGTAAAGAAAACAACAGCGGATCTTGCTGACATCTACACTATTAGGGCATTCGATCGACCCACGAATCGGAGACTCGTCAGCGACGACGAAGGCAAGTAGCAGGAAGAAGACGAGCACGAGGAGAATGTGTCTTCCGATGTGGCGGCAACTTCCACAGACGGACCTGCTAACTCCGAGACTTCGTGAGGTCGATTCCGAGCGTTGATCGAATCTTTTCTCTGTTGTCTGATGCTCGCTCTGTGAGGTATTCGAAGGAACGTTTGTGTAGATTAGACTTGAATCAGTTGTTTCGCAGTTTGGTCATTTTGCTTATTTTATCGTCTGCTTTCTCCTCGGGGACTAAGTTTGCTTCGCACGTCTCTGCCCTGTCTCAGTCTAGATACGACTTTGGCAGTTGTCCCGGTCCTGTGGTATACGTCATTATTTCCCCTTGGTGTAAACATACGTACGTAGGATGTAGTACTAGATCTTTGGATGTTCGTTGGAGAGAGCACGTACAACGAACGAGCTATCAAGGTACGGATCAGAATCTGAGAAACCATCGGTTATACCGATGGCTGAGACGTTATGGTATCGAGAACTATGTGGCCATACCGATTGCTGACCCAGCTGTTGATGATTTGTTGAACGTCGAAAGTTTTTTCATTCGTTCTTTTTCCTTTTTTTTGAATAATCCACGGTAGTCTAGGTGCAATGCGAATAGGAAGTGTCAGCTTGGCAAAAAGGAACGTGGTAAGAAGCAACGTATTTGCGTTCAGGTACGAAGCAACACAGGGAAATCTTCATCCTTGTTAAAAATCGGAGCTTCTTTTGTTTTTTTCTTCGTTTTCGCTAAATAAAGTCCTAGATGTTGCCTTTGACAAGGGGATTGTCAATTTTCGAGTCAAGTGTTCGGGAGGATCTATTCTTTGTGATAAATGGATAAGGAGGATTTACGGTTCTACTGTAGTGAAGTGCGAGTTAGGAACGTGTCTGTTGAAATCCGCGAGAAAATGGCTCAGTTCTGCGAGGGATTTAGAGTTTGTTGGGTTGACCAAGTTCTGTTCTAAGTTTTTGGAAAGAAAGAGAACTCTTATTCCTCTGCTTGCATGTCCCGCGTCACGAAAGGAGTTTTATAAGAAAGATTTTGACGAACTGTTGAGCGATTATTCTGCAATTTGTTCCTTTTCGAAGAAAGAGAGTAGGAATACCCTACGAGCTGTTTTGTCACGGGTTTTTCGTGCAAAGTTCAAGTTTAACATCCGAGTGAAACCGGTTGTTCGGGTTCCTTATGATGCAAGGTTGTCTCGATCGAAACTCGAGAAAGTATGCGTTAGAGTCATTCGGGGTTCGGCAGTCAGGAATCCTTTACGGGATATCATTAGTAGGAGATTGAAAATTGTGTCTCCTAAGAATAAAACAGTGGCCGACTATATTCATAACTTTAGGAAAGTAGCTAGACTCACTTCTCTTCAATGCTCGTGTAATTCGTTCTCTCGACCTGTTGGATCTGTTCTTCCTTCTACTCATTCTATACAGTACTCCTCGTCTTCCCTCCCAGATCCTTCTGCCTCTGTGTCTTTTTCATCAAACCCCCCTCCCCTCCCCCTTTCTTCACCATCACCCGACCCTCCTGCGCCACTTTTATTTTCCTATACTAATGGGCATATTGCATGTAGACTGTCATCCTTGTCGGTCCCTCCCATCCTCAAGAACTCTTGTAATATCTCTTACCCTAACTTACGCGCCAACATAACCGCTCTGTCTAATTTTATCATTCAATCTCTTTGTACCGTCCAAAACGACACTTCGCATTTCCAGATCCCGACTATTGACTCGGTAAGTTGTTTTTCCGAGAAGAAGGATCATGGTCATTTTCACGACACCGACTGTAACATTGTCAAAGATTGGAAGGTTAAGTTTGAAGGTCTGGTGGTCTGCGTTGTTGATCACAATCCCGGAGATTCCTTTGTATGCTGCCCCACAGTCTATTTAGGTGGATTAAATACATTGTTTCTCCAAAATGATGGGTTTGTTAAAATTGATAGAAGTGAACACATGGTCATACAAGGCGTCAAGAAAGAATATTTTTCGAAGAAGTTCCACACGTTTGCACAATGGGACTATAGTTGTCAGTTGGGGAAGGCTTATGAGATGCCGAAACATAAAGACGTGCAGCGATGGAGACCAATCTGCCCCTCCTAGTCCGACCCTCTTGCCAGTCTCAGTAGACTTACGTCCAAAACAATCAATTGCCTGCTCTGGTCTCTTCCGGAGAATAGTAATCTTAATCTCAAGTCGCCTGGTGATCTTCTTCCGAGACTAGCTAAGTTTAATCAATTTGTTGACTCTTTTGAAGAAGTGGTCACTGCAAGTTTCGACGTGAAACAAATGTTTGCCAATTTACCTCATAACGTCATTCTTAACGCTTTAGAATGGTTGGTGTTTCTGTACGAAGAACAAGGTCACGACAAAGTTTGGGTTAAGCGAAGAGGCAAAGGTGCCATGGTCAAGCAATGAAAACACAGGAGGGATGGAAGGCCGTTAGCTTCTCCAAGTTGCTTAGTTTCGTGGCCTTTGACTTAACAAATACGTTTACAATGTGCATGGGGATTGTTTTGCAGCAAAGAGTGGGAATTCCAATGGGAAAACCGGCTAGTCCGGCCTTGGCTGTGCATCTATAACGAGTTTTGTTTTCTCAGGTTCTTAGGTGACAGGAACAAACTGTTTGCAGGTGTACGGCTCATTGATGACGTTTCGGTATTCGTCAAGTACGACAAACGGTGTATTATTTCAAGATGGGAGGCCTTTCATATGATTGAGCAATTCAGTCAGTGTTACGACGACAATCTGACTCTAGAGAGAATTAGCAATAGCGACGTCTGGGATTATCTGGGCTGTGTAATCAAGGTTTTTCATTGTCCATCCAAGGTTCTGTGTGCTGTTACCCATAAAAATAAGAGATGCATCTTGAACGATGGCATAGTATTTCAGAGCTTGCAGGATTTCGACTCTTATTCATCCAAACAGCAGAAAATGGTTGTGATAGCATCCTTCCTCCACAGGGCCAAGTCCATGAACAGTATGCCAGAGGCTGAAATCCGTTTTCTTGTCACCTTGAAGATATAGATTAGTAGAATTAGACGGTTCCCGGATTATTATTTTGACAATATTCTCAGTAATTTCTCGTAATTTCTCTAGACGTTTCAATGGGTTGTGGGACAGATGGGTAGGATGTTTGACAAATTGGTAATGGCAGACAAGGCCTTTCAGAGGCCCTTCAGCAGGCCTGTTGATTGGGCACTAAGTTCTTGAGTTTTCGGCAGAACGGATCAACGAATGAGGGTCTACCGGTACGCTTGCGACTTTCTGAAAGAATTCTGCAGCTCGTTTCTAGGGCCTTCTGATTTACGCTATCTAGTATTCTTGAAGTTTCACTTTGACTATTTTCCATTCACTATAGTGAACCGGCATTCTCACGTAGTACTTGAGCAGTACGTCTACAGTTTTTCATCATTTGTAGCCAGGAGTTGACCCCTGACGATGACCAGTTGGCGACTGGTCGAAACGTAGCGTCGAGTCGCGCCGTACTACATCGTTGTTTTCACTATTTTCTTTCGTAACGATGTGCACCTGTGCTCGGATTTACTTATCTTAGTCGTCTGCTTTTTTTTCTCCTCTTATTCTCACCTTCGTCTATCTTGTCGTACGCTTGTCGTATGACTATCAATGGTTGGAACACTCATGTGCGGTCTTTCTAACTGTCTATCCCAGCAGATTTGAGTGGTTTGGATCGGGCTTCGCAAGCTATTCTTCCTTTGTGGACGGATGTTTTGCTGGTTGTTTTGTTTATTATACATGGCCTAATTACTTGCCGTGCTTTAGAGCACAGGCTGTCTTTGTGAAAGAATGTCTGTGATTGGCCACAAGGTCTTGTTTGGGGGGCAAGTACATTGATGTCACTTCGGGGTATCGAATGAGCAAAAAAAGCACGCGCCGACAAAGAAAACAGGTGCAGAGTTCGAATGCAGGATCTGCCAGGAGACCAACATTCCCAACCATCCCCCCTATGACCTTCTCCAACCCTTACCCATTCCTACTCAGCGTTGGATTTCTGTTTCCATGGACTTCATTAGCCCTCTTCGTCCCCCTACCCCATGAGGCCACGACGCCATCTTCGTCGTTGTCTGTCGGTTGACTAAGCATGCTCACTTCCTCCCTTGCAAGTATGCTAGTTCAGCCAAAGACATCGCCTCCCTATACTTCAATCGTATTGCCATCCATCACGGTCTTCCCACTAGCATCGTCTTTGACCGCGATCCCCGCTTTACATCTCATTTCTCGCGTGGACTCCATGAGATCTATGGCTCCGAGCTCCGCCTCTCCTCCTCCTATCACCCCTAGTCAGATGGACAGGTGTCAGGTCGGGTGTCGTAACTACAGTGGTGGGCCACGTTGTCAGATGGGGAAAGAAAGAAAGGGGGGAAAAAAGCCCAACTGGTTCTTTTCTACCCAATTCACCGTTTCAAACTCACGCCGTGATATATTTGCAGGGCGTGTGTTTTTTTTGCCGTTGCGAAGTATAAACCTTCCGCGTTCACCGTTGTTGTTTTTTTTTTTTTTTTTTTTTTTTTTT
>BFEA01000542.1:292636-308408 GCA_003427395.1 Chara braunii | reverse complement strand
TTTTTTTTTTTTTGCGGCGGAGGGATGTGTTGGGGAGGAGGAATGTATGTTTGGAGTTTTGGCCAGGGGCCTGGACCCATTAGCCAAGTATTCTACCACTTCGTTCAGGATTTCGATCACGTGTGGCCTCGAGTGACACAGTACGGTCGTCGAATAGATAGGATCTCGACGGCCTGGTAGTTTCCGAGTGGGGACTGTAAGGATGCCCACCTCCGTCCAATGAGATGCGTTGTCGGCGCGAATACCCTTACAAGGTATATCCGCCCTGATTTTTGCAAGCGACTGGGAGGCTTGGTTAACTTGGAATTTTGAGTGCCCGTGCGAAAAATGTGGGGATCGTCCGCACGCAGGCTAAGGATTGTCTGAGTAGGAAGGGTGAGTGGGCGCACAGTTTTAAGGCGCGCATGTGATTTCTTGTTTAAAATTAATTGCGAAGCCGGTATAACCATCCGGCTTGATTTTTGTTTACTGATTAAGCTAAGGATTAGAAGGTTCGAATTGTTGTCTACCACGTTTCGGTTGGCGGAAGGCTCGGCATGTCGAAAGGTGTGAATGGTGGCCGCGACGCGACATGTACAAAACGGCGTGGGTACTCAGCGGCCGCGCGCACGGTTGAAGAGGAGGGAGAGGCTTGGGCTGTTCTTCCCAGGCCTGGGCGCCGCGCGGTACCACGTCATATTGAAATCCTCGCTTGGCTGTCTCAGGCTTGGGCCTAGCCCTATAGGTAACGATATTGGATTGTTACCATGGAGGTATGGGGATCGAGGCCAGCGAATGACAGTCTGGGAGCAATGGAGCGGTGAGAAGCGAAAGGGTTGAGGGTCCTGCGGGATTATCCCCCTTTTGTTTTGTTGGGGAGCTCGATAGCGGGCCCGCGTTGCAAAGCCAAAGGAGTGCCAGTGGGATCCGCGCGCGACCTAATTTTTTTGATGGTATTGATTTTGTTTTAGTTTATATCGCTATTTTGTCCCCTGCCTTTATTCATAGACCCCGCTAAGGTTCCGACACCGGTCCCGAGTCCGGGCTGTCGGACCATGGGCTTAGAGCGGTGAGTACAGTTATGGACTGTTGAAATACGGGCCGAGTTCGACCCCGGGAAAGGGAGTTACGACGGGGCAGAGGCAGGGCGTCCAGGCCTGCCTGAGGGTGGTGTTTTTCCCCCCGTCAGCAGGCCCGGTGAAAAGGCCAAGTGGAATTTGAACTGTCGTGGGGCACTGCCTTGTGCAGGCCCTTCGGAATATCTACCAAGATTTGGCATGATACAGCGAAGATCCGGATGGCCCCTGCGCAATGGTGATACGCATAGATCGGGGGAGGGGGACCTGTGTAGTCGCTGCACAGGACTCGCGTGCTAGGAATGAATCAGGATGGGAAATGAGCTGCGTACTTGCGACGGAGGAGAAAAGGGAGGATCGGCCTTTGGGAGCGTCGTAGGGCGCTTACCACTGCGGTCGGGGTCCTTTGGGACATCTGTTAAATTGGAACGATACAGAGAAGATTAGCACGGCCTCTGCGAAAAATTGGGACCGCGAACGCATCCGGACGCAACCCGCGACCGAGTTATTTCGCAACTTGACCCTAGGAGGAGGATAACAGCCTTGAGAGGGGAAAGGGGCAAACCGGCGAGCCTCCGAAGTATAAATCGAGGAGCAGCGCCCAACCATTCATCGATTCCTGCGGAAGCCATGCGGAAGCGCTGTCTCAGCGCCTTGTCTAAGAAGGGCCGCCGTATGCCGGACTTGGAAGGGGCGGACAGACAGTGGGGGGGGACCAGTGGCGAGCAGTAAAGTAGAGCGGTGACGGTCGCTCGGGCCAAGTAGCGGAGGGCAGGGAGAACGGATCCGGTGGGGTGGCAAGAACGAACGAGTGAACCTGGGCGGGATCTGCGCCAGGTGCATGTAGAAGGTGAGTGGGATATGGCAAAAGGGAGAAGATCCTACTGCGCTCATTCCTAAGTGGAATCGAGCGAGCAAGGATTTGAGGCGGGGGTTTTCAAAAAGGGCGGATCAACTTCTGGTGTCGGTTTTATGTGAGATTAGTGCTGCGCGGGAGATGGCGGAGGGGAGAGATGGCGGGAGCTAAAGTCTCGTTGTTCTCCCGTTCCTTGATGAAGACGAGTGAGCAACGAGGCTAAACTGGGGTTTTGGCAGCTGGCGAATCCAATGGCGGCCTTTGTTTGGGCTCTAGAGTAGCAGATTCGGCATTACGTGGCTTATGAGCTGCGCGTCGGGATGACTAGGAGAAAGGGGAATGAACCTACCCGCGTTCTATCGGAAGATTCATTCGATTTTGCTCACCTTATTAATGGAAGTAGTGAGGAGCCAGCGCGGGGTCGGAGGCGTACCTTTAGGTCGGTGCGCTGCTCATCCTATCGTGGAAAGTAGCCTCTCTCGATTCTTTGCGCGCATCGCTGGAAGGTAGTGTATACCCCCATGTTACCGCGGAAGATTCACTTTCGTTTTGCCTGTGCAGAAAAGAATGCTGAGCAGCCCAGCCATGCATGTGTCTTTCCGCGGTTCTAGCGAAAGATCCGTTTGATTTACTCATCCTATCGATGGACGTAGCGTAAAGCCAGTGGCGGGTTTGGAGACTTACCTGTGGCCGAAGGGTTCAACGGGAGCACATGACTGGCGGGCAATGTATATCTTCATATTCTGACTATAGATTCATTTGAATTTGCTCATCCTAACGAACGGAGTAGCGAGGGGGGGATCACCTCCGCTAAGATCTAGCACCGCGCCGTGCTGTGTGTATACAGGGCAATTGCTCGTGAGAACCAGCAGTGCAGAAGGAGCCGAGAATCCAGCCGTAGTACTAAGTTTGTGCTCACGCACGTAGAGAGCAGAACCTGGTGGTATAGCAGGTCGTGTTATGGAGGAACGTTCATTCCTTTACTCGGCACATGTCGTAAGTGGTGGAGTCAGGATGCCACTGCTCTGCGTTCGGACTCGCGCCTGTCATCGAGGTTGTGGCTATTGATCTTGTTATTATGTTTTCTTGGGCTCGTGGCTACTTGTGCACGTCTCCAGCGGGCGGATGTACTCGGCCGCCTATACGAGGGGAGTCCGTTTCCGCTTTACACAGTCGGAGCATGTCACTGACTCGATCATCCCAGGCTGGTCACGCCTGCCTTGAGTTCTGAGTGGTGCTGCTGAGCATCGCCGCTCGCACAGAGCTAATGCATGAGTCTACTAGCGTGGCTGCTGCAGGCTGTCATAAGTTATTGGTTGGCTGCCACTGGCTGTTACGAACTGCTGCAAGCTGCTGCTGGCGGCCGTAGGCCGTTGCACGTTGTCTTCAGGTTTATTGTTGTGGCGTTCGGTCTGAAGGGGTGTGTATGGCCACTTTTAATTGATGGAGGCGGTTGCAGTGGACTGATTGACTGTCGCCGAATAGTGGTGCCACAAGTACGGTCGTTTAGAGCCATGTGACCACAGCACTGTCGAGGAAGGCGAAGGAGCAGCGTGAGGGAAGGGGGGGGCTACTGCTGTGAATTGGGATTTCGTCGGAAGAATCTACTTTCAGCAGTTAACTTTGAGCTTGACCAGGCTATTACTTGGCCACCATTGCGGGGTCGTCAAGCGCTGAAGGTTTGAAGGCCCTCTCACGCAAGTCTGAGTGCACCTCTCTTGGATCTGAGAGTCTCAAAAACTTCTCTTTCTGCCCTTCTTATTCTAAGTCTCGTATGTTGGCTCTAAGAGGAAGGCGGTAGGCTGGTTTGCAACCCGTAATCCGTGCCAAGGCCTCTGTGGGAGGTTCGCCCCACCGATTGCGGGAGCTCTGCCGGGACTCAGGAGGAGCCTTGGAGGCAGGGAATTGAGTGGTAATTCCCTGACTCCTTTTTATAAACCTAACTATAACCCCTATCTGTACATTTTTCTATGGTTTGACTGAGTGTATTGCGTGACTCCTGTACTCTGATTTTGGTTTGACCTTCAGGACATAAGTCAGACTAAAGTAAAGGAATGTGTGTGCAGCCTCAGTTTCAGCCTTGTTGATTGCTTGAAAGCAGATTGTGAACAAAAGGGGTTGCATCTGGGGGAAGGTTGGGAGGAAGACAGTATTGCGTGCAGTTTGATTGGGTCGTTAAGGCTGGGAGGTCCCCATAAGTTTGGGGAAGCCCATCGCTTTGTTTATTTTGGTTTGCATGGAGCATCAGGCCGCTCTATAAGTTTAGATGGCCTGATGGCTTTGGAGGCTGGGAAGTCCCCATAAGTTTGGGGAGACCCGGTGCTGTGAATTGCATGGACAGTCAGGACGCTCTATAAGTTTAGGTGACCTGACTGCTCTGACTTGTGAGGGTTTGCCTGCGAGTGATTTTCATAGACCCAAGGCGCTCTATAAGTTAAGGTACCTCGGGTTGCCTTGTTTTACTTGGGTATTTTGTCAGTTCTTTGATTTTGAACGAGGAGGTCTGAACCGCTCTATAAGTTTAGGTGGTTCAGCCCTTCTCCTATTTTGTTCTGAGAGAATAATTCTGGCAGGAGGCAGACCGCTCTATCAGTTTAGGTGGTCTGGCTCGCTGCCTCGCACAGACTGGATCAGAGAGGAACGAACCTGGTAGAGGATCAGACCACTCTATAAGTTTAGGTAGTCTGACCCAATGCCTCGCACATGTTGGAACCCAATGGTTATAATTTGGTTATATTGTATTACTATGCTACTAAGAACATGCTGGTCAGACTGCTCTATAAGTTTAGGTAGTCTGGCTATAGCTTATCACAACTGAAGAGAGTATAAGTAATAGATATAACTGAAGGTAAACCAGGGCAGACTGAGCAATGTTCTAAGTTGAGCGGCTCAGCCTTATGTTCACCTTGAAGATTAAGCTCAGAGAGATATATACAACTTGGCTATTTAAACAGTTCAGGGCGACTAGAGTGTTTTGTTCATACGCCCAAAGAAGAGAGAAGTAGTTGTGCCTTTTGTTTTGTGTATGTTTGGCTAAGTCAGTTGCGCTCTATAAGTTTAGGTGATCTGAATTTAGGCCTGGCTAAGTTGGGCACGTTCTGTAAGTTCAGGTGGTCTGACCTATGCCTTATGTAAGTTGGGTATAAAGAGGTAACCCACAGAGGGAGCATGAACTATTGGTTGCTAAGAACTTGGGGTTGGTGAGAGTACTTACCTTTGTGGATTGGCCTCCATGTGACTGAGTGAGGCTACTACTTGGTCTGAGTTTCAGTCTGACAGGTAGTTGCTGTAGAGGCTCGCCACGTGCTAGAGCGATAGGAGTTAGTCTCAATTCCTGCATTTTCTAAGCTAACTTTATTTTACTTAGATTAATTCTCGCATTTTCTAGGATTTTTATTATACTTGGTCTTGTATAAATTTTGGTAAACTACTTTCTCTACGGGAAGCGCTGCCGAAATTTCTACAAATTCAGGGAGTTAGTTAATTTTTGGCTCCAAAGTTCAGCTTGTCTAAAGTTCGTATATTGGTTACTACAAATTTGGTAAGTCCCTTTTTCTAAAGGGAGTGCTGTCCAAATTTTTGCTAATTCAGGGAGTTAGACAAAAATTGGACTTTGGAAACTCAAAGACCATTTCTGATTTCATATTTGGGTTGATATAAATTCTGAAAAGACATTTTTCCTACGGGAAGCGCTACCGAAATTTTCTCAGTTTTAAAGGAGATAGATTATATTTTGACAGGTGGCAACTCTGACGATCCACCCTGAATATGGGAGATTCTACCATTAGCCTACCTTTGCTTTGGGCATTGGCTAGAGGTAAGCTTGAATTAGTTGGCAAACAGCTTGAGTGAGGATGTGCTATGGAGGTTCATCCCCCATATGTTGATGATTTAGCTTGAGCATTGACCTGTCTTATGGTACAGGCCTTTCTCGGACGTTTGATTCAGAACTTTGACTAGTTTCAGCCCGATCCTATAAGGATCGTTTTCTGTTATCGCTGATAACAGGTCAGTTGCCGATTCGTCGGTCTACGACTCAATTCCAATCCACTCTTCATACTCAACCTAAAAGGTTTTAGCCCTGGTGACTTTATTGTTTGTTAAGGGTTTCACCCGGACTTTTATTGAATGGTCATTTGACAAAGGTACTAAGTACTTAATTATGGCTGGTTGGATAGGAGCTTGAGGTTTGCATGGCTTAAGCGAGGGGTATGAGTGCGGCGATTGGTTGGGGTTGACTCCGTGTAGTGCGTGTTTTGTCGTTCGATTCTTGATGTGATTGCAGGTATGTCTTGTGGCTCGGATTTTGGATTTGGATTGCCTGCGATCCCATGTATATACATATGGTTGTGAGGAGTCTCACTGTGCCTGTGAGAAGTGATCGTCGCAACTCTATCTCCCTTATATGTGTATGTTTGGGTGTACCTATGGTGGGTGTTCGCGAGGCCTAAATGGTCCCGTGTTAAAAGTCTGCTTAAAGGTTAAGATTGAGAGGTATAGGGAAGACCTTTCCTTTTGCTTGTTTGCTTCTTGGGGGTTTCTTAGTCGGACGTTGGTCCTGGGCCGAGATTCAAGGTCCTTGTCCAAGACATCCCAAACCCTAGACTCTGTAGGGGAGGAACTTCCCCTCATACAGAGCCTATCTGCATTGGTCGTCGAGACACCCAACCCTGAAGGCGGAAATGTCGCGAGGGCCGAACGGCGTGTCCTTCAGCCGTTCAATATCGTGAGGAGTGACCCCTCATGATATATTCCTTCAGCCATTAAATATCGCGAGGCCGGAGCCGCGACCACCACGTATGACTGACATCGTTGGTTGGTATGGTACTGGCCTGCAGCCGCGCGGTTTTATATCAGGATCTCGCGTGCGGCGTTCCCCCGCCCTAGCGTCTAAAGGTTATGGGATCGAAGGGACTTGCACATATGCGCGAATGCTTGGGATTATTATAGGCCGCGGGCACCACCCGAAAGGGAAAGGGGTACCCCAATATCATGATTTCTTTTGGAATAAAGGAACCTCCGGCCTATCCTTTATCCTTTGCTTTTTAGAGTTTTCATGGTTGGACGTTACAGTCCGTGGCAGCCGTCAAAGTCAAACCCCTTGACTTTTGCCCAGGCCTGGAGTAGGACTTACCCCAGGGCCGCAAGAAACGACTGTCACCACAGGTATGGACCTTTGTACCACCCACTCTGCACAGAGTGCAGAAGAGGGTGTGTGGTCTTCAACCGCATGGCGGTTGTCCAGCGTCGAGAGATTAACCCCCAAGACACGTGTCAGCCAACACTTGAGTGTCGAAGGCGACCCTCGAGATTAACGAGGACCGCGTGAGTATGAGTACTATATAGCACGTCATCATTGCGACTGCTTGCGTACGCTTGCATTGCTAGTCGATATGAGCAGGCCCTGCGTCCTCGCGGTTTTATACTAAGTCTTGCGCGCGACGCATATTTGACTTCCGCATTAAAAAGTTATGGGTTGACTACCAAGGGGCTAGGAGCGTTGTCACGTTATTTGTGTTGTGTCGTGTTGTATGTGTGTGTGTGTGTGTGTTTTATTTTTGTGTTCGTAAAGTGGTGTGCGCGTGGTGTGTGGGATGCGTCCTAGTCGACCGACGACGAGTCGCACTTGGGACCTCAGCCCCCCCAAGATGTCGGTTCGCGTGCGGGTTCGATAGAGGCGTACTACCGCGCGTACCCCCTATGCTACAGCGAACGAGAAACGCCCTCGGCTGGTCCACCTCTGCGATTGCAACTGATTAGCTTTCGTACTGTGGACTGGTAGCTCGGCGGGGATACGCCCACCGAAGGGAGGTGACAACTCCCGTAAAGTGGAGGTAGGTTGTGCCTCGTGTAGGCCCTATCCTGTCATAGGGGCTCGCGAGAGGTATGGCTGGCGCACTCGGTCGGAGCGGCCTAAAAGCCCCTTTTGTGTATTCGTAACGAGGTTGGTCCAACTCCTACGTGACGAGGCCGAGAGGGTCCCGCGCTGCCACATGCGGTGCCAGACCGATGCGCTCGACAGCGTCGGAAAAAAAAAAAAAAACAAAGTTGGACTAACTTTGACATCATAGCTCGTGGCTTTGAGTGGGCGGGAAGTGTGGATTTTATGGGCTCTAAAGGGGGGGGGAGTGATTTTCAGACTTCGTTCTTTTTTTTTTGGCTCTGAGAATTAGAACTTGAAATGTGAAATTCCGATATCGTGGTGGATCTGACAGGAACGCTTCCATGTTTGTCGGATGGCCTGTTAGAGGCAGCATGAGATACATGGGGATAAATGTATCCCTATAGCCATTACTTGTTCATCCTCGTGGCTATGTTCGTGGACACATTTTATTGTCACGGTACCTCAGTATGAAGACTTACGTGAAGGAGATCGTATCAATCCATGAATTCGGATGCACAACTATTCTTCATAGTTTTATGTGCTATTTTAATTCATTTTAAATAAATAAAAACGATCCATTCATGCAAATAAAAAATCACTTTGTATTTTCAAAAAAAACATAAAATTGCGTCACACATCGTAGAATACTTCGTTAGTGGGTCAAGGCCCCAGGGCTGTGTTTCAATGTTAGGGCCCTTAGAATTGGAAATTGTTTTTATTTTCTAAATTAACGCCCCAAACACTGCGCCTGAACATAATGCCTTCTTTGAAAAAAAACAATTCAAAATCCCACAGGGCATTTTCATCCTCGCTGGGAATTTTAATGCCGCCTCGGAGCCATAAACACAAGGCCTTCTTTGAAAAAAAACAATCCAAAAACCCACAGGGCATTCCAGTCATCCTCGCTGGGGATTTTAATGCCGCCTCGGAGCCATGGTCGATTCTCCCCTCCATGCTACACCATGCGGAAGAGGATGAAGGTATGCTCAACCGCCTTTGTAGCTCCCTATCCCTATCCGACACCTTCAGTCGCTCCTTTCCCACAGAGTGTGCGTCCACCTGTATACCCAACAACAACAATCCAGCCAGACCTGTGACGCCCAACCTCACGCCCAGCGCGACTTCCTGTTTTCAGAGCAGGAGGGAGCCCGGAAGCTCGTAGCAGGGGTGTGCCAAGGATTTTTGGAAAGTGGGGTTGAGCCCCAGGTAGGAACTGGGATCTCTGGTGTCAAGTTTGAAGGACAGGAGTGCAAATGACGCAACAAGGAACCAAGTACTCTGTTCCACTTCTCAGAACCGAGTGACTATGTCCAACGGACCCGTCGCCTAGGCCGAATTCGAATCCTGTGGACTGGGGGAACATAGTGGCTATCCCTTTGGGCCAATGCTTGTCGCCAAGAGGTCTCACAGATCTCAGAGTCTGACGTGGATGGCCTCAGTCGGAGGCTATGCTCTCGATGCTCAGCCTCGGAACGGGTCCGTCGGACAAACCCCGCGGCTCGGTAGGAATTATATTGTTGGCACTTAGAGCACGGTCTTCGTGGCCAATAGGGGGTTATTGCGTTCCAGGGAACAACTATCAGAGTGTGGTAAGAGAGGAGGCGATAGAAGGGAGGTAACTCGGTGGTTATGGCGACGAACCCCGGGGTCGTGAGAGACAGGTGATCGCGCGTAGTGGGGCTAATGGGGATTCGGGGATTTCACCCTATCGCCTGCTGGAACTCCTATGAGCACGCCCTATCGTTCTGTTTTAAACATGGAAAGGCAGGGAGTCCCAACCTCGACTGTCGAGCGAGGTGCTCGTTTTCCCAATATTTTCGGTACTCGGGGTCTCTTAGACAGTCGCAGTCAGTCATCCAGAAGGAATGCCTATGTCCATCTCTCAGGGCCAATTTTGGGTTTATGCATGAGCGGGCTCGCGATGTGGTTTAGTTGGAGGCAGATCATGCAGACGCCCATATACGCACGGACTTACTCAGTCGTCCGTATGCACGCCCTCACAAGATCTGTCTCCGACAGGCTGGGAGACCGTCTGCCTCGTATTTTTGACGAATCCGAACTATGCATGCATCCATTCTCAATTACCACTTATCCTTCACGACTCCGTGCATTCGAAACATCTAATCAAACAACCCACTTTGACACGCCAAAGAGAAGACGGGGACCATCATTAAGTTCATGCAGCCATATGATCTAGTAAAACATTCACAATTCCAATCACAACCTTTTTGTAATCGACGCAATGATAGTCTTGCACTCTTATCTTCCTAGGACCAAAAAAGGCGAGAGAGGAAGAAATAAATCCATACATCATTGTCATACGAGAGGCAAGAGGAAAAAGACGGGTCGTAAGCAAAATGGTCAGTCCCAAAAGCAAAAATTATACAGAGGAGTCAGATAGAACCAGAAGAAAAAACATCACTCCAGCATCCCAGTCTCTCTCTCTCTCTCTCTCTCTCTCTCTCTCTCTCTCTCTCTCTCTCTCTCTCTCTCTCTCTCTCTCTCTCTCTCTCTCTGCGTCCCTCCGGTGTGGGCAATTCGTTGCCTCACACCTTTCAACACCACAGAGTTGTCACCCCGCTTAGTCCGAGTTTGCAAGCCAGGTTCGCCCGTGTGCCACAGTCCTTCGCAGCCCCATGTCAACCTCGCATACTCAGCACCAGCCCATCGGATCGCCCAAGTCCCTACTCATCGTCTTGCTCCTGCTCATTAGTCGATCTCCTCGACCGCACTAACTCTTAAGTTTGATTAGAGAGAGAATTAGTCGCGCTTGCAGAATTTATAGTGCTTAGTGTCCGCGCGAGGGACCCGGGATTATGTTGAAGTGAAGAGGAAAAGGGAGTGCCTACAACTGCATGGCTGGGCCGCGGCTTGGGGGTCGTAACCACTCTCCACGCATCGATCCAGTCATGCATTGTCCTGGTCAATGAGACGAAGAGAAGAGAGGGTGTGCAAAAAGATCAAGAAGGGAAGGATTACAGTTACACCCGCGCCTGCCAAGAAGAGATTTCAATTGCATATAGAATTAAGGCGTGGCGGGGACAGAGCGTGGGACAGAATGCGGCACAATGCATGCGAGTAGGGGGCATCGTACAGTTACTTTTTTTCTTGTAAGAGAAGATTCTGAGAACTTGCATAAGTTCAAAATTCAAGAAGAAGTTCAAAAAATATTCCCCATGCGGCGATCGCGCCAAAACTTACCCGCCCAGTTCCGTCATCAAAAAGGAAAAAAATAAGTTGTGTCAACCGTTATTTTTCACGCTTGCTATGGCGCGTCCTACCAACGCCGTGGGCCCAGCTTTCCCAAAAGAACGGGTGCATTGGTGCAATTGGGCGCGGCCCCTTGTTCTCCAACCCGCCCTCCCCCCTCAGTACCATTGCGCTGAAGATGGCGCTCATCTTGAAAAGAGATCGTCACAGACTTTCCAAATGGAGGATCGATCTGATCCACATATCCAAAGCCCAGCCAGCAGCCTTACGCTATCCGCAATCCTCCCAACAAACACTTACCCATGTTTGGACCACAAGATGTGCATGGCAGCACTGACCTTTCGGGAAAGACCGGACCAAGGGCCCAGATTTTACAAGCTAAATACATCCTTGCTCCGCCTGTCCTCGTTCCAGCGATGTCTCTCTCAAGCGTGAGCGTAATGGAGAGACTCTCCCCTTGCATGGTTCAACAATGGCCTGTTTTTTCCTGGCCAAAAAATGCAATGACGTTTCTAAGCAGCTGGCTAAACAGTGTCACTCCTATCACCCCTGCTTCATTCAAGCTTGGGGAATATTTTGATTTTGATAATAATCATTATCATTTTGGGTCGGCCCCTTTGCAATAATGTGTGTGTGTTGTTTTAAAAGACCCCATATTCTCTCTCTCATTCCCTTCACAGATCATCATAAGTAACGAAAAATTATAAATAGGCAATATAATAGAAAATGCAAGGTTGACCACGTTTGTGTGGTTCAGCGCCAAGTGCCCACACACCCATCTGTTGCCAAAGCGGCACACTTGCACATATACATATGTATAATATTGTATACATATTTCAAACCATAAGGGGATGGAGGGCAAAAGGCAACTTACCTAAGACAGAAGACTACTCCAGCAAGAACGCACCAACCCGACCCCCTCAAAGGTCTGAAAAAACTTGGAGAGCCTTTCCCATCGGTCCACAAAACCAAAAACTCATTTACCAACAACAAACAAATATAACACGTCATTCATCTCAAACTACACACTCGCGTTACTGCCAAAGAGGAGGAAGAAGATAAGAGACAACTTACCTAAGACAGAAGACTCCTCCAGCAAGAACGCACCGAACCCCCTTGCTAAGGGTCCAAAGGAGGATGGTGACGACCAACTCACCTGCTGATTGGAAAGGCAAACAATGCCTTGAAGAGCAACATCTAGTGATGATGATGATGATGATCGTAGTGATGAGAATGAAAACAAAATGATAATGCTTATCATATTAAAGGGCAACACCAACAGCCCCTATGATGATGATGATGATGATGATGATGATGATGGTGATGGTGATGATGATGATGATGATGATGATGATGATGATAACGCACAACGCGATTTTGTTGATGACGATGAACAACACCCTGAATGATGAGGAGGAGGAGGATGATGATAACCAACTCACCTGCTGATGTGAAAGGCAAACAATGCCTTGAAGAGCAACATCTAATGCTGATGATGATGATGATGGTAGTGATGAGAATGAAGACAAAATGATAATGCTGATCATATTAATGGGCAACACCAACAGCCCCTATGATTACAAACTGATGATGATGATGATGATGATGGTGATGATGATGATGATGATGATGGTGATGATGATGATGATGATGATGATGACGCACAGCGCCCTGTGATGACAACAGGATGATGATGGTGATGATGATGAACACCTTTGATAATAACCTAATGATGATGATGATAGGGATGAGCAGCGCCCTATGATGACGAACTTTGCCAACCAGGCCCTATGATGGTGAACTGTTGATGATGGTAATACAACAATGAGTGACGAGCAGCACCCCTGATGAACGGCTCCTTGATAACAATGATGATACCAGTGCCGAACAAAAGTGGAGACCTACGCCTTGATGATGACGACGAGCAGTACCCTGATGATGATGATGGTGATGACGAGAAGCACCCTTATGATGATGACGAACCATTATCATGGTGATGATGTCGAACCACGCTCTGTTGATGATGATGATGATGATGATGATGACGAGCAGCACCCTGATGATGATGACGAACCATTACTGTGATGATGGTGTCGAACTGAGTCCTGTTGATGATGGTACTGGTGGTGATCAACGCCCCAACGGCCCCGTTGCTAAAGACGAGCAACGCCCTGATTGTGTTGACCCATCTACTTCCTCATGATTGCATTCGCCACTGCACTCGCGCTTCAGTTTACCAAGGGCTGACTCCACTATACTCCACAGGTGTCAACATAGCCAATGTCTCTTAGGCCATATGCCACGTGCAAAAACGCAGCAGCAATGGAGTGAAACGTGGAACTCCCAGAAGAAAAAAAACGGGAGTCAGTCCGCCACATCAGCTTGTAAAGTGGGGTGAACAAGCGCCTTCGGTCACCTGCTCGTGCGCAAAGTGTCTGATTTACGGAAGAGATGCCCACCATCGTCGCCGCGTGCCGTCACCATAACCCACCTGTGCGATGTCGCAACCCGGGGCGGAGCGCGGCGTTCCCGGTAGCGCCACTCCCCGCCCAGGAACCCTTTTGCTGCATTCACCTTTTCCGTGTCGATTGGCTTTTCCTGAACAAAAGCGTAGAACGGCTTAATTTTGGCCCAGCATTCCGGCGATGGGTGCACATTCTCCATCACAATTGTCTCCAACATGGGCTCAGTGAAATTGAATTCTTCATGAAGATGCGGAGTACCAGCGGTTAGACGGTAAGACCCCGTGCACCTTTACTATAGCTTTGCATTGACAACCTTGATTGAATGTGTAGGATAGGTGGGAGGTGGTCATCAGTGACTACCAAGCTTGAAATACCACTCTTTCATCTAAGGGTGTCTAACTGCCAAAACAATTTGCCAGTACTATTGGTTTTTGTTTATGTGTATCCGGAACTCGACAAAAAAAACACACTGCGTGTGAAATCAATGAAAGTGGGAAGCTGAAAGATCACTGTGGAAATCGAAAGGCAGTGATCTTACGTTCAATGCTTCGCACCATAACACGACCTCTTGGAAGTGCCTAAAAAGGCTTGCTAGAAGAACTCCAAAATTTTTCAAAAATTACGTTATGTGTTTCGCACCTAGTGGAGAACTAAGGTATTTTATTAACGGAAAAAGATATAGATTACAAGAACCAAGTTTCAATGAACAGGAAGCAACTTATCAAGCATCAACTTATTCATCAGAATTATATGTACCAACACATATAACTTATACAAAACCAGAAAAAATAAAAAGTGAACTAATACTAATCGGCAACATTCCAATAATGACGGCCAGAGGGAATTTTATTATTAATGGAGCTTGTAGAGTTATAGTTAACCAAATCCTACGTAGTCCATGACTTTATTATGGATCAGATATTGATGAACAAGCAAATATAACATATAGTTGTACATTTATTTCTGAATGGGGAGGAAGATTAAAATTAGAAATGGATAATAAATAACGTATCTGGGTACGTCTAAGCAAAAAAATTGGCAAATTTTTCAAGACAAAATAGCTGACAGATCTAATATGGAGACTTGAAGGATAAGAAAGATAATTAATAAACCGCCCATTGGAACTGTTCGTAAGAAACCATTCTAACTAAAGATATAAATAAAGATACATATAGTGCCGGAAAAGTGAAAATAATGCCTCAACCAATGTCACCACCAGGGTACAGATCAACGGATCTCTGGGTCCACCAATCCAGCTGTAACGGTCGAGGCGCCAAGGTGATCCCATTGCACCTTTCCTCTTCCTAATAATCATGAAGGTTTTTTTTGTCAACCTTTAGACAAATAAGGATTACTCAAATCCAGATCACACGGATTCCCAAGGAGGTCATCCCGGTGTGTGCACTATTCACGGACGACCTCACCATCATCGTAGATGTCACCTAAGGGAACATGAAAAAAATCCAACAACTAATCGATAAATTTTATCGGGCGTTCGACATGGCCGGTTAACCGGGGAAGCAAAACTCAGGGATGGTGGATCCACCACTAAGGGTCATGTCCTCTGCACACCCGCAACATACCTTGGCTCCCCCTAGAGGCCCCGGTTCACATTTGGGTGTCTCCATGTCTGTGACGTACTAGCTTCCATACCCAAACAATCTTCTGAAGCCTTGAGTTTTTGTTGTTCCAACTTTTCGGATCTCTCTTGGGTTTTTGGGGTGCCCCTTTTTTTTTGCTATCACCTCAGTGCACAAAATCACAGGCAAACCATGCCCTCTCACATCTAAGACGATGTTTCTTTTGGACTTCCTTGCAATTTCTTTTCGGCAATCCATACATCTACATAGGAATTACACACGCCTTAGCGAGCGCGCTATGAGTTTTTCTCGGCAGTTGGGAACTCCGAAAAATACGGACACTCCTCCCGCCGATGTGTCCTTCCTAGCAAGTGAATGTTCTCGCACTCGTCCTTGAAAGATCTGTGAATTGTATGTAGGAAGCTAGATAGACCTAGAATTTTCACACGCTCAATTCTATGCATTGATGTTGCTTTTGAATTTTTCAATCTTGAATTAGTTTTAAGACTAGGATGAACGAAACATAACTGTTTCGGTGCCTTTTTTTTTTTGCACCAGCGCCATGCATGCAAGTTTTCCCCGCTTCTTGCTACGACCCACCTTCACCCTTCTCATTTTCGCGCCTTCCCTCCTTTCCCTGCGTTGCCACTTGTACGCACCCTCGTAGGAGTACGGATGCGTACTCTTGTACTCTTGCGCTACTTGTACGCTAGGGGCCCCGT
>BFEA01000542.1:264698-275337 GCA_003427395.1 Chara braunii | reverse complement strand
TGTGTGTGTGTGTGTGTGTGTGTGTGTGTGAGAGAGAGAGAGAGAGAGAGAGAGAGAGAGAGAGAGAGAGAGAGAGAGAGAGAGAGAGGGAGAACCTTGTAGCATGCAACATGTTAATGACGAAGAGAAGAAGGGCAGAGGTTAACCTTTAAAAAAAAAAAAAAGTCATGTTGTATTCAAATACATGAGTTTTCCTTTTCAAAATTTGAATATAAAAAATATGTGTTGTATTCGAACACAATGCATACGTGGTCTATTTGAACCGTTTTTCTATTCCATAGAAGTGGATCCACTCCCTTTCGATTTTAAAATGTCAAACTTAAGGACCGCGGCCTCTTGACCTCCTACAGTCAGTTACCGGTCCTCCACAAGCAACAATGGCCTATTCCCCATAAATTGTCCCTCGGCAAATTCATCACCCTTCCAACTACCATTTGGACCCGAACAGACGACCGGTATGACCAAATGACGAAATTTTGATTCAGTGTATAAAACGCACCCTTGACAGGTTCCAAACTCTCAAAATGTGAAAAATGAGACTATTTTTTTCCTAAAACATAGAAACATACTTTGTTACTTGCCTCGTTCGAGCATGTGCGGAGTAGTAACGTGAGACCCAACAAGTTTTTTTTTTTTTTTTGTCGCTTCACTACTCTCCAGATGCACAAAACAAAATTTACCTTTCCATGTTTCAGCGGAGGATTCAGTCTCAGTTTACACGTTTGGAGAGTAGTGGAGCAATGTCATTGATTTGTCCTCGCTCCACTACTCTTTAAATCAATGCCATTGATTTGCCCTCGTTGCATTACTCTTCAAATGTGCACAAGGAAACTGAATCCTTCGCTGGACGATGAAAAAATACATTCTCATAACTTCTCCGTTGCATGGGCATATGGGGAGTGGTGCAGCAAGGCTCAACGAAGCTCTTCCTCTAACCTTCCCTGAAAGCCAAGACCTCTGACAACGTTGAGGGAACTTTACATTTTTTTTTTCCTTTTTCGGTTAAAAAAAACAAAATCTTTGTTTTTTCCTAACATGAACTCCTTGTAAGTGGCGAGGAGAAATCGAGTTGCTTCCATATGACTAAGACCATTTTAACATTATATAAGACTCAATGATTATTTATTACTCAAGTTAAAAAATATATAAAAAATAAAAAATAAAACTATAAAAGTCATACTACGAAAGTTAGGAGTTCATACTTCATGACAAATATAAACTAGTTGATTAGTCAATAAACAACACTTCACATATAAACAAATGGGCAACGTATTGTATCAAGAACACATGTTGATAGCAAAGTCTTACTCAAAATCGAATTAGCTTGATCAAGTGACAAACCAATGCACCTAACAACCGATGACACTCACTAAGCGGAGCTAAAAATCGTATGGTACACATAACATTTCCTCACTTTCCCCTCCCAACATTTTCATCTCCCCCACAACCTCTAGGAAAAAAACAGATACTGGACCGTTCCACGTTACCAGAGCTATCATAGGTGGGTCTTTAAATTTCGCCCTCTTCCTTTTATTTTCCTTGTAAAACATGTTACGCTACGAAGGACATAATTTTTTTTATATTCAACTGCTCTAGCATCCCTGCCCCTAATATCATTTTACTCGAGCACCCGATGTCACTTGGGTTGTAATCATTTTTAATAAAAAGTTGGGGTACCATCCTCTCCTCCCACACACTCTTTATCATTTAATCTCCTAGTCAACCTTCTGCTCGAGCACTCAACGGTACGATCAGTATTATCCTCTTCATATGTGGGTGCCCACCTTTCGTTTTTTTAATCTCATTTTTATCCCTATGCTACAATTAAAAATTCGCTTCACCTTCTTTTCATATAATTACAAAAAATTGTTCTCATGTTAGTAATAAAGCTTATGCTTATTTTGAATATTTAATATTGTTGTATTTAACTTAATTTAAGCTTCGCATGATATTTCTAATACCTTAAGGAAAAGGTCATGCACCTGCCCCCACATGACATCCACCCAAGTTAGCCACATGATGAAAACACCAAGTCACCACATTTGATATGCTACTGTTATGAGAGCACAAATCTCATTGTTGAAGCATTTCACAATAACGACTTTTTAATAATCGTATTAATTAATACAGAGTTATAAAGTGGTAAACGTTTTTTTTAATTATTGATTACTAAACTATGCAAGTACACATTGTAACTTGTAAGTAATCAAAGTCGGTGAGTTTTTTTAATCTGATTAAATGATAAATTGTCAAAGATGGATTATATAAATGTGTTCTTTCAATTTTTTTTTATTTTTATTTTTTCCCCTTAATACATAAAATTGTCAAATGATTTTACGAATTAAACATTGAGACATTTTTAGCTCACACGGTATGTTCATCATTGTCCTCGTAGTTCTTGTTCTCCTTCAACTTCTTCTTCCTGTTTGATATGTTTTTTTATACACTTACAATTTATACCCATGTTCTCTTTCATATTCAATTGAATGTTAATGTCGTATCGATGTACAGAAATCAACTTTGTCGCTTGAAGTCACGTTTATGCATATGTGAATGCAAATCGTTATACTTCGATTTTATAACCCATTTATCTTTTATTAACTTGCCATTTTTTCCACATACTTGCGTCTCACCTATTATGACGATCTCCTTTATTTATTTATTTTTCCTTCCTTCAATCCACTAAGTTCACAGTCGCAATCCTTTTGCTCGTTTATCTCCTATTATTTCATAAAACTCATAATTTGTTTGGTGAAGTAGAATTGTGAATATGCATCCAGTGTTGAATGCATCAAACAAAGTAAGGAAATCAATGCTAAAAACTTGAGTAGCCCGACAGCTCGGTCGGATATGTTGTGTGGAATATCCGGTCAGTTCATCCAGCCTCTGGTAGATCCGGGGTTCCGAATAAACAAAAAAATACCGAAATAATCTTGGCTACCAGAGTGACCCGGGTCCACTTGCCCGCTTTGCTACCAGAGGCCCGGGGTCACTTGCCCAGCCGGGCCAAAAACAATTAAAAAATAAAAATAAAAATAAAAAAATTAACATTTTATTTTTTATTCTAAATTTGGTGCAGAATTTCAATGTGTCCCTGAGGCAAAAACTGTTCAGTTTATTTTTCTGCATAACATACTTTTTTTTCGGATCTTTTGGAGTTTTTTTTTTTTTTTTTTTTTGGCTGGGACCTTCCCTTGTCCTTGCACGGGCTGGCCACCCGGGACCCGGGCGGCCCGGCTGGTACCCTAGTATATATATATGTTAAAAAATATATATATTTTTTAATTTGGTAAAGAATTTCGATGTGACCCTGAGGCGAAAGTTGTTCAGTTTATTTTTTTGGATAACATTTTTTTATTCGGATGTTTTATTTATTTATTTTTTTATTATTTTTTGGACCCTCTACAGTCCTTGCACAGTCGGGCTGTTCGGGGCAATAGGGTATTCCGGGCGGCTCGACTGATAGCCTGAAAAACGGCCCCCAAAAAAGGTGTTTGTTTGTTTGTTCGTTTTTTTTTTACCGCTAGGTATACATTACCTAAGGTCAAAATTTGATGGGGTTGTGGCGAATTGTAATTTTTTGGCCATTCAATGCCTGTGTATGTATGTGAGTTTCATTGATTGACTATATGTGTGTCCTCCTTCTCCTCCTATTTCTCATCCTCCTCGTTTTCCTCCTCCTCCTCCTCCTCCTCCTCCTCCTCCTCCTCCATGTCCGTTTGCAATATTCTTTGACGTGGTCGTCCCCCCTCCCCCGTCCCTTCATTTTTTTTTTTTAATCAATCAATCGACCAATCAATCCATCAGGACCATCAATTACGATGGATCTTGATTGATTAAAAATCCAATCGAATCGCGATTCAATTGGATCTCAAATAAATCAAAACCCATCGGAATCGATGGTTGTGATTGATTGATCGATCGATTGATTGATTGATTAATTTGTTGAACAATTTTTTATCGAGTAAAGCGAATGACTAGAGGCCTCGGGGATGAAACACAATGGACCTATTCTCGAACTCTAAATGGGTAAGATTTTGGGGTTGCTTAAGTGAATCGCGAGGATTAATGAAAGCTCCAAGTGCTCCATTTTTTGTAAGCACAACTGGTGATGCGGTCGAGCTACGCTGCCAAACTGCGTGTTAACCAAAACACCGCAAAGGGTGTTGATTGCTACAGATAGGAGGACAGTGGTTATGGAAGCCAAAATCCGCTAAGGAGGAGGAGAAGAGTAGGAGAGGAAGACGAGGAAGAGGAGGAGGAGGACAAAAACGTGAACGAGGAGGAGGAGGAGGGGGGAGAGGAGGAGGAAGAGGAGGCAGAGGAGGACGAGGAATAGGAGGAAGAGGAGGGGGAGGAGGAGGAGGGGGAGGAGGAGGAAGGGGAGGAGGAGAGAGGGGACAAAAACGATGTTGTTGACGCAGACGTTGACCCTCCCCCTGCATCTAGCGTACGATTTCCACGTCAGTATCACCGCGAGCCTCCACCAAACATTCTTACCTCGACCCCCCTCTCCTGCCACCCAGCCACCCAACCAAATTTATTATTTTATTTCAATCAATCAATCAATCGAAAAAAAAAAAAAAAAACAACAACAACAACAACATTATCCTAATATCCAACCAAATCGATTGATTAAATTGGATAATATTTTTTTTCCTTTTTTTGATTCGATTGATTCGATTGATTGAAGCGAAAAAAATAAAGAACGGGAGGAGTCTGAGGAGGAGAGGGAGGAGTTCGAGGGGGAGGGGCAGGAGGAGGAAGAGGAGGAGGAGGGGGAGAAGATGGAGGAGGAAGTAGAAGAGGAGGGGGAGGGCAGCACGAAGATGAGGAGGAGGTGGAGGAGGAGAGGAAGAAGAACTAGAAGACGAGGACGAGAACGAAGAGGAGGAAGAGGAGGAGGAGGAGGAGGAGGAAAAAAACGACAAAGAGGAGGAGCAGCAGCAGGAAAAATAGGAGGAGGAGGAGGAGGAGGAGACGATGGAGGAGGAGGATGACGACGTGGATGATAAGAAGAGGGAGGAGGAAGAGGAGGAGGACTATCAGGAGTACGAGAACGAGGAGGGGAAGGGGAAGGAGGAGGAGGAAGAGGAGGAGAAGGAGGAGGAGGCGATGAAGGGGGAAGTAGAAGAGGAGGAGGGGGGCAGCATGAAGATGATGAGGGGAAGGAGGAGGAGGAGGACATAGAAGATGAGGATGAGGACGAAGAGGCGGAAGAGGAGGAGGAGGAGGCAAAAGAGGAGGAGGAAAAGGAAAAAGAGGACGAGGGGGAGAAGGTGGAGGAGGAGGAGGAGGATGACGACGTGGACAACAACAAGAGGGAGGAGGAAGAGGACTATCAGGAGTAGGAGAACGAGGAAGAGGAGGAGAAGGAAGAGGAGGAGGTGGAGGGGGTTAAGGGGGAGGACAAGGAGGACGAGGGTCCCCGCAATGGCAAGCAAGGACGGCGGCAATGGCAAGCAAGGACAGCGGCAATGGCTCCAGCAGCTAAGCATCAGGGAGGCGGGACAGCGGGCCGTCAGCGCCAAAGCACGTGGGGGCGACAACACGCAGCACGGCAACGGGGCAGTGGGGCGTTGGTGGGGAGGGACGGGGGCCCAGGCCACTACACCGCGCGCAGTCCAAAATGGGGGCTGCGCAATTTCGAATTCAAAATGCCTGATCTGGGCCGTGGATCATCGTCGATCAACGGCCCAGTTGGGTCCTTGTTTTTTTCAAAACCGGTAGGCCCCCTTCATAATCTGAACGCAGGAGGGTGTTCGGGCTACCACCCTCTACTCCGCCAGACCGCCAAATACGATTTCTGGGGCCTGTGCATATTTTGCGCAGGCCCCGAAAATAGTATTTCCGGTATTTTCTGAGGCCCTTCCTCCGGCCGGAAAACCCGGATAACTGAAGGGCATCTGGATATCCGGATTTGCTACTTAGCTAAAAACACAAGATTTTTTTTTTCCCTTTTGATTATATTGTATAAAAGGTTGTGTGAGGTGTTGGGGATAATACCATGGAGGGTGCCCGCCAAGGGGGTAGATGCACCGAATCTACCCCCACCTGATAACGACTTGAGCTCACTCACGACACAGAGCACACTCAAGAACATGACTTTTTCTTAACCACAGACACACGGGGGGTGTCAATCTTGGATTGGAGCTTCTCGATCGCCGGCAACTAGGAATGTGGCACTCGAACTCAAACACGAGCTCAACCCCCAAAAGCGACCTGCCGTGAGGCAGTCCGTGCACCACTGTACCTTGTTGCCTAACTTGCGCCCAATTACGTGTGCTAGGAGAGTAGTGTGCCCTGGCATCCCTCCCCTAACCCTCCGAACTAAGCCCACCCCCTCCTCCCGCTCAATCCCCCCTTCGACCCACACAACCCAATACGCAAGTGCCCGCATCGGTCGACGCCCTCCTGCCCAAAAGTGCACAACACAGAGGGTGGGGTTCGAGGTCGGCAATGTTTCCTCCACTATTCGAATTGGGCCTTGGAACCCTCATGCAGGTATTCGTACTCCTGCCCTCACCATTGAGCTTTTAGGCTTAACAAACTCATGATTGAACAGAAGTAACAGAAGGACTCTCTGTATTGCTCAATCTAAGAATGATCGTTCTCACAGAAAGTAGGTGGTGATTTGTATTTGATTTTTTCACAAGTCTAAACCTCAAAACCTGTTTTTTATGAAGCTTGGTCTTCTTTTCGTGTTGCAAATTCTATACCGCACGCTTTCTCTGTGACAATTATGGTGTACCTTGTGCCCAGTTATTCACGTGTGGAACCTTATAGATTATAATTGTTTGAGACTCTCTTCAACAATCTACAAGTTTGCCAATCATCTTCTGAGTTTTTGTCATTATTTTTTGGAATTAATGCAAACAATTTTTCTTTCTCTCAGTAACCGTCCATTATTATATTTTTTTATTTTTACATTCGATGTCCTTTGCGCGTCAAGCTCTGTTGTTTTTCATCATTTCATCCCACCATCCGATATTCTACACCTTTTTTTTTTTTTTTTTTATGAAATCTGCGGGTGGTGGATTAGCTGTTCGAGCAGTTGTGCTTTCAGCTTTGCTGGCACACCTGGTACCCCAGCTGTGAAGATGTTCATCACACTTGTTGGATTGAGGGGACTGGATGCCATTTGTCATCTGTAGAGCCTTGCACCAAACAAGTTTTTAAACCACGGGTGCTTGTAGGCTTCCTTCTGCAGAAGCGGACTCCCCCATGAGGACCGAACTGACGCTGAAAAAGTGTTAAATGGTATATAGCAATTGACAAGTCAGAGAAGTTAGCGACTGGGAAGTGTTAGCGGATGCAGCCTGGACGCTATTATTCTTATTTCTTCAGGGAGGAGATGAAAGGGTAGTTGAATAGATACATCACTAAAGGAGGTTGGTGTTTGAGACCCTGCCAAATTGGTGCCATGTTCAAACCGCGACGCAGATATAAACTTGGCCATCTTTGCAACTACCTTCTTTCCCCTAACAACATCATCTAGTCATCATAAACAATGTGAGCTCCATTCCCGACTAGACGTAGTTAAAATGACCACGAGTTATTTTCAGGGGCTGAAGGTAGGTTCACACTTCTAAGCACTCTTCGAAATGGATTCATCTATGGATTACGACTGGACGGAAAAGCAGGTGACAGAGGATCTACCATGTCCACACAAAGCCGCCAGCCGACATCGTGTGGAACAGAGGGATTGATAGTGGGAGATGGGCCGGTAACGCTCTTCGGGAGAGGGAGGACTTAGTCTCTCAGCAGCAGGTATCTGGCGACAGGTACAAGGCGACGAGTGTTTTTTCCCTTTTCCCAACAGCCTGCACAGTCAATCCTCTGGAGGACAGAGTAATCAATGCTGGCAGGTGTCGTCTTTTTTTCTTTTTTTTTTTTTTTTTTGGCAGGTGTCTTTCTCAGTCATAATTTTTTCCCTGACATTTTCCTGATTCGTTCTGTGTATAAGGGACGCTGGACCCGTTTTCCAGCAGGTGATGCTCCCCACCAATAGATGGAGCCTTTACCCGGGTGCTAGTGCTGCCTGCTTTTACCAGCAGCACTAGCACTGCAGGGGGTGTTGTCTTAAAAAAAAAAAAAGAAGAAGAAGAAAAAAAGAGGATTCATTATTGAACCACCGGTACTTCCGACGCACGTTTTTTCGGGGCGGGAGACGCCCTGCATGGCAAAAACATTGAAGCAGCACGGGCCTCCTTCTGGCTGGTGCCACCCGGCTCACCTGCCATTCTGCTCAGGAGGCTGAGCCCCAAACGTTGCGGCTGCATCCAAGCCGCGCATCACAGCCGTGAAACACACCTTTCTCAGCTATCGATTCAGAGCCTAAAATCGCCCTGCGTGCCAAAAATAAACGAACGGCCCGGCGCTCATTTTGGCTGGCGCTGCCAGCCATTTCAGTCTGCTACCCGACTGCCGAAGGGTGCCCATGTTCACCCGGCGCGTATTTGTTTTTCAAGTGGGGAAAGGTACTGGTGGTTTAATGATTAAGGCGACATGGGTGTTTGAACGCTCAGGCACCTTGCATCCAATCTGGTTATGGGAACCAGGATGGGTGTTAGCAAGTCTTTCGGGGACTTGCAGCTGAAAGGTCACTCGAGTGTATGCCTTCACCACTTCAAGTTGTGTGGAGTTCTCCAGAAGAGGGTAAGAAATGAGAAAGATACTAGAGAGGGATATACTAGGCAGCCTCTACGTAAGAGCGAATGGTCACAAAAAAAAGAAAAAAAAGAAAAAAAGAGCGAATGGTCACACTGAGTACTTTCTCGCAAGTACCAATGAAGTCGTGGATCGAGTAACAGTGGCAGCAGGATCTCCCTACCTTTTCGCCCCGAATAGAACATATGGTCATTTTCGCTGCATCTGGACTGAAAGGTAAGCCAAATACAGTTACAATGACCGTACATCCTATTCGTGAGAAGATGGCAGTACGTTTCCTCTTTCTCCCGCTAAACTCTCCCTCGCTTCGACACAATCCTCGTCTGAGTCCTCTGTATACTCCACAGCCTCAGGTCAGGTTAGTAAGCCCGTGAGGGGGCGGCGAGGGTGTGTCACTCCTCACACTCTGCTACTGCTCATCCATAAGATTATGCGCTACCTTCACCTCACATACCCAGCGAGGGTGTGTCACTCCTCACACTCCTCTGCTACTCATCCATAAGATGATGCGCTACCTTCACCTCACATACCCCATTCTAGTATTACACTGGACAGTCGGAAATAAAAGGGGGGTTGGTCCAACCGAGTGGACACAGCGGTGACAAAATGAGCGGATGGGAGCGAGATGTGCCTACTATCTCCAACAGTACCACCTCTGAGCCGACTGCCGATACATAGCTTGTCGCACATGTCGCACATGTCGAATGGCCTGTAACTTTCAGCACCGTTCCACTTCCATGGGTCCAAGAAGCGAACAGTGCGACACTGTTTCTCCCTCTACACATTGACTGATTGGCACACAGAAACAAAAGGCGACACCGTCCAGTATGTCGGCAAGCCTTCCACCATCATCTGATATCTGATATTTGGACTTGCGGACACATTTTTGACTTGTGGGCAAAAACGCCCTGCAGCAAAATGTACGATGAGCTGCAAAATTGCGGGTTCACGGATGTGAGACCAAAAATGTGTCAGACCAAGTGCACGCCCACAAAAAGTTGCATGATAATGGTATCCTATATACAATTGGAATGACACAGAGAACATTAGCATGGACACTGCACAAGAATGACACACACAAGTAAAGACTGTAGTCAACGCCTCTTTTTTGCTTGATCAAGTCCGGCTTTCTAACAAGGGAAAACAAAAAAGAGGCATCTTGATTCCTGACTCTATACCGCGTCTGTACATCCTCTTTTTTTTTTTTTTTTTTTTTCCCCCTCTTACTGTAGACAAAAGGCCGTAGTCAACCGTAGGTGTGAACGGAAAGCCAAAACACTTTGCCCAGGCACCCAAAACGCTCACACGGACAATCTACACGCGGCACCCAAAACGCTCACACGGACAAACTACACGCGGCTCAGAAACCAATGCAGCTGCCATTCATGCCATATCCAAAGCCTGCCAGGACATACACGCTTACGAGACAATAATGAAAATGCACGATCCCAGTGTGCTGCGCACCAATAATAGATAATAAAGTGAACCCTGCAGACGAACATCGGCATGTGGCAGACAGCAGAGAAAAGGGCTTCTTCAGAAACACAAAACCCCAAGAGAGCCGAGCGGCGAAAGATGGGGCGGAAAGTAACGGGCAAGGAAGGAAGCCGAGGGAGAAGACCAAAATAAGAGGAGAAGGTGTAGGAGAAAAAGGCGATAAAATGATCGCCAGGTTAGCAAAACACAGGAGACAAGTAGAGCAGGCTAACTTAGGCAGGGGTGAAGGGGGGTACATCCTTCCTGATCGAAGTAATCAATGCCACCCTTTGGAGCGTGTGTGTACTCAATGTCGGTTCACACCCCATCACAAGCCAGCAAAACTCTACAGACTGTCGGTTCACACCCCATCACAAGCCAGCAAAACATCCACGAAACAAAGAAAGGTCTGTCACAGCCAAAAAATACACTCCAGACACGCCGCTGGCACAGCATGGCCGCAGGTAACGTACACAGGTAGGGTAAAGTCTAG
>BFEA01000542.1:232879-245641 GCA_003427395.1 Chara braunii | reverse complement strand
TCTCTCTCTCTCTCTCTCTCTCTCTATCTATCTATCTATCTATCTATCTATCTATCTCTCTCACACACACACACACACACACACACACACACACATGACAATGTGTCCAGAAAGCGTGAAAAGCTGGGGGTAACAGCGAGACAACGGGACAACAATGCGTGTTTCAAAAAGACGCGCGTGAAAAATCGCCCACGCATTTCGGTCGCCCACGCATTTCGGACATTTTGGGAACCGGAGCGCTCGTCCAATTGTCCAAAACCCTAAGCGGAACGGACCGGATTTGCGCTTTTCTTACATTCGGCCTCACCGCACCACTCAACTCACCAAATGTGAAAAAGACAAAGGGGCTCGTTAGACACTCCTCGGGCACGTAAAGTCCCCGAGGAAATTATCGTTCCACCTGTCCTCGGGGATAAAAACAAAAACAGAAAGTGAAAACATTCCCTCTGGGAACGCCCCGGGCTACAGCCATTTTGTGCCCTTCCCCAAGGTACCTCCCGAGGTCCTTCGGAGGTCAAGGATCCGCAATAATCGGAGCGGCGAGGGCACCCGTCCTCCGCAAGAAATTTTCGCCGGCAGGTCCATTGGAGTTCCTACCGGGCAGCGCACGGACATCTTGGGTCGTCAACGTTCAGCTTCCAGGAACCTTACGCCAACGGTAACCGTTGGTGGCCGGCCAGCCCCCGCGGACGTCGTCAACCAGTGTTCTCCCTCACAGTGCATGCCGCCAAACGGAAAGGGCTTCAACACTCGGCAAAATTGAATATTTTAGCCGACCCATCTTTCGATTCCCCACTGTACTCAGCGACGTAAAACGTTAGAGGGCATTTGTCAGATGCTGCGGTCTGTCGTTTGCTGCCCTCTTCGTCACCGTTTGGTGGAGGTCTACCGGCGTCATGTAGTTACTGCCCTTGCCTACGTGTCGTTCATGGCCGACATCTTTCGAAGGCTGCCGCTCCTGCTCCTATTAATCATTTTGTTTGTCCTTTCAATTGTCTTCCACGTCTGCATCCTCGGCAGGCTGTCTGGACGCACACGCAAGAGGCATTCTGCAAAGAAGGGCGTCATCATCGATGGACGGCAGGCGAAGAGCAGGTCTTCAGTGGACCACTCCACGAGCCACCGTGCAGGCCACATCCCGGCTCGCCGTGCAAGGGCCGTTAGAGTGCGTGTGTCGTATGCTATCCTCTACCGTCTGCTCCCTTCATCGTCGCCATTCGGTGGACCTTCACCGTCGTCATGGAATTACGGCCCTGTCGTACGTGTCGTTGATGGCCGACCTCTATTGAAGGTTGCCAAGCTGCTCCTAGTTGCACTTTTGCTTGTCGTGGTCCTCTTGTTCCATGTGTGGATCCTCTATTGTTGATGGCTGACCTCTATCGAAGGCCTCCAGCAGAGAAGACGAGGGATCGACACCGACTGCAGTTGACATCGACATTGCAGGTGAGTCCCGCAGGCGTTCGTCCACACTGGATACAATCGCCATCGCCCGAAAGACACGTGGCGACATATGCAGCTTATCCCAGAAGTACTCCTCCGTCGCATCATCGCATTGCCTGAGATCCGCCCATGCCCCCCCCCCTTCCTTTTCATCCACCACCTCGGCGCCACTCGTGGAAGAACACTGCAACCCATGGCGCAGCAAACCTGAACTACAGCCTCGGTGATGGCCACAGTATCCAGCCCTTCCGACCCGGATTTGATGAAGCGTCTTCCTTCTCCGCGCGCAGATCTCCGCTCTCATTCTGCCCAATGCCCTCTCCTGCTGACAACGAAAGAGCACGGCTGTCACGGCCGCCACCACGCCCGTCTTCTCTATCGTCGTCAACTTCGCATGTCCGTCGTCGCTGCCGCCCTTCATCGGCACGTGTGTAGCAATGCTCATGAACCACAAAAACACAACAGCCTACCACCTCGCCACGACAACAATAACCTCAGCACCAAGTCGCCGACAACGTTCCCCATGTGTGCTCTACTCCACCTCCACACATACGCGTGGCACCAGGAGGAGGCGATGGCGATGGACCTTCGCGGGGCGCTCATAAATCTGTGACGACTTACAAGGGCTCCACTGCGCCACTGCAAATGCCCGTTTCCACCGTCACCAATATGGACGCCACCTGCCCCGCATTGCCATCATGACGTCCAGCACACAATTTGAAATTTGATTTTCAAATGGGGAGGTCCATCACTTTTTTAAGTTTTTTTTTCCCCGTCGCCAGCACCTTTCAAAATTTCCCTCCTTCGGCAGCTGGACCACACCGTAGCAAGATGGACATCACCCAATGGAGCAAGGCATTGCCCCCACCGCGGACGACTATAATATTATGAAAATGGTCGTCGGGGGCCAAAAGGAATCATCCTTGGGAGACCAACCCAAGGATAGGTGGAACGACAGCAGGAATTTCCTTCAAAACCCCGAAGGAAACTTCCTTCAGCCCGGAGGACGCCCCAAGAAGTGTCTAACAAGCCCCAAAAACTATGGCGGGTGTAACTCTCCACTTTCTAGCCGAAGATTCTTTCTCCATTTTGCACATTCCGTGAGCAGTGCGGCGAGGACATTAACAGTTTCTATCTCTGTCTGTCCATAAAGTGTCTGGGATGTAAATGGAAATGGGGCTATTCTGATGACACAAATCTGACTCCCAGCAGAGTAGGGGCCTGGCGGGACTACTCACAAAATGTGCAAAATGGAGCATGCATCTTCCCATAGAATGTGGAACAATACACCCGCCATTTTTTTTTTCTGTTTCAATTTTCTTGAGTGGTGTGGCAAGACCGTAGGATGCCTTTCCTTGTGTTACAGTTGTTTGTGCCCTCGCCTTCAAATTTATGGAGAGGTACAAAAGAGCAGGCCACTCGATCAAGAAAGGGTGCGTTTAATTAGAGGATTTACAGTTACTAGAGAGACTGCGGCAAGATGACTCAATCAATCAGTGAGGGTATAAAATAGTATGGCCAGCGTGCAGTAAATAGCAACAATCAGTGGAAACAATTAAACTAGGTGATCTCGGTTGACGACGAGAGCGATAATAAAATAAGCGCGTAAAATATGCGATGGAAAAAAGCCAACTTCAGGAGGCAAGAAAGGTGAGAGAGAGGGGTGGGGGGGGAGGGGGGAGGAATGGGAAAATGGTGAACCCTTTTCACACTGAATTACAGGAAATGGAAAAGGGAAAAAAAAAGAAAACGTGGAACTTTTTCACACAGCGACTGCGTTGTGCCGCAACGAAGAACATCAGGAAAAAATAGAGACGAACCGAAGTGAGACGGGGTCGATTAGGAAAAGAGCGTATGGAGGGAGTAAACGAGAGAGAGATATAGCAAAGTAAAGGAGAGAGAGATATATAGCAAGAGGGAGAAGGGTTCAAAAATGGGAAGATGAGAGGAAAGGAGGGTGCAATACAACACAAAAGAAGTTAGCACTCCCATCACGAATACCAACGCACGTAGTTCAGTTGAAATGCAGACCCAAGTTCGAATCCAGATCCAAAATAAAAACATACAAAAAAGAAAAAAGGAGAATGAGCAGCACCGACCAGCAAAATCCAACTGGTTGAGGACAAAACACGAACAGGGGTGTCCAAAGATAGGTCAACACCAATCTAATGAAGAGAGAGTGCAAGAGAGGGGGGACGGAAGAGAGAAGGGGGAGGGAGGAGGAGGNGGGGGGGAAGGAGAAAAGATATGATCGTGCACCGGGATTTTGACGAATGGCAGACATGTTTACAACAAGGTCAGCAGATTTATGGATGAAGCACCAGTATAGTCACGCTTGATTAGTGAACTAATTACCTGGCAGCTTTTATCCAAAATCTGCAGCAGCCGTCGAACCACCTTGATTCGGTGCTTGGCATATGCAGAGCAGGGATGAAACTTGAGAAGACGCTCCAGCTCTCCGACTAAAGCCGCCCGCTGTGGCTCTTCTCCAGAGATATCCACGGGAGAGGTTTGGTGGGGAAGGCAGGAAGGGGCAAAGGACTGCATTTCTGTGTGTGTGTGTGTGTGTGTGTGGAGAGAGGGAGAATGTGTGTATGTATGAGTGTGTTGGGACGCAAGAGAAGAGCCGACAGGGAGGAAATGTGCCCGGCCAGACAAAGTTGTCAGCGGGAGGGGGGGCGTGGAGAGGGAGGGGGGGAGAAGCAGGAAGGAATCGAAAAGGAAAGAACAACAACAGAAAATGAAAAAAAGCCTTGTCTTTGCGCTTTCGTCAGGATGCACGGTCACGGCCCACTAGCTGCGCAAAAGCCGAAGACCTCAGAGGGTGTCCCGTGAACACGTGGCGAAACAACAACAGCCTTACGGATCTCAACGTTCCATAATGGAACCAGCGCATGACAGCCCCTTCCTCATCATCAGGAAGAGAGAGGGGGGCCAGGTCAGAAGTTTGGCTGATTGCAGCAGTGTTGCAGAGGAGAGCAGATGACACAGCAGTCGGGATGCACAAAGCGAGAGGAAGAGGGAGAGAGGGAGAGAGGGAGAGAGAGAAGGAGAGAGAGAGAGAAAGACTGACGAGGTTCACTTTGAACCGGATCCAAGTGAAGTGAAAAAAGATTGCAATTTTGCCACACACCTGTAGACAGAACGCAGGCAAGATTGGGGGCACTCAAATAAGAATGGCACATTGATGACAAGCGAGAGCGCGAAAACAGCGTGTAAGAAAGGATAAACCCCTAGATAGACCCCCAGACTTCCATACTGTCAGCAGCACAGACAGAGCACTACCGTCTTCACCCGAATACAACGTACGGTTATTATAGCCGTATTAGGGGAAACTTTCGAGTCTTGATACAGCAATAATCACCGTGCGTTGTATTCTGGTGAAGACGGTAGACACGACAATCACTCCACAGGAAGATACAATGCATCCTAGGACAACAAGACCGACATTGCACAAAGAGTCGATCGGTCACCTCAGTTGCAAACTGAACTAATGAACCATCTCAAAACTTCCAAAATCGAGATCGTACAGAGCATTCATTAGCAGCAACTTGCCAAAAATGAGACAAGATGAAATCGAACGTTGTCAATCCCAAGCTATAACATGAAAGGCACATAGAAATAGAAACTACAGAGGGGGTGTCTCAACACTTTCGCAGGGAGCCATCGCAAAAGCTTCACAGCGGGCCATCACAAAACTTCACAGGGGTTCTGAATGGACGGACATGTCATTGTTAATAAAAGGGGGTCATCGCGACAACACTCTGCCCTGACACCCCTCCCCCACCCCCCTAGTTGCTGAAACACCATCGTCTCTGACAAGATTACCCCCAACATACTAAACCAAGCAAACCAATCAGACCAATCAAATCAAACCAATCAACCAATCAAATCAAACCAATCAACCAATCAAATCAATCAAACAAAAACAATCAATATACACTTGACTAAACCCGGCAGCTGTATCAATACGCAACGGAACCATCGGGCATCGACCAGGTTTACCTGCGCTTTCAATGAGTTCACCGGCACCACCCATTTCGTTGCTGTTGCCCTATTTGGCGGGAAGGTTAAAGTTCCTAAATAAACCCTGGCTTGCCACACTTTCTCATGCTGCTTATCTCTCTGCCCTGCAGACGGCAGGGAAGGGAGAAAAAGAAGCAAGACGGCAGTTTGCTGGCCGACGATTCCTTGGAACGGGCACTATGTTTGTTTGGCTAACGACCACGTGCAAGGAAGCAGACGACAGTGCAAGCACTTGCGCGCTCGACTTGACGATTGCGGGAAACCTTGAAGTGAAACAGGAAAAAGAGTAACAACAGTTATTAAGCCAAAAAAAAAGCAAAAAGGTACAAACCAGAAAAAGAGAAAAAGAACGAAGAGAGAAGGCTGCAGGTTCCTGTGTCTCATGCCTCTGTTCCTCTTCTCCTTTTATTTGTCTAATATGCTAATTGTCCTCATTGCCTTCCTCCACTCGGTCCTCTCTGTGCTTCGCACAAACGATCGCAATCGCATCCCGAAGCCTGACCACCCACTGTTCGTGGTATGTGTGTGGTCATGTTCGCTATACACAAATCTATAGAAAAGGCATGACTGCGTCCGATTGTTTCGGCGAATTGTCACAACTCATCAGGACGTTGGACCCCAACAGTCTGCCCACGATGCATTTGGCTGATGGATAAGGAACCACCACGTCGCCCACAGTTAGCGATACACCTGAGTCACGGCGACGGACGGCACGATGCAGAGCCCAATCCTTCAGCACGGCACGGCAGAGACAAAGTATATGCTCCTGATAAGCCTCTACACGTAGCCGTGTGCCACTAGGATCCTGACGGAAAGTATATATAGCACTGAGCCCCTGGACAGCCGTGTGCCACTAGGATCTTTACGGAAGTATACATAGTACTGAGTAGATAGTACTGGGTAGCCTCTGGATAGTCAGGTACAAGGAAGAAAAAGATTAGATAGATGACACTCGCTGATGATATTCTGCGCTAGCCAGGCACGAGCTAAATCTGCCTCGCGGATCATCCACGTGTCAAGCTAGCAGAGATAGCATTCAGTACCCAGGTACCACAGCACTTGCATCATATTCGTAAGATCCCCACGACCTCTCACACGAGAAGATGAGCAGCAAGAGTCGTGTATCCTCCCATGATGGGATGAGGCTGCAGGACCATCGCTAGGCCGATCGGAGGGTCAGCAAACGGGGATTGCAACGAACTCTAGAGATCAGTTCGTGGGAGTTGTAGCGAGTTATAGCGACCCACAGAGCTGCGTCAACACCGAAATCCGCTCGCTGACTGGTCTTCAACGCCAGCTTCCGCCAATACAGTGAGTTCCCGCCACTTCCCGCCTATTTGTGTTTGTTTCCCACATAGTTTCTGCTTCGGCCATCTTGTCTCTGTCCCCACCATAATCCGTGTGTTCCCGCCATATTGTGAGGTCCCGCCATAATGTGTGTTCCCGCCATATTGTGTGCGTTCCCGCCATATGCCGTCCCCGCCATCTCAACTGCGTTCCGTGTGTTCCCGCCATACTATGTTCCCGCCATATTGTGTCTTCCCGGCATATTGTGAGCGTTCCCACCATATTGTGTGTGTTCACAGCACAGTTTGTGTTATCCCGCCATATTGTGTGTTCCCCTCAGTTCCCGCCGGTTCCCATCCATCCCCGTCTTTGTTCCCGGCACACTGTTTGTGTTATCCCGCCATATTGTGTGTTCCCCTATATTCCCGCCAGTTCCCATCCATCCCCGCCAATTCCCGCCAGTGACTGCCAGCTCCCGCTTGTTGCCGCCAGCTCCCGCCTGTTCCTCCCTGTTCCCGTCTGTTTGTGCCGATTCCCGTCCTTTCCCTTGCCATACTGTGTGCGTTCCCGCCATATTGTGCGTGTTCATGCCATATTGCGTGTGATCCCGCCGTCTTGCCAGTTCCCCTCAGTTCCCAGCCGCCCCCGTCAGTTCCCGCCAGTAACCGCCAGGTGCCGCCAGCTCCCCCCCCGTTCCCGTTTGCTCCTGCCAATTCCCGCCCTTTCCCGCAAATTCCAGCATACAAAACAATTGGCGCGCCTTTGTGTACTCTGCTGTGAGAACATGGTAGCCAGTGATGACGGCTAATCCACCATCACCTCAACGCCATCATAATCATCATCTCTAAACCGCAGCAGCAATAACAAAAGCGCCATCATGATCGACCCGCGCCATTCGTCCATAACAATCGTGGGACTGGCGCCAGGGAGAGCGCACACATTGACCGTGACTGAGAAGCGAGAACAAGGCCGACCAAGTGGCGATCATGACCAGGGGGATGATGCTGCCAAGGAGGCTGCCGTTCTGACGTCAATAATACTTAACTTCATTACCGACCACTACATTCTTCTATGATCGACTAATTGTGATTACATTTTCCCAAGGAGGATGCCGTTATGACAAAACCGAACTGTGTTAGTCTAATACTGTATATTGTTGACAGAGCAAACCAACCTCAGTATTGCTATACCGTACTACCTTAAATGACCAGTTGCGTCTCCGGCCCACTATAGAGACAAATAAATGTGGCCAACGTGCACGACAAACCGCGTAATCAGCAGCCGCAGGCAGAGCACACGGCAGCAGCAGCAGTTTCGGCTGCTCACCGTCATCCTCCGCCCGTGGGCGCAGCAAGCGCACAATACTCTTGCTCTCTTGCTCTTGATCGTTTTCAGTCCTCTCTGGCCCTCTTGGCAAGCAAAACACATACAAATAGGAAAAGAACACCCTCCCTCCCTTCCGGGATCATCCTTCCCTCTCATCTCCCTCGCCTCTCTTCCCCTCCTTCACCTTGGTAGTCATCCCGCTGGTCATCCCATTCATGCTCCTGGTTTACCTCCTGCGCTCCTCTTCCCACATCGTCCTCCTCTTCTTAAACAAAGATTCTTCTAGTGTAAACAAAGATTCTTCTAGTGTAAACAAAGATTAGAAAAGAGACAGACAGAGAATACCTTTTTCCGTTTCATCATTAAATCCGTCTACCTCCTCCCGCAATCAAGATATTATATTTGGAAGAAAGAACCAGGAAGAGCCAGGAAGAACATACATGGATATACCGTATTATAAATGGAAAATAAAGCTGCCCTCTCATTCCCTCTCCTATGTCTCGTCCTCCACTCCCCGCTCATCTAGCTCCTCTTTCCAAAATGCACAATCATTCGAGCCCAAAGCCATTCTCTCACACCATTACGTTTCCATCGATCGTGGTACTCTCTCTCTATCAAAGAAGAAAAGAACATAAGGGAACCGGAAAACGATGGGCGCAACCGCAAGGCAACGGACAACTTCTCTCTCTCTCTCTCTCTCTCTCTCTCTCTCTCTCTCTCTCTCTCTCTCTCTCTCTCTCTCTCTCTCTCTCTCTCTCCATGCCATCCTCCTCCAGGTCGTTGATCATGAACGCCTTGCAACAACGCTGCACTCTCTGCTACCCCAACTGCAAATCATGTTCGCCATACCTTCGATTTTGACTCTTTCCTCCTCCCACATAACCTCCCCCCCCTTCCCCCCCCTCCGCCTGCAACTTGAGGCTTTCCCCAACTGCTCTTCATTCCCGGCCCCCTCAAACCCTATACCGTATCTCTACCCTCTTCACCCCCTAAACCTCTATAGCTCGCCGTTTTTCGCGGCCCAATCTTTTAACCCCCTCTGCCCTCGTACACCTATTACGATTTTTCATTCCCACCCTTCTCGCCCAACCCCCCTCCTCTCTCATGCGCTCTCGACGCTGTTCCCCACTTCCTTTCCCCCCTCCACCCCGCCATCCTTCCCCCTCTCTGCCCCCTACCACTATTGCCGCCGCGCAAACCTCCCCCCTATGCCTCTGAATAAGCACGACAAATATGAAACAGGAGGGAATAACCATGCGATAATGAACAAAGACAAAAGAGAAGCGGAAGAAAGCGCGCAGAAAAGAGAGAGGAGGATGAAGAACACAGAGACAAAAGAGAAGAGGAAGAAAGCTAGCAGAGAAGAGAGAGGAGGATGAAGAACTCACCTCGTCTGTGCAAATCTCTCGTGCACACACACCTCCTGTCGCACCGTTAAAACCCCCGTCTTTCTCCTCTCCCGCTCGTGCACCTCTGCATGGCTGTGGGCCTCTCTCATTCTTCAGCGCTCTGTCTCTCTCCGAATTTCGAACGCAAGACGAGGAATCGGTCACTACCTCCCCCTACGTCCCTCGAAAACCCACTGCCCTTCCCCAATTGTTTGGAGATGCCTGGGGCAGCGCAATTAGGACAAAAAGAGTGTTTCAGCTCTTCCGGAGGACCGGAAACAACTGAGCAAAAAAAATCACACATATAAACAGACTTGCAATCCAGGCGGCAGGTTGTGGTAGAGAAACTGGCCCTCCTGAACGACACCTCGGAAATCCAAACGAAAATTGAAGCCTTCAGCAGAGAATGGCTGGGGAGTGAACAAGTAGGATGGATGGCATCGGTAAAGTGGGAGGGTAAGAATTCGCAACCCTAAGGCTTAGGCGTTTGTGTCAAGGTAAGGCATTTTTGGCAGCGGGCAACCAGGACGCAAAGTGGGTTCTTAGTGGGCCAAAAAATTTGGGGGACCTGTCCTTGGCAAAATTGCGGACTGCCTACAGCTAGCTCTGGTAGAGCCGGGACTTTTGGAAAAAGGAAGGACCGGTCTTCGGGTGGAAGTGGACCCCAAAAAGAAGTGAGGGCATGTGAACTGCAAAAGGGCCATCAGGCCCACGCGTTGAGGCATGTCTTCTCAAAACATTAGGCGCAACGATTTTCTGTGCTCGGAGGAACCCGCAGAAAAATCTGAAATTCTGAGAATCCATAGATCAGGGCTTGCTCTTTCCAAGAAAAATATTAGAACATTTTCAAAACATCATTTAGACTCTGAAATAATCGTTGAACCAATTCGGCACATTTTCCATTTTTGCCACTCAGCCATGTGTAGGCCAATTGACTTACCGTGAGGGCACGGGTGCGCAGCCCGTAGTTCGTTTGTTTATGCGGTTCGGGAAGGGTAAGGTAGTGATTATGTTGTATGTATGTTTTGTCATGTTCGCTATACACAACTCGAAGAGTGTGGGTGGGGGGGGTGCCAGCTGGTGCTTTATTCACGATGTTCATGGGACGCTGGACCCAGTTTCCAGCAGGTGGCGCTCCCCATCAATAGACAGGAGAATGTATGTGCGTGTGTGTGTGTGTGTGTGAGAGAGAGAGAGAGAGGGAGAGAGTGCGTGTGTGCGTGTATGTGTGTGTGTGTGTGTGTGTGTGTGTGTGTGTGAGAAAGAGAGAGAGAGCGTGTATGTGTGTGTACACGTATTCGAATACAACGTGTACGTTTTTTATTCGAGGAACTCTGCTATTCGAAAAAAGTGGATCCGCACCGTTTCAATTTCGAAAAAGGACTGCGGCCTCCTCGGCCTCCTACGCGTAGCTACCGGTCCTACACGGTCCTGGCCTTTGCAAGGCCCCAAAACCTCAAAATGTTCACCCTCCCGACGACCACCGACGTTGAAATTTGATTGACGTTGAAATGTCTCAGGGAGGAAAACGCAACCCTGACGGGCAGCGAACAGAAGTGTATGAGCATGTTTATGTGAGTGCATGTGTGTGTGTGTGTGTGTGTTTGTGTGTGTGTGTGTGTGAGTGAGAGAGAGAGAGACCTGCAGCACGCAGCATGTCAGTGGCGGGGAGCACAAGGGCAGGCACTGACCTCCAACAAAAAGAATAAGTAATTATATTGGAATACAAGAGTTTTTTTTTTTCGAAATCCGAATAGAAAGGGTACACGTTGTATTCCAATGCAACGTGTACTTTTTCTATTCGAGGAACTCTGCTATTCAAGAAAAGTGGACCCGCACCTTTTCAATTTCGAAAAAGGACTGCAACCTCCTACGTGGTCCTGGACAAAAACCCGTGCGGTCCCACGGGCAGCTACCGGTCCTGCAGTTTCAAATAAGATGTCACCACCCCCTAAACTGCCATGCCTTATTTTTCCAGCCTTCCAACGACCGTATAACGAATGACGACGAAAAATTTTATCATGGGCATAAAACGCACCCCTGACGGGCTGCGAACTAAAAAAGTACTCAAATTTCAGTGAGTTTTCGCGCTCAGAAGAATGTGTGAAAAATACATAAAATTTGAGTACTCGTAGATTTTGTTATGATCTTTGCAGAAAAAATGCTCAATAAATTAAGAAAAATCATTCCAACTGTGAAATAGATCGCGGCCGCAATTTGATCCATATTTTAATTTTGTTATTCAGCCTCTCTCTCTCTCTCTCTCTCTCTCTCTCTCTCTCTCTCTCTCTCTCTCTCTTTATAAAGTTAACATATTTACGTCTCCAAGATGAACATTTTGTTTTTTTTTGTCTATTTTTTCACTTATCAATTACTCTACATTCTACACATATAAAGGAAAATACATATATAAATCTATGATTCCAACTGACAGTCTATATATATATGGTACCACCCCCTCTCTTCCTCTCTCTCTCTTTCTCTCTCTTGTGCGCGTTCTTAGTCTCATTGCTTTGGCTACCTTAGGGTTGTCTTCCCCTCGCCCACGCTGTAGACAATCGGTAAAGTGGGAGGGTAAGGATTTGTAGCCCTAAGGTTGCGATATAGTGGGCTTCGGCGTCTGTGTCAAGGTATCACATTTTTGGAGGCGAGCGACCACTATGCAAGTGGGTTCTTAGGGGGGGGGGGGGGATTTGGGGGACTGGTCCTTCAAGATATTGAGGACTACCTACAATTAGTTTTTTTAGAATCGGGACTTCTAGAAAAGGGAAGGACCGGTCCTCGGGTGGAAGCAAACCCCAAAAAGAAGTGAGGGCATGTGAACTGCAAAAAGGTCCTCAGACCCAGGCGTTGAGGCCCGTCTTCTCAAAACAGGGAGGTCAGGCGCAACGAAACAGGTGTTTTCAAGAGGCAACTTTGATGATTTTATGTGCTTGGAGTAATCCGCATAAAATTTGACCTTTTGAGAAACATAGATGGATGAGTTCGTGTTATTTACAGAAAAAATATCATAGCATTTTCAAAAAATCATATAGACCGCGAAATAATTGTCACGCCAATTTGGAACATTTTCCATTTTTGTCATTCAGCAATGTGTGAGCCAACTGAAAACGTACTTAAAATTCAGTGAGATTTCGTGCTCAAAAGAATGCATGAAAAAACATAAAAATTGAAGTACTCGTAGATTTTGTTGTGATCTTTCAAAAAAAAATGCTAAATAAAGTTAAAAAAATAATTTCAACTGTAAAATAAATCGCGGCCACAATTCGACCCATGTTTTAATTTTGCCATTCAG
>BFEA01000542.1:184585-209328 GCA_003427395.1 Chara braunii | reverse complement strand
GCCAGGCCCTCAACCCCGCGGTCCCTTCGCGCCACTCTGATATTCCCGCATTGTCGTCGCTCGTCCTCGATCCCTGAGTCTCCCTGATGAAAGTCTGACGCCGTAACTAATAGCGCTAGGCCCAAGTCTGAGACCCACATCCGCGGAGTGCCATATGAGGCGGTGCGGCACTGCGCTCAAAGCCAGGGAAGTGGGCCTGAGCCGCACCCCTGCCTACAGTCGTGCGCGCGGCCGCCCAGCGTCTGCGCCGACTTACTAAGTTGTACCACGGCCGCCACTCGCGCCACCCCACGTGCTAAGACCTACCGTAGTCACACTGTTGCCGTCGACGCCGCTGTCCTCACACGCGCGCTCGCCTTGGTGGAACGTACCAATCAATCGAAAATATCCCTAATTCCTACTTAATCAAATATAAATAAATATTAATAATATTATTAAACAAAACGACCGATGTCTGACTGGCTTTATGATCAACAACAGAAAATAAATCACGCGCGCCTTAAACCTTCGGGCCCAAGCACTCTTTATTCTAGTCAACCACCCGTGTCGTCGTAAACCACAGATGTGGCCGCGCCTCGCGCGGAACACTTAAACTCTAAACAAAACTATTTTTTGTCACTTACAAAAACCAGGGCGGATACCCTTGTAAGGGTATTCGCACCGACAGCGTGCTGCGTGCATTTGGTGTTGTTTCCAGCCGGCTCGAATTGCCAATTCATCATTTTTTTAAGGTTACAACGTGTGCCATAGTGAACCTTGCCTCGAAGTCTGTTCCACGGTCGGTGTAGGTGAAAGAGAGAGCAGGTGGAACGTGGAGGGATATGCACAACCCTCATTTCATCAACGACACACAGTTTAGGTCGTACTTCTGAATGTCTGCTTCATTGTTCAAGAGGCTGTAGGACTGGTTTCGCTTGTTGTTGGAGATGCAACACACCTAAATGCGGTTGCCCACTGAACCAACGTGTGTGTCGGCATGTCGCCTCAACCGGGTCGCGAGCGGTGAAACATACAAGAGGATCGAAGACAGGTTCAGTTTTGGCCATGCGACAACAATTGAATGCACTCGGTGAGTGACGCGAGTAATTAATGAAACAATATTGGGCCTCATTTATTTCCCTGATGCTGAGGGCATGACGTGCAACATTGCTAAATTTGCTAACCATGGCTTTAGGAACTGTATCGGGGTAATAAACTGCACTCATTTCTTCATCAAGAAGTTTTATAACGGGTTTGACGTCAAGTACCATGACCGCATCTGCCAGTACAGTGTTGTGGTCCAATGCGTCTTCGACATGAACCTGTGGATCGTCGACCTCAACCCTGTGATGTGAGGTGGCTCCGATCCATTGGAGGGGAGTTGCACCTAAACATTTGTCCAATATTACTGTTTGGTACGCAACAACGTTTTTTATGCAGGACTCGGTCTTAAACCATCGGATTGTTGATGAGAATGTGAATGTGACACTTTTTTTTTCTTTTCTTAAATTGAATATCTTAGGAGCATCCTTGTGATACGAGGTGTCTTCGATCCATTGGAAGGGAGCTGCATCTGGACATCCCTCCGATAGATGTTACTGCTTGGTAAGGACCACATGATGCGAGGTGGTTCTTAGGACTGTGGTAAAACCGTGAGGAGTGGTCCCATCCCATGTATTGACGTGTTGTCGAAATTCAACCAATGTCGCGTCCTTCGAACAACGTAGAATGTATGAAAATGATATTTTGTGCTTTAAAGTTTGATGCGAGATGGTTCTTAGGATTGTGGTAGAACCGTGAGGAGTGGTCTCATCCCATGACATGTTGCCGAAATTCAACAAATGTCATGTCCCTCGAACAACGTAGAATGTATAAAAATGATGTTTTGTGCTTTAAAGTTTGAAATTCATTGTTGAATAAGCATTCTCATAGTCTTAAAATTGAGTTTCATCAAATATCAAGAACGCCGAAATGCCATTCATTATACGGAAAGCAGTAAAAGTTTGAAGCACTTTGATAAAAGTTATAACACTGTTGCATGAATATGCAACCACACATCGCACATCAAAGGCTGTTACAAGTGTACACATAGTCCTAATGTGATAAGAAAGAACCATTTATCCCTGTCAAATCAAGTCAATCAATTTACCATTAACGCTCATTGTACCGACCAAATATGTGAAAAGACACATTCCACTACCAACCATTGTTTAACTATGGTGAATAAGCTGACGCAACGACGAACATCTTGGATACATTGATGATCCTACACTTAATCCCGTCTCCGTACTCTAAATCTCATGTAGGCGTCCAAGTAATCCCTTATTGTGTCTCCGCTCTGTTAATTGACGCCTACCCGATCATCATCATCGGGCAGTCAATTGAACAAACCCAGATTGCAATGTCTGACCATGAAGCGGTCGATACTAAAGTGCACATTGTCGTTAATGCAGAAAAGTTGTGAAGAATAACGATGATTTGAATCTTGGCGTTTATCCCATCCGCGTCTCCCTTTTGATGTTTGTAGACAAAACGTTGTCGGAGCAAACACCCTTACAAAAGTATTTGCTCGTGTTCTTGCATTCGATACAGTATCGACGCCGGTTACAGTGTCAGGGATGGTCTGAGGTAAAGAGTGTGAATTTTTTAGCATGGCGCCGTAAAGCAGACTTCTCGATCACGGAAGCCGAGGTTGCTAGGTGGTCATACGCAATGATAGTACGTGTACAAAAATTGGTAAGGATTAGTTAACGTTAAAAGTTTTCGGCCGCGAGGGCCGGATGGTTGGAAGCAAAAAAAAAAAAGGTCACGCGGGATGTGGCGACCACGATCTAAAACAATCAAAGGTTTAGGCAGTAAGACGAAAATGGATTAGATCGAGTCCAGAGGCATCGGACCAACTAGGATTGAAAAATCGGCGGATCGTGTCGCAATGAACTCTAAAACGAACTAAAAAAAAAAAAAAAAAAAAAAAAAAAAAAAAAAAAAAAAAAAAAAAAAAAAAAAAAAAAAAAAAAAAAAAAAAAAAAAAAACATGTTGTTACCACATCAAGCAGCCACGACCGACACTGGCCTAAACTAACCATAGGAAAATAGGTCGTGGGCCTGTTGCATCAGAAAAAACAGCCCTGTAACCTACTTGTAGCAAAGTTTCTCTAACCGAACTAAAAGTTAGCCCAGTAGGTACAGCTGTGGATCGATAGGCTAGAGGTACGAGAGAATGTTAACAATAGTCGTATTTTTCATCACCACTTCAGGACACCGTTCACCACTTCAAGATGCAGCCTGCCTGAACAAGTGGTTTTCAGGGTCTTCGGACCTTTCACCACTTCAGGACCATTCAGGTATGAAAATCATGAATGGTCCTGAAGTGGTGAAAGCTTCGAAGACCCTGAAAACCACTTGTTTAGACCTCAAGTGGTGAAGTGTGGTTTTCATGGTCTTCGAACCTTTCACCACTTTAGGACTATTCAAGATTTTTAGACTTCCCAAAACTCTCACTTGACCACTTCAGGACACCCTTCACCACTTCAGGATGCAACCTGCCTAAACAGGTGGTTTTCAGGGTCTTCGGACCTTTCACCACTTCAAAACCATTCAGGATTTTCAGACTGCCAAAAACTCTCACTTCAGAATTTTCATTCCTGAATTTTTAGCTACCCGATAACCGCTTGTGAGAGGTACGGCGGTCGAGTCCATCTTGCCCTCTGGGCAAACTCCTTTTGGTAAGAATCAATGTAGGTCCTGTCTTTTCAAGCTCCGCCTTCGATGAAACGAGACTTGAACCCGCGACCTGTGGACTATAAGTAAGTCAACTAGGGACAGAAATCTGGGCTCGTTCCCGTTGCAGGAACCCAACAGTTGCCCGAACGGGGCATATTAGAGGTAGTTCGATTATACTTACTTTGATTTTTTTAGGTTGTTGTTTTACGTTTTTTTTTAAACTTTTTGGATTTCATACGGACCTTCCGACTACTACTCTGTATACTCCTAAGTTCAGTAGAACATACGTGGGGTGGGGTTAAAAGTGGGTACTACCATCAACTACGAACTACGGAACACTTACAACTTATCTCCCACAACTAATCAAGAGCGAGTTAGAAAGACATGAACCTTCCATTGGAATACGGGAAGAGATCACTAGTATGCAGGTTCCTATACTACTATGATGGTTGGCGTTGTCATAAGAAAAGGAGAGGAAAAAAAAATAAAAACAAATTTGCCCTGATCTGAAGTGCAGATTTATTCGATCAAGAATGGATAAAGCGGAGCATGGTCGAGGGGAGTCAAGACATACTTTTGTTCGTAGGAACAATATCGAAAAAGGGCAACAACGAGGCTAAGTCCGCAGAAGAAGGGAAGGAGAAGAGCAAGCACGGGGATACGAGTGAATGAGGATGAAACGATGAGCATGATCGCAAGTATGGGCGAGATTGTGAGCGAGTAAGCATCCGAGAAAGAATGAGCAAGCAAAGAAACGTGCTAACAAACAGTTTAGTGTGTGGGCGAGATAGCAAGGAGGAAGAAAATAACGCTTAATCGACAATACGGACGAGAATGTGAAGAAGGGAGGGGAGGAAGGAGGAACGCAATACAAAAAGAAGGAGGAGAGAGTATTGAGAAGAAGGACAAAAATGAGAAACTCACCTCAATCCAACGGTTATTGGAGACGATATCTCGGACGGGAAACTTGAGAAATCGTTTCGCGATCTCCGTAGGTGAATCAGGGCATCACATGGGTTGAGGTAAGTTTTTTTTTTAATGATCATTATTATTATCCTTATTATGATTATGATTATTATTATTAGTGCTAAAAATGTTGCTTTCCTTCCGGCATTATTATTACTATTCTCATAGATTACTAATTTAATTTCCTGAACTGATACGTGAAAAACAGGAATTAAAATTATGATCACTTGAGGGGTCGAGGAGACAGAGGAGAAGAAGAATGAAGAGAGAGAAAAGAAAAAGGTAGCGAGGGAGTGTTCATTATCTAATTATTATTGATAGTTGTTTTTTTTTATATCAAGCACGATACGAATAACTCTCACAATGGTCAGCTCGTGATTGTCGGGGGTCGGCCCTGTTTGCGATATTAGATGGTGTATGTAGTCTGTGAATGACAATTGACATCCTGGCTTAGACCTTTGCCCATGCAAACAACCGACGGAGTGAGAGCAGCATCAGGAAATACGTACGATTACGAGAAAGGGAGAGAGAGGGTTTTTCGACGATAGGATGGGCAACGCACCGGCCAACCGGTAAGTCTCCAACCTCGTTGTTAACCTCGCACCGCCTCCATTGATTGGATGAGCAGGATCGGATGAACCTTCCTATAGGACATGAAAATTTAAACTGCCACGCTTGTCCGTTTAGATGTGTGCGAGTGAGTGTATGTGCTCAAATCCCGCAGGTTGTCCTCACGTTACTCTCGTCGATGGGATGAGCAAAGACGGATGAATCTACGGATGGAATATGAAAATATACACTACCGCACTTGTTTGCTTAGTTACGTATGTGTGTATGCGTGTATGTGTGAGTGTGCACGGATGAATGTGTAAATCTCGTTGTCGAGCGCATCGACCCCCGCTTTTTCTCGTGAACGAAGCGAGAGCCCTTCCAGCCATGTCACGCAGGAGTTTAAACGAAAGTAATACAAAGACAACTCGAAGACGGTGCATAATTAATCTTGCGGACCGCCAAGGCGGTCGAGGTCTCATAGTCCCTTCTCAGCTCTACCCGGGTGCGCCAGCTGTACGTCCCGTGGTCCCCTACGACAGGATAGGTTCCCGCGGGGCATAAACTTGTTTTCCTAAGGGGTTGTCGCCACCCTTAGGGGCGTATCGCTACCGAGCTACTGACCCATGTGCGAAAGTTTTTACATGCAGTTACAGAGGTGGGTCAGTCGAGGGCGTTTGCTCACTCGCTGTAGTATAGGTACACGCGATTAAAACGTCTATTGAACCCGGACGTCGTATGTTCCTTAGGGCGCTGATCTCCTAAGTACGAAGCATACGACGGTCGAGTAGGACGGTCTCAACCTAGTGTGAAACCCCTAATATCCTAGTCCCTTTTGTCACCAGTTAAAAAGAAAGACATAATAATCACAGATAATTACATAAAAAAAAAGTCAAACGAACATAGCCTTTTCTCAAAGATTGACCATCGCTTTCCTGAATGACTTTTATATGTCTAAATGGTTCCCATTCTCTATCTTTTCTAACTATTTTCGTTTGAGTTACCTTGGGCAAGAGACGAAGGATACAACTATTTCTGGTGAACACATTCTCTTTCTTCATGAAGAATCTGGGGCGAGGGTTCGTTGCTTTATGAGTCGACCCTATTATCGACCCAGAGTGGACCGTTCTACGGAGGGGTACTTTACCGATTTGGTGGAGACGGCCCGACTTCTAAGATCCGAATCTTGTGCTCGGGCGAGGAGGAGGAGTACCCCAGACCACTTCCTAGAGAGAGAGGCATGTTAAACCTTAAGCAATGATAACGGAACGAATCTAAATCATCATTAGATACATACAATAACACAATATCAAAATAAAATTCGATCACCCATGGTCGAATTCCACAAAAATCATACAGCCGCCAATGAGGAGTTGGTTTTCAACAATAACCTCAATGCAGCCGACAAGGTAGTCGGCCTATCTTAGTTTTGACTTGATGAGATGCGCTGCCAAAGTTATTCATTCCATCTTACCGCCGACCTAAGATTGAACACGCACACAACCCGTCTCCATAAGTTTCTCGATCTTTTTGGATGACGACTGTTTTGCGGATGATTCTCGATCAGGCGCATTGCTTAAGGTTTAACATGCCTCTCTCTCTAGGAAGTGGTCTGGGGTACTCCTCCTCCTCGCCCGAGCACAAGATTCGGATCTCAGAAGTCGGGCCGTCTCCACCAAATCGGCAAAGTACCCCCCCGTAGAACGGTCCACTCTGGGTCGATAATAGGGTCGACTCCTAAAGCAACGAACCCTCGCCCCAGATGCTTCATGAAGAAAGAGAATGTGTTCACCAGAAATAGTTGTATCCTTCGTCTCTTGCCCAAGGTAGAAGACACTCCTTTTCCATTTTCTAAAATAGGCATAATCAATCTCATTTGGAAGCATCCTTCTACCTACGTGCACAACACGGAGAGACAACAAGTTCAAAAGAAAACCAGTACAATCTCATGCTAAAGTCAGACCTTTCCATTCACATGCATGATACACACGACTTTCCTCTACCTTTTCAGCGAACATTCAATAAACAGGGTCAAGCAAAGTGTGGGTTCACCCAGGTGTGAAGGGAAATCTGAGTCAATCAACTGAATGACTTTGAGTGAAGTGGTGTCGAACACGCTCTGGCTCACTCAAGAAAGCCAAGAAAGAATATACTTGTCGCGAAAGAAAACTACAGTCCCAAGGCAAGTCTCAAGCCAACTGCTTGTCCCAATTTTTTCCCGGCTCGCAAGTTCCACACGCGGTAGTCCCAGATTCGATGGCGGCAAGTCACACGAGTCCCAAAGAAAATATTGTTTCTAAGACAGTCCCAACTGGTTCCATGAATGTCCCAAGCGGTCCCAAGTGGTCCCTGATGGTCCTACGCCACCAACATTCGCTCCTCACACAAATTTCATACTGCGCCGAGCGCCAACTGCCACCACGTCATGTTGTCGCCGCCGCACATTTCAACTTTGGTAGCACAACCTCATCAAACATAACAGACGCCGCGCCGTAGAAAAAAACTCCGGCGCTATCTTGCCACAAATCCCTGTTGTCGTGTCGCTAATCCATCAACATTTCCACATCAAAGAAAAAACAAGTATCGCTGCACCACCAATCCGGCAACATCTCGCCGCCAAAAAAAAATTAAAAAAAATCCCGAGTGTCGCCGTGCCACAAATTCGACAGCACTTCCCTGCTAAAAGAAAAATTAAGTGTCGCCGCGCCACAAATTCGGCAGCACTTCCCGGCCAAAAGAAAATTCAAGTGTCGCCGCGCCACAAACTCGGCACCACTTCCCCGCCAAAAGAAAATTCAAGTGCCGCCACGCCACAAATTCGGCACCACTTCCCCGTCAAAAGAAAATCCAAGTGTCACCGCGCCACAAATTCGGCAACACTTCCCCCCCAAAAGAAAATTAAAGTGTCGTCGCGCTGCAAATTCAGCAGCACTTCCCCGCCAAAAAAAAATTCAAGTGCCACCGCACCACAAATTCGGCAACACTTCCCCACAAAAAAAAAAAAAAAATGCCGCCGCGCCATAAATTCGCCCTGCCAAAAGAAAATTCAAGTGTCGCCGCGACACAAATTCGACAACACTTCCCCGCCAAAAGAAAATTCAAGTGTCGTCGTGCCGCAAATCCGGCAGCACCTCCCTTGCGCGTAAGGAAAATGGCCGTCAGCGATGCCGCACCACTCGGACAGCATCTCCCCAGTACTGTCGTTATGAAAATGGCTGCTAGTGACGCCGTGCCACAACACCATGCCGCAACGTCGTCGTCGCCCCCTGTTGCATCTCACGACCCCTCCTCGCTGCGTTGTCGCAAATCCCCTTAGAAACTAGTCAGCCATTGGATGAAGCAGAGTGCTCCAGCTAGACTATGGCTGTCTCCTCCTCCTCGCCGCACTCCACTGTCGTCCTCCAGCTCCGTTTGCAGCACTCCTGACTCCTCTCCAACACTCCAGCAATGAGGCAAGTGTGTTGTCACACACTGGCAGCTGGAGGCAAGTGTAAGGCAGCTAGGGGACAATTGCCTCTTTTGTAGTGGTTGAGGAGGGCAACAGCAACCTCAACTGCCCCCAGGCAAAATTCGTCACTTGCCTGGGGCCGTGATCTGAGCCAGATCAACGGACTGAGGCTGCCTCATCTCAACCACACACTTAGGGTGGCAGTTGTACTCAACTGCTCCCTGTTTTTCTCCTTTTCCCTGCACTCAGCCACACACTGAGTGCAGGGTCAACGGGAAAATTGTTGTTTCCAGCCAAGTTCCCTTCACCACCTCTTCAGATCCCCATCCTCTGTCATGAGTCACATTCATGCCAGTTTGGCATGTATCTGACCGTAGCCGTGGCCACATTTATGGCCGTGGTTTTTTTTCTTTTTCCCTTTCTTTCCTTCTACCTCTGCTGCCCTCCCCTGAAAACGGGGAGGGCAGTTGTCAGGTTGGGAGAGGTAGGTCCTCCCTCTCCTAACTCTCACGCCCTTCCTCTCTTTCTCCAACCCCCCCAGATTCTTCTTCCTTTACCACGCGCACGTCGCACGGATATTCGTGGCTCTTCTGAGTGGGAAGCTGGGTTTGCTCCCACACAGCCTGAAAAAGGTTGTTCTTTTCCAGCCACGAGGTAGTTTGCCTCTTTTTTTTTCTTACTTTTTTTTTTTTTTTTTTTTTTTTTTTTTTTTTTTTTTTTTGCTAAAGCAACAAACTCATTCGTCACAACCGGGTGCAACAGTTTTCTGTTACACTGCTGCTTTCCGTTCAGATGAATGGCTCCTCTCTTTCAACACTCCAACTTCCCACCTCGCGCCTGCATCTGGCACGGAAACACGCCAGATTCAGGCGTAAAGGCAGCTACTGAAACTCTCCAGTTTCAGACAAGTACTGTAACATCCTCTACCAGACCGCAATCACAACATAACTCCCCCTTCCCTTTTTCTAACTAAAGCCCGTTTCATCGAATGAACGGGTTTCTAAAAAAAAACGAAAATGAATCTAAAAAATAAAATATAAAAGAAAATAAAAAATTAAAAAAAAAATATAAAAGAAAACAAAACCAATTTACCTCATAAAATGGTTGTCCGTTTTCAACGGGCGCCTGTCGTTTTTTCTGAGGACTGTAAATCCCCAGCCACATCGTTTTGCATCATCTGGAACAATTTTTATTTTTTTTTAAATAAATTTATTTATTTATTTACCGTTGGCATAAGCCAATGGTCAGGACACCTGGCCCTGCGCCTTGTTGGCGCTTCCTCCTGCTCCTTCCCTGAGATGCAGACCTAAGTTCGATTCCCTTCGGGGAATCAAAAATGTTTTTGGGCCTAAATTGTTATTCACGTGACCCCTATCCTATCGTAGGGGTTCTCGAGAGATGTGGCTGACGCTCTCGGCCAGAGCGACGAAAACTTCCGTGCGATAAAATCTTGCGTGACGTGGTCGAGGGGGTCCCCCTGCGGAATCGATGTTATCGACAACGCTAATGGTGCACTGCTACGAGGCAACGCCCATTTTTTTTTCCTCGCTCCCTTGTTTTCCACATAGCTTTTGAAACGTCGTTACATATAACGATTACAAGTGTACTCTCACTATCACCTTGCTCATAACACAACAAAACTTAACACATGGGTGTCCGAGCAAAAAAATACCCCATTTTTCTTTTTTTTTCTTTTTTCTTATACACAACACGATGGGGGTCATCGCCCTATATTTTTTGTATTTTTTTTAACCATGAAAACTTCTGAAAAATAATGTCGTGGATTGAGTACAGCAAAGTATAATGCCGGTTTTGTACTCGCGTACTAAAGGTAACACACTTATTTAAGAAAATCAAAATTTTGTACAAAGTACAAACCTCGTTTGTGACTTAAAAAAATAGAAGGATGAATGATCAATATGTGTATATGTGTATGCAATATACATTTACGAAAGGATTCAACTAATTTATCTACGGTCACATGCAACTATAAATTGAGCCTAACCTTGCTATGAGTGCGTTGGCTTGGCGTTCGTGGAGAGAGAGTGGGGGGTAGAGCGGTAGCTAGAGGCATGAACAATGAATGACCTTGTAGGAAAATATGTGAGATATAAACAATAAAACTATTAATCAAGCTTAGCGAGCATAAGGTAACTCACAATATAGGTCCTTCATTGCTACTTATTACAACTCAGTTATAAAACCTTTTACATGCACGTGTAGAACTTCGTAAAATCATGAAATTCCCAAGTGCGATTTCGGTAACGAGACCGAAATCCCAAACGCACGTATGGTTATAACTTCGAAAAATTACAAAGTAAAATCCTAAAATATCGAAGTGCAATTTTGGTAACAAGATAAAAAATACAAACGGATAAAACTTAAAAAAACTTTTAAGTAAAATCTTGGCATCCGGAAGTGCGATTGCAATAACGAAATCCCGAACGCACATAAGGATAAAACTTCGAAAAATGATTAAGTAAAATCTTATAATCTTGAACTGCGATTTCGATAAATAAAATTCTGAAGGCACATGCGCATATGACTTCGAAAGAGTCGTAAGTAAAATTATGAAATAACGAAGTGCGATTTTGATAACAAAATCGCGAACACATACACAAATATAACGTAAAAAAATGGAAAGTAAAATCCCGAAATGCGATTTCCATAACGAAATTCCAAACGTAGGTGAGAATATAAATTTAAAAAAGTGTTAAGGAAAATCTCGAGATTGTAAAGTGCGATTTCGATAACAAAATCATGAATACATGTGCAAATATAACTTTGAAAACTAACTACATAAAACTATGAAATGTGATTTCGATAATAAAATCTCGAACATACGTACGGATATAACTTTGAAAAATAGCTAAGTAAAATTTAGAAATCCCTAAGTGTGATTTCTGTAACGAAATCTTGAACGTACGTGCGGATATTTCAAAAAATGGCAAAGTAATTACCCGAAGTGAAATTTGAATAATGAAATTTAAAAGTTCGCCTTCGGTAATGAAACCTCAAATGGACGAGTAGATATAACTTGGAAAATCACTAAGTTATGACTTCAACATAAACCTAAGAGAGTTTTTTATCACTTGAATTAACGTTTTGGCTTTCCAAAACAAAAATTTCCAAACATGGATTTCTTCTTCACGAACACAAAGCACGAATTTGCTGACGTTTTGCTAAGAAGCTTCGTTGTCCAGTTCAACGAGTTTTTTAGATCCATTGGCAATGAGTGATGGTGAGAGGCGCTTGTTTGTGTTTGTATATTGTTAGAGCGTTCATTGGAATATCTTTTTTATTGTTCATATTGATTGTAAATAGGATAGCCGACCTTCAGGTTCGGAGGAATTAATGAACTCAAACGGTCGAACGATCGAACGGTCTGCCCTCCTTAAAAATATATTCGAACGAACCTGAACATTAAAAAAAAAAAAAAACAATAAAATCCGGAGAAAAACTATGGTATGTAGAAAAATAAACTGAACCACTTTCCATTGGGGTCACATTAAAATTTGTTACTAAGTTTAAAATAAAAGCATTTGTGTATTTTAATTTATTTTATTTTTTTGAGTTCGGTCGGGTAAAAGATCCTGAGCCATACAATATTTCATTTTTGCTTTGAATTGCCAGTTACTTAATTTTTTATTTTTACTTTGCATATTAGTGTATGTGAGACTTCCTCTTTTTTTTTTTTTCCTTTTTGTATTCTCTCTCTCTCTCTCTTTATTTTTCCCATCTCTCTCTCTCTCTTTATTTATCTAAATTAAACACTCGTCTTTTACTTTTTTCCTTCTCTTTTTCTCTCACATTCTCCTCCTCTATCTCGCTTCCCCCCTGCATCCCCCTATATGTTACATAACGCACCCAAAACATCTTTTTCTCTTTCGCGACCCCTCCTCGACTGGCCATAACTGAGCCTATTCAGCCTGGACACGACCCCCTTGTGTCCAAAAAGTTGCTGCAGTCCACTCAAACATAATGCGTATGTGTCGTAAACAAATACAACGCAGTATGCATTGTGTTCGTTTACAAGGCATGTGCCTTATGTTGGGGGGAAAAAGGTAGTGGTGGTTTTATAAAACCTATGAAGGGCCGCTTCTCCCTCTGTTTCACCACCTCCTTTTTCTTCTCCTACGCCTTTTCTTTTCGTCTCCCGCCCGCATCCCCCGCCGCTCTCACACTCAAGGCGCTGGTCCAGCAACCAGGCAACGTGCCCGATTCCCGGCGCGGCCTCCAGTTTTCTTACGGGATGGATCCGCGAACGGAGTCCCACCTGCTACCGTGATAGATGTCTGGAGAGAGCCGGCTGGGTAGTGGACACACAAGCTTTCGGCAGGTTCAAGAAAAATTTCATTGCTCGCGGGCGGTCTTGCAGTCGAGCACGCCGGGAACCATCCATTGCCGGTCTCCACAGGCAAGCTGCGGCCTGGTTGAGTACTGGTTGTTGACCGTGCCTTCGGTTTATTCCAATCGATTCGCAGGGTGCTGTGCCGATGACGCTGGAAACTCGTTGAATCGGGCGGCGTCGTGTATCGTTTTGGCACTTATCCTCGCTTGTCTACTCTTTTTTCTTTCGTTTTTTTCGTGCGCACGCGAGTGTGTCTCTGTGTGTGTGTGTCTCAGAGAGAGAGAGAGAGAGAGAGAGGATGGCGCTTGCTTTCGATGAATTTGGGCGGCCGTTTGTGATCATACGCGAGCAGGAGCAAAAATCTCGACTGAAGGGGCTCGATGCACAGAAGGCCAACATTATGGCGGCAAAATCGGTGGCTAGAGTGCTTCGATCGTCTTTAGGTCCGAAAGGGATGGACAAGATGCTGCAGAGTCCCGACGGGGATGTGACTGTCAGTAAGTATCGATCACATCTCTGCTTCGTCTTGCCCTGCGTGTGTAATGTGTTCCCTATTCATGGCTGACAGCTTGGTTTCCTGCTCCCTATCATCCGCGTTCTCCCTTCCGTTCCCCTTTCTTTAACGAGTCTCATCATTTTTCTTCTTGCCATCTTCCTGCACCTCCTGCACCATCGATCTACCTGCTCTGCTCATTCGTCCGATGTTTTCATATCCAATTGCTCCCCCCTCCTCCCTGCCTTTCCTGATCTCCTTCTCTTCGCTGATCTCTCGCACGCTCGCTTTCCCAGCATTCACCTGCACGCAAGTTGTCCGCTGCTTTGTGTTCGCTCCCATTCTCCATCCTGCTCTCTGTTCCTGTTGTAGCTCCTGCTTATTTGTCTCTTTCTTTTCTCCATTTTGTCCTCTCTGGGTCACGTTGTTCTTATTAGGCTGTCTCATGTCTCTGTGGTAGACCCTCTACTGCCCTATAATCCTACACTTTCCCCGGCCTATAAATCGTATGGTTTCCGCGCATTCTCGCTTGCTTCATTTACTCCCGCGCGCCCTCCCGCACGTCTTTCCCGCTCTTCTTTCCTTGCATTTCCCCTCCCCTGTCCTCTTGTCTTTCCTTCTTCCCTTCACCGTTCTCCTCCGACTAACCAGAGATCTACCCCTTACCGTTGCCCATGTCCGTTCCTTTGTCTTAGTTCACTTTGCTCGGCCTATAAATCCGATGGTTTCCGCGCATTCTCGTTTGCTTCATTTGCTCCCGCGCGCCCTCCCGCACGTCTTTCCCGCTCTCTGTCCTTTCCTTTCCGCCGCCAGAGCTCTCTGGTCTTTTTCCTCCTTCGTCACGTTCCCTTACCTCACGGAACTTCTTGTCTTTTTCCCCCTCCGTCCCGTTCCCTCAGGCCCAAATCGCTGTTCCTTGCTTGTCCTCTCCTGTACTTCCCAATATGTGTTTGACCTTTCTCATCTTTTGTTTCTTAGCTCGATCTCTCTTTCTTGTAGTGTCATGTCTTTTCGTTTCTCGTGATTAGGTTTTTGGCGGTTTCTTCTTCCGCCTACGTTCTTTTCTCGTCCCGCTACACGGCATTGTTCATAATTGGGTTGTTTTTTTCTCGAAACTTGGACTCAATCTTTTCTCCCGCCTTCTGTTGTCGTCTCCTATCCGTTTTCACTCTCATGGGCCTTCAATGATGGGCCATCCTCGGATCAATCCCTCGAGTGTGAACTCGAGGATGAATGATATGCAGGTCGAGTGCCAGGATTAGGGATGCTCAGCGTCTCATTCGCCAAAAAGAGGTGACGTGCAATCGACAACTGCCGCAGTGTACGGATAGGGTGCACTTGTGCATACCGAGAGAGAGAGAGAGAGCGGGAGAGAGAGAGAGATTACGGATAGGGTGCACTTGTGCATACCGAGAGAGAGAGAGAGAGAGAGAGAGAGAGAGAGAGAGAGAGAGAGAGGAGGGGGACGGGGGGAAGGCTGGTGAGGAAAGGAGGGGGTAGACCCGTTAGCGCCAAACATGCACACGGGAGGTAGTAGTTGCACTGTGCGTCACTTCGCAACTCTGCGTCCCTAAGTATTCAGTGCTCTGAACTCGTCGGATGTTTTGTGGACTCGACGCAATTCATATTTCATACAATCTCTTGCAAATAAGTTTATGGGGAGTGGGTAGGTGGGAATATCATTCATGGTTATGCACTAGCATCCCTAAGTATTCAGTGCTCTGAACTCGTGAGGCAAGGCGTCTGTTGCGGACGAATCAATCAATCGTGAAAAACCTGCCGAGGGTCAATTGTCGGTTTCGAATTAATTTGTGATTGCCTCCGTTTGATGCGAATAGATGTTCCGAGTTTGCTCTGTTACTTGCTCATAAAAAAAAACAACTACTGAACAAGCCGATAGTGAACTGGATGATAATCAAAAGATGAACGAATCAATCGGTGCAACGACCAAACCATCTGGTTAGGAATCAATCAACCAGTCAATCAATCAATCAATCAATCAATCAATCAATCAATCGATTAGTCACTGAAATGGATCCTAGTGAGATGGATTATTTAATTCGTCATGCTATCGATGCCTGTGATTTGAGCAAGCAATTCAAACAATTCAATTAATCATTCAGTAAAGCATGTAACTAAAAGACCGGTCGTGACGATCGTCCCATCGGTCACTGTGAGAGTCAATCAGCCATGCGAGTTTATGAAGGTGCTGACTTGGTAGATTGAATGATTCGATTGATGAAGCTGCAGATAGATTAAGTGACCGATAGATGAGCCGTTAACAGGAGTATTTCTCGGCAGATCTCGAAACTGGTAACTTAGCGATCTATCGCCCGCGGTTGATTAATCTTTCAATTTATTGATCTATATCGTTCAATATCGAAATATAGTAATTCGGTCAATCAATCAATCAATCAATCAATCAATCATTCACTTGATGGATTAGTTCGACGTCAATTGATTAATCAATGAATAGATGATAGATGTTCGGCGTCAATTGATTAATCAATGAATAGATGGTAGGTGAATGATTGAATCCGCAGGTTAAGGGGATCGACGACGGCCGTTGTTGACAATCAGTCTACTGCCGCCTTCATCCGAATAGAGAGCACTCATTATAGCTGTATTCGGCGCAACTCAGTCTACATACAGCCATAATAACCAGATGCTCTATTCGAGAGGAGACGGTAGCTATCGTGTTATTCCTGTCGAGTGTTTGGGGTATTTTTGAGGTGAGAGTGAGGTTGAAAGAGACTGCCAGCGTTTCGTGTTAGGGTAACCACTCATCACTCATGTTCCCCTCCCCTTTCTCTACTCCCTACACCCTCCCCTCCCTCCTCCCCCGAGGGGAGTAAAACACACGCACACCTGGGCTCGAATTGTATCGAGTACTCCTGTGTGCTGTGGTTGGGTTGCTTGATAATGATGACGACAGCAATGGTGTTGAATGTCTTTTTTGTGATTGATTGGTAGGTCTCCTTCGTGTTCAAGCGAGTGCTCTGTACCGCCAAGCGAGTGCACTATACACCTCTCTGAAGAGTACTGTTCGCGGTTCTCGACCACTGAAAGTGATTGTGCAGAGAATCACTGTAATCCCTGCAAATCCTGTAAAGGGCGTCTAAAGGATTTATGGAAGTGATTTGTGTCGAAGGGGGGTTTGGCGCAGGGTTTTAGGGTTTTCTTTTTTTCTCTCTGTTTGTACGGTTTGCCTGGTGTTTTGCTTTTGTGTTGCCTGATGGTTTTCCCTACAGATGGGTAGGAGGAATCCCGGGCCAAGCAGTTTGTGGCCACACCCGCCACTGAATGAAAGAAGTTTTCGGGTCGTTTAGCCTTACTCGGGTGTTTGATTTCCTTCTCAGTCAAAAGGAGAAAATGGGGTAGGAATCCCGGGCCAAGCAGTTTGTGGCAACACCCGCCACTGAGTGAAAGAAGTTTTGGGGTCGTTTAGCCTTACTCGGGTGTTTGATTTCCTTCTCAGTTTCCCTGCCCGCCCCGGTCCAAAAGCAGAAAATGGGTAGGAATCGCGGGCCAAGCAGTTTGTGGCCACACCCGCCACTGAATGAAAGAAGTGTTGGGGTCGTTTAGCCTTACTCGGGTGTTTGATTTCCTTCTCAGTCCCCCTGCCCACCCCAGTCCAAAAGGAGAAGGAAAAGCTAGGTCGCTGGCTTGATGTCCTGCTTATGAGTTCCTTCCCGTTGTTTTCTGTTCCTCTCTTGCAGCGAATGATGGAGCGACGATCCTGGAGCAGATGGAGGTTGAGAATCAGATTGGGAAATTGATGGTGCAGCTGTCACGTAGCCAAGATTACGAAATCGGTGACGGTACTACGGGTGTTGTGGTCCTTGCTGGAGCGCTTCTGGAACATGCCGAAGCACTGCTGGATAAGGGTATTCATCCAATCAGAGTGGCTGAAGGGTACGAGATGGCGAGCAAGATTGCGGTTCAGCAATTGAACAAGATTGCACAGAAGTTTGAGTTCAGCAAGGATGATGTCGAGTCTCTCGTGCAGACTTGTATGACGACACTGTCCTCGAAAATGTGAGTTTTTTCTGTGCGCTTTAAACGGCTTTCATTCGCCCCTTGGGGGGGGGGCGGCGAATGTGAGCGACAGGTGCGAGTGTATGTGTGCGTGCGCGTGTGGGCGGGTGTGGGTGTCTGTGTGTGTATGCATTGTCGAGGAGGGGAGGAGCCGGGTACGTGCAAGGGAAGGGAGGGAGGGATGTCCAAAGAAAAAGAGGTGCAAAAGGGAAACAGCATAGTGAATTCACTGAGACGCGGCGTTTGTGAATGGATGGAATGCAGTCTGGAATATGGAGAGAATCATAGTTGAAGGAGAAAGTGCCTGGCAGGAATGCCTTCGCCTAATCAGGCGATTTGGAAAAATATCAAATCGCTGCTTGCTTTTTCTCCCTACTTTTTTACTTCACGTTTACGCGACAGGGTAAATATTGTCGTGCTGTTACTTTTTTTTTTTGGATTAGTCGTGGTTAGCGAACAGGGCAAGAAGATGCACAGCGGGAGCGAGCGAGCGCGCGCACGCGGACAAGAGAGAGAGAGAGAGAGAGAGAGAGAGAGAGAGAGAGAGAGTTATTGTGGTGGTGGTCGGGCTTTTCTTGAGATTTTTACAACGGAGGTGATCTTCAATAGTCGTGGAGTTGATGGTCCTGACGAAGTTGCTGCTTGGAGTGTGCGCACAAAAGCACTTATATGCGCCGCTGCTGCTGCCTTGACACTTGGGTCTGACGTTACGAGCGCTGACTTTTTTTTATTTATTTGTTTCCTGTTTCTTTCATCTGCTCCCATCTGGACTCGAACTCACGTCTGCATTTCAACAGTTTATGGCAGTGAAATTAATTAATTTTGCGAAGTGAGCTCGTTGGTGCGCTAACTTCTTTTTGCTCTTTATTAGTCTTTTGATAAGTAATTGAAATGAATAAATTAATCGATTGGCTGACTCGCAGTGTCGGGCGCTGCAAGAGGAAGCTGGCCGAGATTGCTGTCAAGGCAGTTCTTGGGGTCGCTGATCTTGAGAGAAGGGATGTGAACTTGGACCTGATCAAGATCGAAGGCAAGGTGGGTGGCAAATTGGAGGATGTGGAACTCGTCCATGGAATAATCGTCGACAAAGAAATGAGCCACCCACAAATGCCGAAGGTGATTGAGAATGCAAAGATTGCAATTCTGACGTGTCCGTTTGAGCCTCCCAAGCCCAAGACCAAGCATAAGGTGGACATTGACTCCGTGGAGAAGTTTGAGGGCCTTCGCTTGCAGGAAAAGCAGTACTTCACAGACATGGTTAATCAGTGCAAGGTAGGGAACCCAATCTTCTCTGTGTGTGGTAGGAAACCAACCCACTCTTCTGTGTGTGTGGATGGGTATCTTTTGTCTGCATGTTGTCTGGATGGATTCTCACACCAGGTATTTCATCAGAATTAAGTGAATTAGTGGGTGTGTTTATTATTATTACTATATTTATTTATAATATAATAATAATCCTTCATCACGGTTCGATAAACCCAAGGTCAGTGAGGGGCGAATGGTCTGGGGTGAGTGTATTTAGGTAGGTGAGGCAATTACCCCTCGTCACTGTGTCACTGTTGGTTCAGCGACTGTCGTTGGAACGTAATCACCGCTGCTTTTACGTGATGGGGGTGGGGGAAGTAGATGGGAGGTGCAGCTACTGGCCAAATGCTCGGTCTTTGCATTAGTCGCCCCGTCCCCCCCCCCTTCCCCCCCCCCCACCCAAATGCTTGCAGTGGTCCCCTGTATAGGCTTTTAGGAGTAGTGGAGGTAGGTAGTGAAAGGTGAAACTGAGAGAAGAATATAGCTTAGTTATAGAAAAAAGAACACAATCACCGCTACATTTGGGGTGAAAAAATGAATTTACACATTTGACATTCTGAGTTTTGAGTTAACTGAGACATATTTTCACCATTTGGCAAAGCGAATTTGAATTAAATGAGGCACACGATTCACCATTTGACGTAGTTTGACAATTTGGCTGATGTTCTGTCAATCAAAAATGTTGATACCGGTTTGCAGATATCCCTTCTCGTTCTCCCAGTGTTGTATCGTCTTCTGTGTCTGCCGTTCTGTACTTTTTTTTTTTGCCTTCAGTGCTGTCGGCCGCTCTGCACCCTTTTCATTTTGCCTTCAGTGCTTCCTCATTCTCCTTCTTCTGTCAGCCGTCAAGCCTTCCCGGCCTTGGGATCTGTGCTGTTGACTCATAAAGTTACCTAGCCGTTCAGGTGGCTGTGCGAAGGAAAAAAGGGAAAATTCTGGAACTGAAAAGTGGCCCTGTACTTTTGCTCAGCTTCAGTCTTTTACCTCAATTCTGGCTATTGTCTCAGCTCTCAATCCTTCGGGCCTTGGGGTCTGGGCTGTTTCGGGTGAATGGCAACCTATGCTGGATGCGGTGGGACGTGGCAGCATGCAAAATGGTGGTCTTTTTTTTTTTTTTTTTTTGGTGGTCTAAAATTCTCTCTAAATAAGGGATCGAGTGTCGGTGCCAAATGAAGAAAGTGACCCCTAGAAAAGGGGAAATTACGGGGAAGTCACAATGTTGACTCGTATAGTCACGTTGGGTTTCAGGTGGGGCTGTGTGATGGAACAAGAAGAAACCTATCTGGTGGAATTGAAAACTGTGGAGGCCTGGCCCCTGATCTGGTACACTATCTGCGTTGCAAAAGGGATCTCTGCTTTTTGAGGATGGATGCTGGCAGGTCGGAGGCCCGATGTTACCGAAGCCCCCTTTTTGAGAACCGCTGCAGGGCAGGCAATCGCTGCCTGTTGGGATCTGCTGATAATTCCCGAAGGCCCAATGCTGTTTACCCAGGGTTGCGTGTGCCATCAATCTTTCGGGAATTGCTCTGGTCCAAAAAAGATTCAGAAAGAGCGGAGTTTTGGTTTGTGAATGAGGATACTTGTTGATGGCGTCCATGAGTGAAAGGAGCGCGTGGTTTCTGTTTCTTTTTTTTTCTTTTTTTTTTTTCCGGTCAGGAGCTCTGGTGCATGTGCTTTCTGAATCTTTATGCCTTGTTGAGCCTAGGTTTTCTTTCAATGATTGATTTCTGGTAACGCTGGTGATCATGGCTTAGGGCATACTCACACTAGGACCTTTTTTCTTGTTTATGGACCTGATTGCGGTCCGATGCACCCAGGTCTGGCTATAATTGCAGTCGGGTGAATTTTGGAAAGTGCGAGTGTGAGTATGCCCTTACTATGCTTTTTTTTTTTTTTTTTTTTTTACTATGCTTTTTGATTGCATGCCATGTGTTATTGAGGTGCAGCCTATGAATATCCATTTTTCTCCGAGAAAACAAAAAAAAAACATGCACGATGAATATCCATGTGGTGATGTGTGGGCAGTGATAGAAGTTGAGGTCTGATGTGTTTGCTTGTGTTCCATGTTGCTGACTGTGTTGGTAGGATTCGGGCGCCACTCTAGTCATCTGTCAATGGGGCTTTGATGACGAGGCCAATCATCTTCTCATGCATCACGACCTCCCAGCAATCAGATGGGTCGGCGGAGTGGAGCTTGAGTTGATTGCAATTGCAACTGGTGAGTTGTATAGGGCACACTCTTCATAGCCTGAGCTCATTATTCACTGTGTAGTTGTGTGCGTTCCATCTTTCATCTCGCTCTCAATTCATTTCTCTTTCTGTTCGGACAGGGATTCTGGTTCATTCATTCATTGTTATTGTTATTGTTACTATTGTTATTAAGGAGGGAGATGTTGGGGGAGATGACGGAGGAGGGAGATGGTGGCGAGATGAGGGGGAGGAGTGACATTGGTTCAAAGAAAAAAAAAGAGAATTTTAGACTAGCGAAGATGAGAATAGACTAAAAGCATGTATTCTGCTCACACTGACTCAAGTCTGGCATGCAAGTCCTGAGTATCATGGAACGTCCATATGTACATTATTATGCTTAGAGAGGTCTTCGGACGTTTCCCCTTCTCTCGTATGTCGGTCGTGTTCGGGCAGTCGAAGTTTGACCCGGTTGAGGAAGAGAAAGGACTCGTGCCTTCTTGATTCCCTTGACTTTCTTGTATTGTTCAGTTCGGTGGTGCTGGTGATGGGGGGCTTGTATAGTGTTCGATGCAGAGGGATATTCAGCGCCTTGGGAGAGGCGGGCCAATTGGGAAAGTGGGGAGTAAAGGGTGGGGTCTGTTGACTGTCTCTTCTCTTTTGTTCATCTTCCCGTCGTGGCAGGAGATCAATTAATAATACTGAGACGTTCCCTATGGCGTATGTGGATTGAACGGGGGAGCATGATGCTGCAGCTAGTCTATGCTCCTCGTTGCAGTTGGCTTGCTGCGTGTTCCTCTCAGAAAGTTTGCTTTGAGACTGCATCTCCGTTTGTTGTTGTTCAGTTTCTTTTGCTAGATTCATTTGGCCAGTCTCATTTTATACTGCCTACATGTGATCAGGTCTCTCACTGTGATCATTACGATCCTTTTCATCATCATAGGGGACGCCGAGCCCGGTTCTCAGCAATCTCGTTTTAAAAAAAGAAAAAAAAGAAAAAAAAAGGTCTCTCACTGTGAAGCAAGTGCGAGTTTGAAGATTGTAGTTGGACTCTTTGAACCGTCGCATCCTTGTTCTCTGCTTATGCGTTGGATGTTTTTGACCCAATCAATCTCTCTCTCATCGTGTTTGGCTGTTTGGCTGTTTGCTTGTCAATGACTTGTCAGGGGGGCGCATTGTACCAAGGTTTCAGGAGCTCACACCTGAGAAACTAGGAAAGGTGAGTCATTATCATCAATGGGTGTCTTTGGTGAGTGGTTCATATATCCAGTGTGCTTGGTTGTGATGTAGGCAACACCATCTTCCTTACCCTGCAGCTGACCGGTGACATGTCAGCTTTCGTCAATCTATCGGACCGTAGATATTGCCTGAATGACAGGATGGTCAGTCCGAGCCATTGGTCGGTCAGAACTTTGTGATTGGCATCACAGGATGGTCAATTGTGACCAGGTCACGATATACCACGAGGATCTGACTGAGTTGGGGGTCGATCTAAATCTAGAACAATGTTCTATTATATGGCTTTTGGCCCTCGGGCGTAACGATGCGCACCGCTTTCTTTGTTTTCTTTCTGTTTTGGCCTCTTCTTGGATCTTGAAGTGGGCGTCCGGGGCGGCCGGTGCCTGTGCAGAGCTCAATTTCTAACGAATTGTAGCACATTTAGACTGTCGACACGTACTGCTTTTTGTCTCTACTTGCTTCCTGGTGATCTGGACGTCGGACGTTTGCTTTCGCTATTGAAGGGGCTGACCTTAATCCGCGGCAATCGCTGTTCGAAAAGACCAAAGAAAGCGGCAAAAGAAAATGCCGCACGTATCTGGCGGTGTATGTGTAAAAAGGGGCAGAAAAAAACAACAGAAAACGTCACGAGCCCAATGACCTCCATACTTGGCGGCGTTGCTGCCAGCAGATGCCCGTTTCTGACACTTCCTCGACACAAGTTGGGTGCAAAATGTAACGGTCGAACACTAACGGTCCTAGCTCTAACTTCTCTGTGGAAGTGTTTGCGGTTAGGTGCATCCAGGGCCTCAGTTCGACGCTGATATTGGGCCTCGTCCAGTGCTCTCCAAATGCACAAACGACAAAATATGGCGGTGCATGGTAGCTGCTCTTGCAGCCATGGCTACATGATATCTATTCGTGAGCTTGGATCTACCTGATTCGTGAACTTGGTGCTGCTACGTGCTTCCTGAGGTTGGTGCTACGTGAGGTGCTACGTGAGGTGCTACGTGAAATGTCGTACATGTTACGTGAACTTCAGTGTCGCATACTGCGGTGCTACGTGAAATGTCGTACATGTTACGTGAACTTCAGCGTCGCATACTGCAACATCTGTTTGAGCCATTGTCTACTTTTGTGGAACTTGGACGGTTGGGCTAAATCATGGGTGAAGGCTTGCGGCATTGTCGATTGATCGTTGTCTACTGGAGGCTGTGCCGACATGGCTGACTGAAGTGAGTCTCCATTTCTCTTGCCTCCCTCCACGTGACCTCTTTCTGCCCGATTTCCGCCTGATCTCCTCCTCTCCGCCCCATCCTCCCTCCCTCCTCCCTCCACTTCCTTTCTCCTCTTGATCTCCGCTTGACCTCCTCCCCGCCTCCTCTCTGGTCCTCGGCCCTCCCTTCTCTCTCGCTCCTTCCTTCCTCGGCCATTCCTCCTCCCTCGGCCCTCACTTCTCGCTTCGTTCTTCTTTCCCTCGGCTCTCACTTCTCAGGGTGGAAAGATGCGTTGGTTTTGGCGGATTGAATCTAAAATTGGAATGGCAGAGGGGTAGGGGGATTAATGGGAGAAGTTGGGAACGGACGGAGAAGTCGGGCGCACAGAGAGATAGAGAGAGAGAGGTGGGAACCAGAGGCACCCTCACCTCCCTCTCTGTCGGCACCAGAGGCACCCTCACCTCCCTCTCTGTCGGCACCCTCACCTCCCTCTCTGTCGGCCTATCCTCCTTCCCTCCAGTCATGCCTTGGCGCTTCTCAATCGACCCCGGTACTTCCTCCCTTGCGCTTCTCAAATGGCCCTGTCCTTACTCCCTCCCTCCCTCTTCTATCCCTCGGTTCTCTCCCTGCCTCCTTCCTCCTTTTTGCCCGATTCTAGAGAGTGCATTTTGTTGTTCGTTCCTTTCCCAAGTAAGTGAACACAAGATTTCGTTTGTCGCACACGCTCACGCTGGCTTGCTCGCTTACTTGCGGGTGTGTGCGCGCGCGCGCGCGAGAGAGAGAGAGAGAGAGGGGGGGGGAGCGTGAACTTTACAAAGGAATATCGATCGCTCCTTCCTTCCTAGGCCATTCCTCCTCCCTCGGCTCTCGCTTATCCCACCCTCCTTCCCTCGGCCCCCATGTCTCCCTCCCTCCTTCCTCTCTAGGCCGTTTCCTCTCGACCCTCTCTTGCTCCCTCCTCCTCCCTCGGCCCTCCCTCCCTCTGTCCTACCTTAGCCCTCTGCCGTCCTCCCTCTTTCCTTCCTTAGCCCTCTCCCCTCCGTCCTTTCTCACTTCCTGGCCGCCGACCTAGCGGGTGCATCTCATCTTCCTCTTTAAACCAAAGGACGTAACGCTGCATTTCGTTTTTCTACCCGAGAGAGAGAGAGAGAGGATGCGTTGATTTTGGCGAATTGAATTTAAGATAAGGACTGACAGAGGGGTAGGAGGGGTACTGATGAAGTTTGAATTTAAGATAAGGACTGACAGAGGGGTAGGAGGGGTACTGAT
>BFEA01000542.1:171384-184349 GCA_003427395.1 Chara braunii | reverse complement strand
GGGGGGAGAGAAGTCAGGCGGAGATTTGGCGAAAGAAATGGGGGAGGGAGATGGTCGGGCGGAGGGAGGTTGAGGAGGACGAAACGGTCGGGAGGAGACTGGGATGAAGGGGAAACGCGGCAGAGAGAAGTCAGGTGGAGGGAGGGAAGAGGTCAGGCGGAGAGAGAGAGAGAGAGAGAAATGAGGGGGAGAGAAGTCAGGCGGAGATTTGGCGAAAGAAAAGAGGGGAGGGAGCAGAGAACGGGCGAAAGAAATGGGGGAGGGAGATGGTCGGGCGGAGGGAGGTTGAGGAGGACGAAACGGTCGGGAGGAGACTGGGATAAAGGGGAAACGCGGCAGATAGAAGTCAGGTGGAGGGAGGGCAGAGGTCAGGCGGAGAGAGAGAGAGAGAGACGGAAGGGATTGAGTAGGACGAAGATTATGAGGAAGGGGAGAAAAACATCGATTGGAAGATCATGAGGAGGAAGAAGAGCGCCAAGAGGAGGAAGAGCGTGTGGAGATTGAATAGTGTCATCCCTGTAGGGCCATGCAAATCTTAAGTGTCCGTCCTAGAAAAAAAGATGAAAACCAGCCCAGTTAATTGACATACAGGCGCGTGAAGAGGAGGGAGAATGAAATGAGAGAATGGGATTCAAACGGAGGGAAAAAAACAAGGTGCGAGCTCAGCCGTGTGTGTGTGTGTCTGTGTGTGTGTGTGTGTGTGTGTGTGTGAGAGAGAGAGAGAGAGAGAGAGAGAGAGAGAGAGAGAGAGAGAGAGAGAGAGAGACTTTCCCACTGTCCACGAAGTGATTCTAACTGTGTGCTCGGGCTCGCACGTGTGTGTGTGTGTGTGTGTGTGTGTGTGTGTGTGAGAGAGAGAGAGAGAGAGAGAGAGAGAGAGATGGGGAGAGGGAGTTCCCCACTGTCCACGAAGTGATTCTAACACGTGATGCTCGGTTTCTTCTTTGGTTTTTGCCTTCCAGGAAATGCTCCAAGATGTATGCCCAGCATTACGGCTCACATGATAACTGCTTCCTAGAACTTTCCCAGGCGAACAGCAACTTCCAAGCATATTGAAGGGGACTTTCAACAACTTCCCCCGGCCAATTCTCAATCACACCATCCCAGCTGACCCCCTGCCAATTCTAAATCACGCCATTTCGGCCCACCGACCAGAGTCTCACACGCACATACATGCCTGTGCACACTCACACACACAGTGTCAAAACTCAGCAAGTAAGCCTATGGAATCCATGCCAGATCGGTTGATCACAGACATGTTCAGAAAACATGGCAAACAGAATTGGAAACTTGAGCAAAAAGATTTAAGGGGAGAGTGTTTTCTCTGGAAACTTGTGAAAAGTTCAAAGTTCTCGGACTGCAACTGTTTGTGTCATTTCGCAGAACACAAAACAAGAAATGATGCGGAGAAGTTGACTACTTCTCGAAGAAAATGCGCACAGTACTGTTTCCTTGCAAGCCAGCTGCAATGGGTCATCTTGCAATCTGATTAACAGAGCAAATCCTCCGAATTACCGGGCCAGGAATGCGTCGCGACTTTCGGGGCACGGCCTATCTGAGCTAAGGGCAGCCATAAAAGAACAGGTGCCAGTTCGATTTGTTTGGGCGCCCAGGGCGTTTCTAGGCCTGGGAAGGGAATGGTCATAAGTATCGATGGTTTAATTCTCTGTCTCCAAAGTGGCGTGGGGCACGGACTATGTCTTTATTGGGACTCAGAAGCAGGTTAATTCTGTCTCCAAAGTGCCAGGAGAGGGGGGGGGGAGAGAGGCGGTGGGTTGTCTTTATGGTGTGGAGGTGTTTGAGCTATGTCTGTCTCTATTGTGGCTGAGGGGGTAATTCTTTGTATCCAATAACTAACGCCTAAAACGCTCTTCTTCCCCATGAAGCTTCGATGTACTTTGTTCATCTATGTTTTTTTCCAAGTAGTTCACCATTGATGTTTTTATTACCGAGTTGCATATCCCCCATTTTTTGGTTGCAGTATTTACGTGGTATTGGAGTTTTCATGCGCAGTAATCTGAATTCCATCAATACCCCTTTCTCACGCGGGCGGAGCTGTGCTGGCTTTTCTTGTTATTGAATAAGAATGGATATCTCCTTACAGCGACTGTGTTAAGCTCAGCTAGAAGGGAGGTGTGCAGTGGTGCACAGGGATGTAGTATGGTATTCTTATCTGCTGTGCCGGAATATTTTGGTATGGATGGATTATGAACTAAGTGTTGGTGAGATGTCTTTTGCAGGCTGGCATTGTGAGGGAAAAGGTCTTCGGGACATCGAAGGACAGAATGGTCTATATTGAGAACTGTGCAAACTCGAGGGCAGTGACCATTCTCATCCGGGGAGGTCAGTGCTTCTCGGTGGCTTTTCTTGCCTCTCAAGTAACATGTTGCATTTGCTGGAGTTTTGTAATTCATGGAAAACGTCCAGAATGTTTTGTCCATAGATTGGCAAAGCAATCCAAGTCTTAGAGCTGGACGTGTGCGTGCGTGCGTGTGTGTGGGTGGGCGGGCGGGGACATGCAGCATTTGTGCGCCTGCGGCGGGSGGATACGTGCGTGTGTGTGTGTGTGTGGGTGGGTGGGCGTGCGTGTGTGTTGGTGGGGGCGGGAGGGTGGGTGCGTGCGTATGTGTGTGTGGGCTGCGTGCGTGCCTCTTCTCTTGGAAACCTGTCCCTGAGCTTGAAATGATTCACATGCCTCTGAAATTACCCTCTTTGTCTCTTGACACCCACTCGGTACTAGCTAGCTTAATTATGCTCATTCCATACTGTATCCAACGAGCTGAAATCTGTCAAGCTCGAGGATTGATGCGACAAGTGTAACTGAGGGTGTAATTGGACCTTCGGGACATCCTTCAAAGTTGGAATGATACAGAGAAGATTAGCATTGCCCCTGCACAAGGATGACACGCATAAATGGAGAAATAGTCCAAATAAGTTGAATGAAAACCAGCTAAGGGTGTAATTAAACAAAAAAACTATCTTAGGGTGTGATTACGCAGCATACCAATGTGCATTCGCAGTGTACTTACGAGTCTCTCCTTGTATACTTCGCCCTAACATTCAGCTGCGATGGTGACAAGTGAACAGAATGCCACAAGTGAGAACCAGCACTGGCGATGATGATGCTGTAATTCGAGATGAAATACGCGACAGGTCAGAAGAAAATGTCTTTCTTTCTTTTTTCTTGTCTTTGAAATACGAAACAAGTCAGAAGAAAATGTCTAACTCTAAGAAATAAGGAACTTCTAATGCTATAGCGTGGAGCTAATTGAGAATCAGCTTCTGGTATATCAAAAGGAGCACGATTCTTTTCCGCTAAACAAGAAATAGGAAATAGAGGTCGATTGAGGAAGAGGGGGAATACCAACGGGCTTAGCTCGGTTGGTACACCCATGAACTGTTGAAATCCAGACCTATGTTGGAATCCAGATTCAATCGGATAAAAAAGGCAAAAGTAATTCTAAGTTACCTGAGGCCAGTCAACTCAATGATGATATCTCCTATTTTTTTAAAGGCCAGTCGCCTTTTTTTTTCCTTTTTTTAAAAAGGAAAAAGGGGAATACCAAACCATATCTGTTTTTTTGCTATATGACAATTTCCGTGAAATCACAAAGAACCTAACGGGAAAAAAATTATACAGTAATTTAATAAGACCAATGGAAACTTCGTTAGAAACCATTTGAGCAGCAGATCGGCTATGGTCTCTGGAGTGAGTTCGTCATTTCAGGTGGCTTTCATGCACAGTGATGATACTGCTCCGTCATCTCCAAGAGCATGTTCACAGTAGGACCTTTGTAGACGTATCTGGTGGCAAATACGGCAGGTCCTGCATGAATGTGACCGCAACCGTGTTCGTAGACGTTTCTGGTGGCGATTATGGCAGGGGTCTATGGATGTATGTGATCAGAACAATGTCCAGAGATAAAATGTCTGTGAGTATGTCCGAAGCGTTGGAATCTAGAACTTCAACATCACAGTTAAGAACGGCAGTGACAGCGGGGTAAGATGTGTGGCTCAGGAGGGACCCGAAGGTGGGAGTAGACATGTGGTGCCGACCTAAACCGAAGCTCGGAAATTCAATCTGCATGCAGAACTACGGGTGCAAACCAGGCGAAGGCAATGTGGTAGTTAAAGAAACACGAAGCAGCGCCTCTCACTCTGTTTCAGAGCATGGATTTTGCATTTTTAATTTTTGTTGGTTTTCATCACGCCTCGGTTCTTTGTGTGCGTGGCCATTGACTTGTGATCAACCTCTCTTTTTGTGCAGGCAACAAGATGGTGGTCGAAGAGGCAAAGAGGAGTCTTCATGATGCCCTTTGCGTGGCACGGAACCTCATCCGTGACAATAGCATCGTGTATGGAGGCGGGTCTGCAGAGATTGCCTGCTCATTGGCGGTGGAAGCGGCAGCGGACACTGTGGCAGGTGTTGAGCAGGTGGGGTTCAATTGTAATTGTGGAATGTGTGGTTCTGTTTAGAAAATCACAACAATTGGCCACTTTTGAGGTTAAAACTGAGACTGCTGGGAAGGGCTCCGGTGTGCAGTCTTGTGTTGTCTGTTATATTCTGTGGCATCCTGTCTGCTAGGGAGGGTGATGAGGTGGATGTTTTGGGGGGGCTGGGACATCGAGCATCAGGGACAAGGAGCAGGTGGTTCCTACATTGTTCAGGCAGTTATTATTGACTGATGAGATACTATGGCACCTGTCATGGAATAGGGAATGTATATTTTGCTGCAGCGTACCCGAGGTCTATGTCACATACCTCTCCATGGAGAAATCTCTTTTGCTTCTGTGAACAAGATCACGAAATGTCAAGGCGACTTCCATGTGTGTGTGTGTGCATGAGGGAGAGAGAGAGAGAGAGGATGCATATTGCCCTCAAGCACAAGATACGAAACAGTGAAAAATGATTGTAAATTGAAGTCTTGTCTTATACAACACGTTTGCTTATACAAGCTGGGCGGCTGTGACCACCAGCTACCACAACCTGGGTGGATCTCTCTCTCTCTCTCTCTCTCTACCCTACCAGCGGGAACGTCTTCCTTCTTTTCTACTACTGCTTACCGCAGCACACTTGTGGCTCTGTCGCACAAGAGTGAAGCAGTGTTTCCACAACAGCACGGAATGAATTGATATTCTTGCTAACTGCTGTTGTGTTTTTGTAAATAATGCTTAGCTTCCCACAATCTCGAACACCTCGGATTGGTACCCTCGCTTGCTGGCTGGGGCTTGGCCTTCAATGTGTCCCAGTTATGTTCTGGTGACTTACCTGGGGCCAAGCTGCTGACTGGACTGACTGAATGGACACGCCACACATCTAGTTCGAACAAAAACACACAAGTCAGTGGCTTAAAAAGTCTTTGAGACATTTTTAGTTTTTTGAAGGATTTGAGGAATTCCAACAACAAAAACACAACATGACTTAAGAAGTACAGTTGCATTGTCTTGGAGGTTTCCTTGTTCATGTTGTTGTTGTTGTTGTTGTTGTTGTTGTTGTTGTTGGGATTAGACGAGTCCTTGAGAACTCAGAAGTACATGTGGTGTTGCCTTGAGGGGGTTTCTTTAGTCATGTTGTGTGTTGTTGTTGTTGGAATTAGTCGAGGGTCGATATATGTCGTGTATTTTCAGCGAGCGTGCCTCATGTGTGGCTTTTGTTGAATCTCCAGATTTCATCCCCGCCATTCACACGTGTTTCTTTTTTGCGACTTGCAGTATGCTATGCGCGCATTTGCTGACGGTCTGGACTCTGTGCCAATGGCACTTGCCGAGAACAGCGGTTACCAGCCGATCGAGAGTTTGACTGCTGTGAAAGCAGAACAGATGAGGGTAAGTTTAGTGTTTTGTCCTTATCCTTGTTGCCCTATTTAATTTCCATTCCCCCCAACTTCCCCCCGCCCCCCTGGCCCGCGCCCCCCCCTCTTCACTGTGTTGGCTTGCTTTTGCATTTCTGGTTTCTTCTCCTCCCCTGCTCTTCTTTTGTTTTGTTTTGTTTTGTTTTGTTCTTTTTTTGTTTTGTGAAAGTAGCTCCTGCCTCTTTTCTTTGCATCTGTCCTCTGTTATTCTCTGGCATCTTCATCGGTCTTCATTTCCTTGGAAGACTTTCTCCGCCAGTGTCTATCTGTCTGGAATGAAGCTAGCCACAGTGCAGTCTGTCTGAGGCCTGTGACACACGACCCATGTGCCGCTCTGAAGGAAGCGGTTTGCTTTTGCAATTGCATGCCCTCGTTCACTTTGTTCACTGTCATAGCACCGTAGTTGCTTGTGGGGAGTTGAATGCAGTTGCTAGTGCCTGTGTGATGCCTTTCTAGGGTGGCCCTTTTTCAGAAGGTGCTTTTCAATGTTAAGTACAGAGGCGTTAAGAAAAGTTAAGAGCGATGGATTTATCTATTATCACGATGATGGTAGGGAATTGCGTAAGATTTGAAGGTCTTTTGTTTGTGAAGTTGCGTTCTATTGCTGGATTCATGGGTTCACTTGACATCTGCTGTGTGTTTGGTTAATTGACCCCATCTTTTGAGGGTGGAAGGGATTGCAGCGGCCTTTCTATTTATGAGGAGTGACATGCCTTACTGTCTCGATGTAAGAAACACAGTCTCGACCCCGTGCCCAGGAACAGACAAAAATGAGACAGTATCTTTTCGGAAATTTGTGGATGTAGGTTGTGTCGTGTTCCCAGGGGAAAGTTTTTTGTGCCGATTGTGTTGTTATATGCCCTAAAAGGGGAAAATGGAAGTAGGTGTACGATTACCGAAATGTGCCTTTGTACTTTGTTGAACTACCTTTACTGAATTGAACGTAGTTTGATTTTGTTTTTGTTTAGGGCTAGCTCAGTTGGTTAGAGCGAAGGACTGAAAATTCTTGTGTCAGTTGTTTTGAAAAATTGTGTGCTGGTGTTTCCATTTGCCCTGAAAGGGAGAAAGGAGCTGACGGTGGCTGCCTGCTATGATTCCTATGAAGCAGTCCTGGAATCTGAAAGCTAATGCGTGTGGGGACTGCCATGCACAGATTTATTCCATGTTTCCGGGTGACTGCATGCACCGATGCAGTTTGACCGGATGCGTTTTGGGGATTTTGAAACCTCGTTTGGGTCTGCTACCCCCTTCCCGCCGCCCACTCTCCACCCCTCACCCCTCACCCCTCACCCCACTGTCTACCTCTCACCTTCCAACCCACCCCTCGCCCCTCACCCTGTCCCTGCACGACCCACCTACCACCCCCACCCCTCGGCCCCCATTTTGGTAAATTGAGCCTCAGTAGTCCAGCAGTGAAACAGGGGGGCAAGCTGGCCTGGGTATATATCACCTGGTGGAAACTCCTGTTCTAACACAATTTGCTTTTGTGATTTGCCTGTCTGTGGAAAACGCAGGATAACAATCCATATCTTGGGATTGACTGCAACGACACAGGCACGAATGACATGCGCAAACAAGGCGTCTTTGAGACTTTGATCGGAAAGAGACAGCAGTTGATGCTTGCAACGCAGGTGGTGAAGATGATCCTGAAAATTGATGATGTTATCTCGCCATCCCAGTATGATTAGCGTCGAGGCCAATAACACGGCTGGTTTCTGGCATAGTGTTGAGCAGAAGAGTCGAGTGTTTGTGTCTTGTTAGGTTCCAATGGCATGGTGGTTCCTTGTCTTTTTGTGCAGCGTGTCTGTGCATGAGAGTTTTGTGAAGATGAAACGAGGGGTGCATCCACTCTGATGTTGTCTTCTCACTCAGAGGCAAGTGAGGGTTGGCAAGCGGTAGGTTTAGCGGGTGGACGGTGAGTGCAGGGGCGTGGGGGTTGGCAAGCAGTAGGAGTATGTAGTGCTAGGACACAGATCTCCAGTTCGGACTTCGAGAAATTGAAAAGGATCTGAAAGTTTATTTTTTCTAGAATTTACAATCGGTTATGTTGAAGTTTTTGTTGGATGGACGATTTGAAAAGTGCTATTTCATAAACTTGACTTTGTAAGATGTTGTGGATTCATTGGTTATTAGCTTGTCTACTCTCTCTCTCTCTCTCTGTGTGTGTGTGTGTGTGTGTGTGTGTGTGTGTGTGTGTGTGTGTGTTTAAGGTGTGCGTGTGTGTTTAAGGTGTGTGTATGTGTTTAAGGTATGTGTGTGTGTGTGTGTATGTAAGGAGGGGAAGATGATGAGCATCAGCCTGACCCGTATCTCTATGATGAATACTTTGGGAGTTCTGATCTGTGAGGGCCGAAGATGGGTCCACCTTATGCCAGCATGAGATTGTTGTTCTAATCCACAGAGCTTCATGCATGAATGAAATTAAGATTTACTTATGATGGGAGGGCTACCCTCAATTTTTCCTGTCTTGAATTACACTTACCCAGGTCTGTAATGTGAAAGGTTGAAAATGTGCATGGTGTGGAAACTCGTTTGTTGTGCGGTGTAAAGAACAGAACAGCCATCGATGTTGTTCATTTGTCGTATTGATTGCATTTTTCCCCTTTTCATAACTCAGGTCTGCCTGGCTGATCATGGATTCGCATCCGAAAGTGGATAAAACGTTTTGGAGTGACTGGCGTCATGCATTGTCCTCAGGGAGTGAGGAGTGAGAAGTGGAAATTCTGCATATGTGCACGTACTCCCTTGAACGACTTGTCTAAATGCGTGTAAGCATACATTAAGAAAAACTCGAAAGGAAAATTGCGGTATCGTGTACCCAGTACTACCCAAGTCAATGAAGAAAGTGAAAATGCATCATGTTGGGTGGCTCTTGGTATGCACACGGACAACCTTCTGTACAGGCACTCTAAATGCACACAAGAGTACATCAAGCGATTTTTTTTTTTTTTTTGCCTGGTTCTCATCTCGACGTTGTTAGCCGAATTCAAGTTGAAAACAACAAATATAAGGCATGTACCATACAGTCGGTGTCAGGTGTGTCATGTGTGTTGTGGACGTGAGTACGTGTACTCCTGTATCCAAGACCCACGTACTCGTTGTGATCGGAGTGGGATGGGGGCCTGGAAGTGCAAAAAAGGGGTGTGCCAAGGATCTTAGGATAGTGGGGGTGGAGTCCCAGGTCAGAACTGAAATCTCCTGTGGCAAGCCTTAGGGACAGTTATGCAAGATAGCAAGCGCGATCCGCGTCCGACTTTTATGCCTTGGGGGATGTCATCGTCATCCTCGCGAGTTTCGTCGTTTAGGCCGGGCTCGGATTTGGTGAACCGGCGGAAGGCTATGTGTGTCGCGTTGCGTAATGAATCGCCAGCGTCGCTCGTGACGAGCCTCGGAGTCGGACGAAGCGGCCCTCAGGCGCAGGCTGTGTGCTCGCTGTTCGGCCTCTGTCCGGGTTCGTCGAACGAACACTGCGGCTCGGTACTCGCTATCCTGCTGGCACTAGGAGCACGGGGTTCGACACCAGTAGGGCTGCGAGTGCGTGCCATGGGGCCGCCGTCAGCCAGTGAAAAGGCAACACGAGGCGATAGGGAGCGAAGTTTGTCTCAATGATGACAATACTGGGTTCGGCAATGACGTGGCTTGCGTGTGAGCCAGGGAATTGGGAGGGAAAAGGGATCACGCTCAAGGCCCGTTCAATGTCCTACTCACAGACACATTCAATGTCCCACTCGATGGGTTCGGCAATGACGTGGCTTGCGTGTGAGCCAGGGAATTGGGAGAGAAAAGGGATCACGCTTAAGGCCCGTTCAATGTCCCACTCACAGACACGTTCGTTTCCCGTCTGAAAGGGAAATTTTGGAGGGTTGGGGTGGGGTTGTGTGAGAAGACAGGCGTTTTTCCACTCCCAGTTTTCTCGGAACCGTCCGAGAAGACAGGCGTTTTCCCACTCCCAGTCTTCTCGGAACCGTCGGTGTGTCAGGCTTTCATGATCTGTGACGTGGAAGGGAGTCCCATCATCCATGGTATCGGAATTCTGCTAGTATAGACATGGACTTGAGCGCGGGTCTGGTTGACGCGCGTGTAGGGAATGTCTGTTTTGGTCGAGCCTGCATGTACTGGCTGTCCCTTTGCTGGTCCGTGCGTGTCAAGAAACAGACAGTAGGAAGGCAATTAGCGGGCAATCACACATTTGAATCAGCCATCCACTTATCTACCAGAGCATACATCAGCGGGGACCGCGGAGTGTTTGTTAGATGCATCTGTGTGATCCGGCAGAAACTGTGTCAAGAATCGGGGGATTGGTCCGCTCGTTAACGCATTTTCCCAATACTCAGAGGCATCAATCGCACTCATGCATCAATCAAACTGGAGGGCTGTGTGAATCTCCAGAAAAGCATAAACGAGAGATCGACAAAGGTTTGTGCATCAAGCTAGGTCATCATAACCCAAGCTCACTGGGGTCACGCGCAGACCATCGTCGTCCCCGATCTCACCGTACTGCAATGAAACAGAAGTGAGGGGGAAAATCAGACTGATTACTAAGAAAATCACGAACCAGGGGTAGTCATGAGTAAAAGAGGACCGAGGCCACTTGTCAAAATTACATAACCGAGAAAAAGGACACCATCCCACACACACAAGATCCGAAGGTTGGCACTTCTGTAATATGCATGAAGAGCGCATCCAACCCGAGCGCAGAATGTGGATTAGAAAGTGATGCAATTTGTGTTAAACTAGTCATCCAAAGATTGCGAGAGGAGGGGTGAGGGAAGCGCGCGAGCTCATTCCACACACACCATAAGCAGAAAATCCAAAATGATCCGCAAGAAGATCCGACCACACACACCATAAGCATAAAGTCCAAAATGATTCGCAAGAAGATCTGAAATGGCCGTAACAAGATCGGCCAAGGTTGAAATCAAAATTTATACAGAGGGTTAGAGAAAGGCATCATCGCACACATACATCTCTCTCTCTCTCTCTTTCTCTCCAGGCTGCATCACCTCTCTCTCTCTCTCTCTCTCTTTCTCTGCAGGCTGCATCACCAGGGTTATACAGAGGGTTAGAGAAAGTGCCTACGCCTACATGGCCAAGCCTTGGTGTGGGAGATGCAGCCACACTCCATGCATCGATCCGGTCATGCAGTCGCTCAGGCCAGTTAGTGTGGAGGACGAGGTATGCATGACAAGGGGGTGAAAAAAGGCGGGGAAACACAGGAGAATCAAGGAGTACAGTTACAATTGCGCCTGCCAAAAATTACAGTTACATGCAGGATTAAGGGCGCGATACAGTGAGAGCCCAGTCCCCACTGCGCCGAGAGGTGCGCGAGCAAGAACTGCGGCGCAACAAGATTTCAGAGCACCTAAATTCTTAGTGGACCCGGTTTCCAGCACGTGCTGCTCCCCATGAATAGATTGGAGCAAATTGTCCAAAAAAAAGAAAAAAAAAAGGTCTGAATCCTATTTGCAAAGCACCCCGAGCACTCACTCGGGTTGTTTATTGGGGGGGGAAAAAAAGAAACCCCGAAAAGACAAAAGAAAACAATTCCGAGAGTCTGTCATCCGTTGTAAATTTGAAAAACAACGTTCCCGCGCACCGTCAAAATTCCTATCTCCCACAGCAGAACAAGAAAGAAGCTATGGCAACCGTTATATATCACGCTCACTAAGGCGCGGTCACTCAATCGTCGTCGCAAGACTGTCCCGGCCCTGATCCCGAAAGCAAAAAGAAAGAAGCGACTGTATCCATGCAACTTGTCCAGCTAACCCCCATCTATGCATTCCACCCGACCAACCAGTCCCCAACCCCGAAAGCCGCTTCGCGCAGAAAGTCGTGCGATTACAAAAAATAGTTCGTCACATATGTGACGCCCAAGGGGTTCCAATCTTGAGCAAGCTCCTGCTTGCTCTCTCATCAAGTGTCGCCCCGTGATCCGAGGATCGAAGTGGAGCTTGCACGTGCCACTTACCGTAAGATCCGAGTGTGGAAGTCATCCGTCGTGGCATTCGTGCGCTTCAGTTCTTAAACGTTATCCGGGAAAGACAACCTAATGACGGGTGGAGGCCGCGAGGGATGGACTTGAGGAAGGGGTGGCATGAAGCGACGGATCTCTTTGTCGTTAGTGGGGAGCGGGACATAGTGGACAGTGCGATGGATATGAGGAAAACGCGGGTGTGGACGTTGGTGGGGGAGAGAGGCGAGGTAATCGGTGTGGAGAAAGTGCAGAGGATGTGGCGGATGGCAACGTGGAAATCCTCATGGTCTTCACACGCAGGGATTGTGCCCGCGATCATGCAATAAAGCTCTATATTATTAAATTCCTGCCACTCTACGCTAAAGAGAAGGACGTGGAGGGGGAAAGAGGTGGCGAGCGGGCGAGTAGTAGCGTGTGGGAAGATAGTGATCAGGAGGCGAGTGGAGTAGAGATGGTGGAAGAGGGAAGGCGAGAAGGGGTGCCATCCGTCAGGGAATGGTGGTCGGCCTACGAGCTTCTAAAGAGTGAAGTCACGGGGACGGCGGGATAATGACCGAGGGCGAAGCCCGAGCGCCCGCATCTCGACGTAGGCGAAGGCTGGGCCGGGGAGAGGATTGGGTCGGGGATTCACTTCTTCGGCGCTATGTTGCAGGCCCGGCTGCGGCGGGGGGGTCCGAATCGGCCGCGGCCTAGGCCGATGACCGAATCGGCCCGGTTCAGCCTGGGCCGACCAGCCGAGTTCCGTACATGATTTTTTTTTCCCATTTTTGAAGTGAAAAAAAAAAAACAAAATGGGCGTGTAGGGCTGAAAAAGCCCTACACGCCCATTTTTTTTTTTTTTTGTGTCAGACCTTCCGCGCCGCGCCGAAAAAAAAAACGAAAAAAAAAARAAAAAGAAAAAGGGACCGGTGGGCCGTTTTGGCCCTGTTCCGGTGCCAGCGGGTGAGGGGCACCGTGTGGGCACTGGGCAGTGTGAGGAGGGCGGTGGGTCCAGGCCCAGGCCATGGCAAAACTGTTGCCGTTTCAGATAAATGCTGCCATTTATCTCAAACGGCAACAGTTATTGCTGTTGCCGTTAGGCTGCTCGCATGGTGAGAGAGAGAGAGAGAGAGAGAGAGAGAGAGAGAGAGAGAGAGAGA
>BFEA01000542.1:44461-71924 GCA_003427395.1 Chara braunii | reverse complement strand
AGGCTGATATTACCAATAAGGGAATTGAGGCCGGGGTCCTCACAGTCTACCCGGAGTCAGCGTCCCTCATGATGAAGATGGTGATAGTGGTGATCGTGGTGATAATGATGATACTAACAATCATTCTCCTGCTGGGAAATCGGGTCCAACGTCCCACACCTCTGACTTTGTACTGTACAGAGGGGGCGGAAGGAGCCACTGGGGGCAGTGGGGGGCACCAGTGGGACCTCGTTCAGTACCCTTGCCTTGTAGCAACGAATTTGAGACTGTCATCAAACCCAGGTTTCCGTCAGGGAGAGGGCGTGGGGAGGGAAGGGGTCCGGGAAGTCTGTGGGGGGGCGCAAAGGGAACGAGGGTTCCACCTGGGTCCATTCTTTGACTTGTAGTCCCTCATATCCTCCAAACCTCATTGAGCTTCGACTTTATCCCCTCCCCATGTGACCTTTGCTATCCCTCCCTCTCTCCTCCCAACCAGTCTGTGCAAAATGCTGTAATCCCCTTCCTGACGTCAGAGATTTGTGTGAAAAGATCCAGTTGTGACTTCGTGTCGGACCATCTTTGTATGATTAATAGCTGTACCTGTTGCTGGATTTGTTCCACTATTTCCGCCCTTCTATCCTCACATTTTCCATGGCCAAGACACACCTTTGTCTCCAAAGCACCCATATCACCGCCCTCCTGCCCAGCCAGAACATGTTTCAACAACGGCCGAACCTTCTCCTGCCAATGGCCCGCCATGACCATGGCCAGGAAAATCCGTTACCATCTTCCGCCAAATCCGGTCCCACCACCTCCACATGAACTGGGCTATTGGGCATTGCATAAAAATATGCTCGATAGTCTCCGTCCTCTCACGGGCAGGAAACATGTGCAGACACCGTTGGCACCATGGCAGCGCCAGGCCCCGCTGTTCCAGGTTGGTGCGATCTATTAGCCAGTCGTTTGTGGGCAGGCAACGGTGTGCTATCTGCCACTGTAGGGACGAGATTTTTGCAGGTTTAGATTTCTGGTCCTGAAACCAACGAATAGGCTTTGAGGAGAGAATGGTCCACATTAAGCTGGTTGGCCCAGCGATAGATAACCACATCTCCCTGGTACCGTTTGGGTCTAAACATCCTGTAGGCGGACTTGACCGACAACCGGTAGAGGGTTATCTGACTTGCCGCACCCCCCTGCTTTCTCTGGGGAAGTGACCAAGTCCATTCTGCCACGTCCAGAGCTAACTCATGGACAGCCCACTGTGGTTGGTAAGCTACTTTCACCCCTCTCTCTACCATGACCCGGATCCGATAAACCAAAGCCATCTTTGTCCCTTCAAGGGCCCCCATTCGCGTACTCTCGTAGTACTCCACCAGAACCATTTGGGGATCTACCATATGAATTTGGCCAATGCGTGTCAGCACCTTCTTGGTCGCTATCCAATCCCCTTCTTTGAGGGAGGGTTGTGACGCCCGAACCTCACGCCCGGCGAGACTTGCTGATCGGAGTAGGATGGGGGCCTAGAAGTGCGATAAGGGGGTGTGCCAAGGATTTTAGGAAAGTGGGGGGGTGGAGTCCCAGGTCGGAACTGAGATCTCCGGTGGCAAGTTTAGGGACAATGGTACAAGATGGTACGCGAAGATCGTGTCTGGGATTATCGTCTCCGCCAGTCGCGTCGCTGTGGTCGGCTTTGTGGGTTGTAGTGTTGATCGCGCGGTTCAACCAGTTGTCGGCGCCGCTCAGCTTCGGTTCGGGTTTGCCGAGCGATACCCAAAGCTCGATATGCCTGGTGCCGCTGACACTTTTCGCACGGTGTGCGGGGCCAATAGCGGGCTATGGAATTCCACGACACCACTGTGAGCTGGTGGTATTGAAGGAGGAGGTGAAAGGGAGGGAAATGGGTGGTAATAACGACGAAGCCGAGGGATATGAAATATTGCGTGTTACAAGTATCCGAGTAGTCGGGGCCCCTAGGATCGTTAGTTACGGCACAGTGAAAGTCCCTTGCGCACAATCGGTCATTCTCTGTCAGACAGGGGAATTCCAGGTTTTTTAAGTTTCCCTGCCGTCTAAGTTGTTCACCTTCCCAGTATTCGTGATATTCTGGGTCCCTCAGGCTCTCGCGATCGGGGATCAAAGAGGGAAATTTCACAGCCATATTCGTTTAGCGAACTCGGTCCCCTGCATCCTTGTACTGAGTTCAAGGTCAACTCATTCAGACGAGCGCGTACGCGGCGACTCGGCTTTCTCGAGATCGCGGTCATACGTGAGCGCGCACATGAGAGAAAGTGGATCGGTCCGGGGTTCGGTGTACCGATCGCGGTCGCCCTACATGCAACTATCCTACTCATGCTATGTTGGGTGAGATCCAGACGTTACATTCAGATTCATGCCATACATGTGACAAGAAGGAGAGAAAAGGGGAAAGGACAATCAACTCCTCTCAGCATTCTTGGTGATCGAAGGCTAATGATTAAACCCAAACATCCATAGCGGGTGCTTCCAATCAGATTTGAGAGTATGACTCATGCAGATGGATAATAGGAGGTGACAAAACAGGCATCACAAAACAAGATTGGAAGTTCGAAAAGATCACTAAATAGAGTTCACATTCATTCCATGCATACACGAGGCAAAAACGACAACGAAAATCCGAGATGATTTACAAAGAGAAATTTGAAAAGGCCGCAACAAAATCGGTCATAGCAGGAGCCAAAATTATACAGATAAACAAAAGAAAGAACCTCATCCCACGCCCACAGCTGCTCTCTCTCTCTCTCTCTCTCTCTCTCTCTCTCTCTCTCTCTCTCTCTCTCTCTCTCTCTCTCTCTCTCTCTCTCTCTCTCTCTCTCTCTCTCTCTCTCCCTCTCTCTCTCTCTCTCTCTCTCTCCCTACACTGCCGACGTAGGCAGTCCGTCGCCTTGCACCAACTCAGAGTTGTCACCCCGCTCGGTTCGAGCATGCAAGCCAGGTTCGCCCGTGCGCCACAGTCCGTCGCGGCCCCGTATGTCAACCCCGCATACCCGACACCGGCTCGTCGGATCGCCCAACTCTCTCGTCTACTCACCTCTCAAGCGGACTCGTTAGCCGACCCTCACTGATCGCGCTACTCCAAGGTTCTTAGAGAGCAAACTAATCGCGCTTGCAAATTTTATAGCATGCATGCTTGCACGAAAGGTATGGGATTAAGTCCAAGAGGTCAGGAGGGGAAGAGAAGAAGTGCCTACGTCTGCATGGCCAGGCCGCGGCGTGGGGGTCGTAGCCACACTCCACGCATCGATCCGGTCATGTAGGCTTTCAGGCCAATTAGAACAAAGTATGCAAGGCGAGGAAGAAGGAGAAGGCGAGCAAACACGAGGAAACCAAGAAAGAAGTAAGATACAATTACAATCACGCCCGCCAAAAACGACCGTTACGCAAGATTAAGGGCGCAATCCAGTCAGAGCCCAGTTCCTAGTGTCGCAAGATGTGCGCAAGTAAGAAGCACAGCGTAGCAAAATTTAGAGTACCTCAATTCCTAGCCTAAGTCCTAATTGCAAAAAGGAAATTCCGAAGAGCCCAAAAACAATTCCGCGAGCCCGTGGGGGCTTGATATCAGTTAAAAATTCAAAAACGATATTCCCGCGCGATGATCACGCCAAAAATTCCTAGTGCTCACAGCAGAACAAGAAAGAAGTCGTGACAACTGTTGTCCATCGCGCTCACTAAGATGCGGTTACCCAATCGTCGGCGCGGGATTTTCCCGACACCGACCCGACAGATTCTCACAGAAAACAAAAAAGAATAAGGGTATCCATGCAACTTGCCCCAACCAACCCATCTTCCCCGCAACTCACCTATCCAACCCGTCTTATTTCCCCAAGGCAGCTTTGTGCAAAAAGTCGCGCGATTACAGAAAATGGTTCATCACAGGGTCCTTGTTTGAAGGTATGATACCATGCTAGTGGAACAGTCTCAATTAGATCCTCCAGATGTTGCTCCACATGGTGGCAATGATGTAGAGTTTCCTGTAGTTGGTTGACCGTTTTCCAGTCTCGTTTCTCTTGGTCACAAAGATCCCCTATTCTGAGCACTCCCCGATTCACCCAACTTTTCCATGGCAGAGTTGAGCTTGATCTGATGCAGCCCCATTGGTTTGTCAACCATCGGTTGCTGAACAGAAGCTGGCGATAGATCTCCTCCCACCGGTCCGGGGGGAGGTTGTCAGGGAGCGGGAACCTTCTCCATATTGCCAACAGAGAAGACAAAAAATTATCTTGGCTGGTCCTCCCCTTCCCATCCGCCACCCTTGTGTCTTGCTCCCCCAATTCATTGTCATATCAGAGACCTTCATAATTTTTCCCCCACCAGTTGCTGGATCTCCTTCAAGTTGTTGTGCGTGGCCTCTACCATGATTGTGAGGTCGTCTGCGAATAGGGAGCAAATAGGGATGGCCTCTTCCGGTATATTTGCGATCCGAATGCTCTTATGAGCTCGTAGGTTGGCGGTCAGCGCTTCCATAATAATCAAAAACAAAAAAGGAGCAATCAGGTCGCCCTGGCAGACCGCCCGTTCTAGCTTCAGTGGTGGCGCCGCATTCCCATAGACTTGAATACAGGTGGTCTCGTTCTGGCGATCCGAACCCATCGCCTGAAACTCGGCTCGAAGTTCATTTTTTCTAAACTTTTGTCAAGAAAGTTTCAGTCGACATGGTCATATAGCGGCGATGGAGCAAGAGGATTCTGTGCGAACATGTGTGGCGCTCTTCGTGTCGGCTGCCTTTTCAAATTGATTTCACTGATTTTAATTTTGTATCATCTAATTTCCTATATTCTTGCTTTAATCTAGTGCTTGCACAGTTATAATTTCAACTTCTTAAATTTGAAAAAATTAACTCACAATTTTATCTCCTATTTTTTTATCAGCCAAATTCTCATCTACATGTACACACATACACACATATCCTTGAAATTGACTATAATTTCTAAAAGTCCCAAGTAAAGTATTTTCATCTACTTGTTCACACATACACACAAACATATATTATCTATTCTGAATTGTCAGTACAATTCGTAGGGATCTATTCCATAATTTCGTATCCTTGAATTTCAACTATAATTTCTGAAAGTCCCAAGTAATTTTCTATCATGATTTTTTAATGTTGGAACCCCGAAAACTTCAAAATTATATTATTATAGCTGTAAATTTTGAAAATCCTCTTTGATAATTAGTTTTTTTTTTTTTTTTTTAATTGGTGATACGCGCACATGGTGGGAGCTGCCAAACGTAATTGGTGCAAGGGGCAAGGGGAATATCTGTAATAGTTTTACTACCGCCCTGCGCTTTCTTCAGTGGGTTGTTCTTAAAGATGTAGGGTGTTTTGGGGGGTTATTGCATATTTTTGAAGAGGCCATGCTTTTCCAAATAGCGATCGACATTTTGGTAAGTGTGTCATCAATAACTGTGAGCGGCTGGGTCGGATCGTTCCCGGAGGGATGAACGGTAAGAAGGGGGTGGGGGGAGCTCTATCTTGCAGGGGCATCACAAGGTGGGGGGTGAATGTCTTAAAGAGGGTAGGGGCGGAATAGGGAGTTGCCCTATTTTGGGGCAGGGGCTGGTGTGTGGGTCAACGCCACTCCCAGCGGAGGCAGAAGTGGGCAAGGGGCGATTGGGGGCAAGCTTTAGCTGGGAACTGCGTGCTCCTGGGGAAAGGGGGGTAGAGGGTTGGTCCTATATTGGGGCCGAGGGAGAGTAGGTGACTCGCCTTGGTGGAGACAGTGTAGGGCTGAGGGGAGAGGGGTAGAGAGACGGAGGGGAAATCTCTTTCGAAGAATTCTAACATCCAGTTTAATATTTCTTTCCATTTTGGTTTGCCTCTCGAGGAGGTTGTAGAAATAGGTGCTACCTGGCAAGTCATCTGTGATCATGCGAAGGGTGGTCAAAAATTCGGTGGCCCTCGAAGACCGATGTTGGAGCAATGCTAGCCGGAGTCGGAGCTAGGTGGCGCAACTCTGTGACCTAGCTTAGTGGGGGTGTGCGGCCTGGTAGAGAGATCTGAGGGGCTGTTTGCGGGGGGGTGTGCGGCCTGGTAGAGAGATCTGAGGGGCTGTTTGCGGGGGCAGTCTCAGTGGTTATCGGGGGTCGTAACTGGAGCAATGTTGATCGGTGTTGGAGTAAGGTGGTGCAACTCTGTAACCTAACCTGATGGGAGCATCGGTTCATGCTGAAAACAACCATGCTGGTTGTGGTCGTAGATGGATTGAGTAGGTTTCACCTATATGATTCGTGGTTTGGAGGTTTTTTGACGCACATATTCTAGCCACTTGGTAGAGAGTAGTGGTCCATGGATGTTTCTGAGTTTTCCCTTTTCTTCAATTGTTCTTAGCCGAAGCCGGGTAATGGCCCGGGTAACTCATTTTTTGTATTCTGATAAGGGACGTTGAGCCCGGTTCCCAGCCGTGTTGCTCCCCACGAATAGATTGGAGCATCGTCTCATTTTTTTTTGGGGGGGGGGGGATGTTTTTAAAATCAATAAAGATCAGGGCCGCATTCTGACGGGTGTGTCTGACAAGCTGTAAAACCTCATGCACTAGGAGGATATTTTCCTGTATGTTTCTATTATGCAAAAACCCTGTTTGAGATGGGTGGATAATATCCTCCATAACCGGAATCATTCGATTGACCAAGGCTTTAGACAACATTTTGTCGACCACCGTAAGAAGTGTTATAGGCCGGTAGTTCCGGATGTCCATCTTATCCCCTTTCTTATAGAGGAGGGTCAACACCCATGTCCCACTCACTCGCCCATTTTCCCTGTTTGCCATACTTGCTGGTAATAATCCATGACATCCTAACTGAGGAAATCCCAAGTGGTTTCCCAAAACTCTTTGAGGAGGCCATCTATTCTTGGGGCTTTGTCCTCTTGCATTTGCATGAGGGTCGTCATATGTCTTGTTTGGAGAGTGGTGCTTCAAGGGAATCCCTCTGTTTTGGTGACAACACCTTTTCTATGGGGGCTAAAAATTTCTCAATTCGCCTATTATGAGCGATTTCATCAGAGGTGTCAATGTGAGAGGAATTTTTTTTTATTATAGAAGTCACGAGTGATTTTGGTGCATCTGGTCGTGGTTACGGTCGGGTCTGATTCTCTAGCCTCCGGATCATAGAGGACCTCAATTGTGGTCCGTTTGGCCCGCACACTGACCCGTCCAAAGAAACGTGCATCCATAGCTCCTTCCGTTGAGAAGTTTGTTAGCCTCGCCCGCAATTTAACTCCTTGCAATCTGTATCGTGCATGGTTCAGAAGTTGCTCCTTCAGTTCCTGCATTTGGATCATCTGTTTCTGTCCTTGTGAATTTTCGTGAAGATTTTTTGATGGTGTCACTGAGTGACCAAGTGTTTAGAAAATTCGATACATTTTCTAGCCAGAGAAAATAGTCCATTATTGAATCATGCAATATGAGAGTCGTGAATCCGCTTTCCTTCTCTCCAGTACTCCCAAAGTTGTCGTAAGTACCCTTGGAAAGACTTCAACCTAGCAAGGAGGTATTGAGCTTGTAGTAATTAGACCCTTGATCCGGATGTTTACGAAAGGTCCAGATGCCATGCACATTCGATGATCTAGACCCGCGTATGGGCTTGTTGGTAATATAGTGGCTGCCGTCGACCCACCCACAAGATCTTCCGAGGCCAAAATTAAGTCAATCCGGAACTTTAAGAGCCTACCTGGATCGTTATTCCTAATGCAGGTAAAAATTCTCTCTGTGGGGTAGCTATGTTTGTATGTGTCGACTAGCTGGAGGGAAGAGTATAACTCCCCTATCATTCTTTCATCCTCCTCTCCATTATAGCTGGCAGAGGAATGAACCCTCCATCTGTCAATCCCTTGATCGAGGGCCACGTTGTAATCCCCTGCTAGCACCACTGGAATGTTAGGGGACGGGATATTCTTAAATTTTTCCAGGAAGTCTCTCCTTTCCCGGGGGGAGTTAGGAGCGTAGAGGGAGACAATGGAGAGAACATTAACAAAGACGCTAATTTTCAGAACACTTGCCATGCCATTTATATGAAAACCAAAGGGTCATTTTAATCAAACTTGCCACCAATTCGTAGAGTGGAAACCATACTAACTGCAAAGAAAAATAATAATAATAATAATAAATAAAAATATAAAACAGCAAGGCAACAGTGCATTTTCATAAAATTTCGCCAACATCTTAATTTTAGAAAGCTTGAGAAACTTCAGAAATCTTAACAAAGGAAATTCCCCAGGGCCTGAAAATGGGGTTCCCTTCAATTCTAACATACTTAGTACCGACACCCAACGTCCTTCCTCCTCATCCTTTTCCCAATGGAGGACTTCAAACCGCGACTCCGGGGGGATACATATCGTCACCCCTGCTCGTCCGGGTCCCGGGGCATAGGCCTGGTAGTTTTGAAACGGCCGGACTTGTTGTCAAGCCCTGTGGTGCTCCGACGAATCCATTAAGTGGGTTTCCTGTATACACACCACGTCCGGCCACTTTTTGTCTCCCTCGCCTCGCATGAGATCCCATAGCGCTTGGGTTTTTTTCCGGGGAGCGAGACGCCAAGCCATTTACGTTAATGGACCTGACGTCCAGATCAGCACGCTGGAGCGTTTTCCTCCATGCCTTGTTTTTCCCGTTTAAGGCCTCGATCCAGTCCATAGTAAGCTCGCCCACCTCTTTTCAAGTTCCTGTACCCCATTGCTGTCACAGTCTTTGCCATTCTTGAGCGTCTTTTTTTTTTTTTTTTTTTTTTTTTTTGGGGGGGGGGGGGGGAATGGCCCTTGCGATATCCCTCTATCCTGTCGGTAGTAAGAGAACCGTCAGAATTGAGGGCTTACCTGTCGGGCTGCTCCATCTATTGGTGGGGAGCGGCACCTGCTGGAAATCGGGTCCAGCGTCCTATTGATACATCGTATAGCACTTAGATTGGTGTTTGGTGTTTGTTGTTTCTTAGGGATGTGGTTATTACTGACTCATCCTGAGGCTTCATCATCCCATGAAGCTGCTAGTATCACCCTTCCCTTTTTAGGAGCACCCCTTGTCTATTAACCCAACCCTTATCTCAGCAGCCCCCTTGTTTGGTTATTACTATGTCCACACCCTGTATACAATGTCATTGTCATCAAGGAAATTTGGATCGTATAGAGGGAGTGACTTAGAAGTCCGCCCACAGGCTGGCATAGGTGTGCATACTGGAATGCCTAACATTTTCATTCGTCCTTCCCTCCTTTGTCATATCCGCTGGACCTGGGCTTCACCGTATTTGTAGTGAAGAGTTTCTGCAACCGTGTGACCCTGCAGGCTCACAGGCGTCTGATCCTCCTTCTGGCACCTTTTACGTGCGTAGCAGGCTCTGCCGAGTTGGCCCAGTGTGCATATCCTGCTTGAGTCTTGTCACTGTCGACGAGATTGCGGCCTGTGTCGTAAGTGAAGGCTTGGGGGATTGTCGAACCCTTATGTAGACCTCATCCTGTCATACCTGTTGGAGGTACGGGGGCCGGGGTGGGGGAAGTGGATCAGGGAGGAAGGAAGGACGTGGGTGGGAAGATTGGGGGGACGGGCGGTGGTGTTTGAAGTAGGGCGGCGGGTGGTGGGTGGCGGATTCGGCAGGAGGATGAAGTTAGTTGATAAGCAAAAGATTTGAAAGTCCGTCAGGGGTTTCCTGGTTCAGGTGTGCTCCGTGCTCCTCCAAGGTTTCCAAGCGATATTCAGTTCGGGATCTACCTCACTGAAGAGCTTGAGAGGGTCTTGCCATGTCTGCAAGTAGGTTTCCCTAATGGTCAGTCTGGTCTGCGGATCTTTCTCATTTGCATATTGATGTTTCATGGTCTTCCATGCTTCGTGTGTCTGGGTTCTGATCACATCTTCAAAGGCTTGTAGGGCGTGCTGCAATCCGAACTGGTGTTCTTTCCTTTTGAAGGAGCACCTTGTACGCCAAGCAAGCATTAGCACATGGAGCCTTATATATGAGAAGAGGTTGACTGCAAACGTAGACCACTGTTTTGGTATGTTATCTTTCTTGCCCAGCAGCAGCAGGCCCATGTCCCAGCGAATGTGGTGGGCGGTGAGGGAGTGGAAGGTTGCATCCCACCACCGCCAGATCTGGGTAACCATCGGGCACGCCATGAGACAATGTTCAAGTGTCGCTGGAGCCGGGGGAGAAGCTCTTCCGCAGTAGGAGCAGATCGGGGATAGTAGCCCTTCTGTTCCAAGTTAGTCCTGGTCACCAACCAATCTGGCGTGGGTAGGCATCTGTGCAGGATTTGTCACTGCAACGATCTGAGATTGGTAGGCATGATCTTAGAATACGTGTGCCATGACAGGTTCTGCACTTTGGCTGGGTCGATGGGCGAGCCCCTAGTCCATCTTGCTATAATGGTAGGCCCGATCTGCTGTTGTGGTGTCGATTGTCTGTAGCCCCCTTTAACCGTGTAGTTCCACATGTACATTGGTTTCCCATTCGCCCATTCCCACTCCTCAGGATCGAAAGGCAGGGCTGCAATCGAGGTCGAAGGCTCGTAGGCGAAGAATCTGTCTTCTTGATTCTTCATCACTCTGATGTGCATGAGGGTCTCCCAATTTTCATTACAGTTCAATTCTTCGTTTCTTGTTAACCGTGACACCCTCGCACCCGACAGTCCTGGGGTGTGAGCCTCCAGCATGCATGCTCCTTGGTTGTTTATTTCCACTTTATAGATCACGAGCGGAAGTGGCAAGTCAGCACGTTTGACCACCCAGTCACCTGGCTGCACTGAGGGGCCTCTTTTCAGGGCAAGTTGTCAGGCCAGTGGTATGACCTCTCGCAACGTTCCCAGTTTGGCCGAGATGTGTTTAGTATATTTCAATTTGTGTTGTAGTTGATCCTGTGTAATTCAGTCCCCTTTTGCGGCGGCCCACAAGTTACCTATAGTATATATGCCCCGCTTGACCCAGTTAAGCCATGACGAATTAGCCTCGAGAGTGAAGGGATTCTCATTAACGTCAGTTATGTAGGGATTGCCAAAAAGAGGTTGTTGCCATATATCATGCCACCTGCAGGGAGGCCGTTTCTGTTTTGGTCCCATGCTTCTCCAGAGATTAAGCATGCACGGTCACAATGGATCTTTGGATATATCTTGTTTCGTGGCTTGCACCTCATTCTCTGGCTGTTGGTAGTGGTGTGGGGGATAAGGTATGGACCAATGTACATTTGTTAGCCATTGAAAGGGGTGCACCCGGTTTTCGGCCGGTAACTCCGGGGCCAAGTTTGCAATCTACAAACAGGCCAACGACGCCCACGGAATGTCATCGGCTATGAGAAGTATGACCAATACTTTAAAAATGAGGGCCTCGCTTTCTCTTTCTGGGTCAAGCATCCCCAAACCCCCTTTGGATCTTGGCTGTGTCAGTATATCCCATTGCACTCGGTTCAGGGTTCCTTGGGTTTGAGCTTTGTTTTTCCGCAGAAAGGTCATCAGGGCCCGCCTGAGTGTAGCGTATTGCTTTTGATTGAGGGCTTACACCGCAAGCTTATACCAGATCGCTGCGAGAACAACATTATTAATTGCTAGCGCCCTTCCTACAAGGGACGCGTGCAGGTTCTCCCATCTGGCCATCCTGTCAATCGCTAGGTTGACCAAGTTTTCTCCGTGATCCGGTGGAGGGGCCAACGCTGTTAGCTTTACACCCAAGATTCTGATTGCTGTTTCCTTCGCTGCCCATGAGAGCGGTGGTTCTGGGGGGGGGCTTTCGTCAAGGGGGTCCAACCACCATCCTTCAGTTTTAGCATTCCAATTCACCTTCATATTTGCGGCCAGCGAGAATTGGTGTATGACCTCTGTTAGTGCTTGAAGACCTTGCTTGTCTGCTCGGATTAGCACTGTGAGATCATCTGCAAACAGAGATGTCATCGAGACCTAGTGAGCTGGCAGTTCTGGATCGGTACTTTCTGGATCCGAGGGTGGGCTCTAATGAGTGAGGCCAGGGCTTCCATGACAATGACAAACAACAAGGGCGCTATTGGGTCCCCTTAGCGCACTAATCGCTGGAGGGCGAAAGGGGATGTCAAGTGGCCATTCAACATAATATTCGTTGATGCTTACCTGTGAAGGAGCTGTATCCAGTGACTGAAGACATACCCGAAGTTCATCCTGGTGAGGCACATGTCCAAAAAGTCTCAATCAACGTGGTCATAGACTTTTTCGAAGTCTATAAAGAGCACTGCTGTCGGAACCCTTCTCTGGTGGGCGTATTTGATCGTTTCGTTGACTAGCAATATGTTGTCTTGGATGTTACGGTTGGGCATGAAGCCCGATTGGTCAGGATGTATGAGAAGATTCATAAGCGGTAATAGTCTTTTGGTTAATGTTTTTGCCACTAGCTTATATGGGACAGGGAGGAGCGTGATCGGTCTGTAGTTTCTAATTTCTTCCTTGTCCCCCTTTTTGTATAATAGCGTCGTGACCCCTTGGCCCATCATACCCCCGAACGAGCCTTCTCGTTGGATTGCTCCAATGTACTCCATCAGGTCATCTTTCAGCAAGTCCCGGAACTGTACCCAGAACTCCTTGGGAAAGGCGTCCACCCCAGGGGTTTTTTCATCATCCATATCATCGAGGGCTTCCTTGACTTCCTCCACCGTGAGCGGTTTTTCCAGTTGGGTTGTTTGAGCACTTGTGAGGCGTGTCTGAATCGCCTGCAACAGTTGCTCTCGTGCTTGATCGACCTGGTGGGGGGTGTTTGTGGGGGTTTGCGATGTGAACAGGTTTTGATAGTATTTAGATGCATAGTCCACAATCGTGTAGGCATTTGTTGCCACAGGGGCATCCTCTTCGAAGGGGTGCTTGAGTCTGGGCACCGTGTTAGCTCTTGTCCGCGCTTTGGCTATGTCAAAGAAGGCTTTGGCCATCGTGCCGTGCGTGTGATCCCGCTTGACACGAGCATGAATCCTCCAAGCTTGTGTTTGGTGGTCTATGTAGTCTTGGAGGCGGTCCCTTGCTTTTTGTAGCTCGTCAAAGGATGGACAGTGCAGCGGGTCATTCATCAATTGTCCATCCCATTCTTCAAGCTCCCTCATGAGGCTCTCTAGTATAGCTTTACGGTCTCTCGCATATTGGGTTGAAAACCTCCTAGCTCGTTCTCTGAGTTGGGCCATTCCATTGTTAAACCAAGAGACTCTTTCTCATGTGGCCGGCTTCTGTGTTTGCCAGTATTGCCAAAAGGCTTTTATCATTTCTTTGAATTTGGAAAGGGGGAGAAGGGAGGTGTTCAGTTTATAAAAGCCCGGGGCTCGCTTGATATGGGAGTGGAAGGACAGGCCAAGGACAATCATCCTATGGTGAAATGACTTGCACAGGCTGATAGGCATGATGTCTGCTGTGATGACCAGACCCATCAGATCTTTGGAGATAAGGGCTATTCGCGAATTGGCTATGCCCTGTTGTCCCCTAGGCGACAGACAGGTATACGCCCTTTTAGTCGGGTGCAGTGTCCTGTACCCCCCCCCTCCCAGGATGTTTTTTCACAAGATTGTGCACATACAGGTAAGCAGGTCGTCTATTGACCAAATGTGAAGAAGTTACTTGGTTGAGAAAGCAGTTTGCAGCCAGGAGCCTGCCCTATACATGATTGCGTTTTCGCTTTCCCGATCGGGTAACACGACGACCTTTTGAGGGCTTAGATAGGCTTAGAGGGGACGGGAAAATGAAGTCGAAGGGTGTGGTCCTTGTCATAAGACAGACCTGTTGTTGAGGCGGTCCTAGCAGAGGAAAATAGCGAAGGACCAGCGGTAGCCTACAAAGGTCATGAGGTGGTCGTTTTGGACGGCGCCCAGGGGTTTCTTATTCCGGCCAGGCAACTTCGGAGTTCCACAAATCAAGAGGCAACCTAGAGGCAATGGGGGGCGTTCGGAAGGGGTGGAGGATCAACCGTTAGCCGACAGCCAACGAACGAGTGGACGAACGAAAAAGAGGAAAAAAACAACAACAATGAAAGACGCCTGCAACACTTTCCGAAATGCATATGACGGCTATTGGTGGTCGAATGCGGCATTCTTAGGGCATACTCACACCAGCACTTTCCAAAATGCATTGGACCTTTAAATTAAAAAAAAAAAAAAACCATGCACACAGTCTCTCTGTGCTTCAGTAAACCCGCCTTTCAATCCTGCAGTGTGTGTTTCCATGTTTAGACCACAGATTCACAACTATTTCTTGCTTATCCTGGCATGTAGCCAACCTGAAAAACAGGGGAGCCTGTTTTGCGCCTCTGTTTCTGGAACATTGGTCCTCGCTCCCTCCGGGCTGCGCCTCCGCCCCATGCATGGTACACAGTGGGCATCTTGCCCGGCCCTGGTTTGAATTGACACTATGACTGCTGGGATCACCATTGTAGCCTTTTTGCTCAATGATGCATAGCTAAGTAGGATGACCGGCTTACAGATTCTATCTCGAGTTTTCTGCGGGGGCAGGGCTCTGCCTGAGGTTAAAGGCTAGAGACCTGCAGGGTCCTCTTTCCTTTGTTGCTATGTACAATTGTTTTCGGCCTTGTGTACTGGGTCCTTTAGTAAAATAATCTTCTTCCCTGCCCCCCCCCCACCCCCCCCCAAAAAAAAGGAGGGGGGGGGAGATCAGGGGAAATGATACAGATAAGATTAGCATGGCCCCTGCACAAGGATGACACACATAAATCTCGAGAAATGGTCCAAAAAAAGAAAGGAAAAAAAAAAATTGGGGAAAAAAAACATAATTTGTGATGGCCTCTGGAGATGACTGCAAATGCCTAAATCCCATGGCTTGGCAGGCTGCAAAATTTGCAATGCCACATGCGTGTTTGTGGTCGAGGGGGCACTTTGCAACTGTAAACATGTCACCTTTCTTTTGGATTTGTGAACGAAGGTTCGGACAGCGTCATATGCGAAACATGTCGAACTGTGTTTTTGAAACGTGTCACACTGTGCGAGTGTAAACTCATCGTGACATTTGTGGTGTGGTGCCGTACTATGTCATTTGTGAAACGTGTCACAATGTGCGAGTGTAAACTTATTGCGACGTTTGTGGATTTGTGAAAGAAACGTTCAAAAGAAACTTTGTCAGATGTCATCATTACTTCCACCCTAATCCTTGCTTATTCCTGAAGTTCTTCGTAGTAATTTGCTAAGTAGCTCAAATTTTTCTTAGCCAAAGCCGTGAAATGGCCCCGGTATCTCAAATTTTCAAACTTCTATGTAAATTTCCATATGGGACGCTGGGCCCGGTTCCCAGCACGTGCTGCTCCCCACCAATAGGTTGGAGCCTTGTTCCCGAAAAAAAAAAAAAAAAAAAAAAAAACAGATGGCATCATTACCATTCTTGTTCGCATTTTTTCTCTGCACTCAGAGCCCTGGGGCCTCGGCCCACTACAGAGTGTTGCCTTTAGTTGCAACAGCGTTGGATTGTGTACAAATCCACTGGTCGTCGGATCTGCGTGCGGATATGGCAGCTGCGGATCCCAAAAGGGACTTTTTCTTGTCTTTTCTTTCTGTCTTTCTTTTTTCTTTTTTCTTTTTTGCAAAAAAGCCCGTGTAAGCTCTCTATCCTGACGGTGGTAAGAGAACCGTCAGAATTGAGGGCTTATCTGCCTGGATGCTCCATCTATTGGTGGGGAGCGACACCTGCTGGAAACCGGGTCCAGCGTCCCATTGACACATCTTACAACACAGAGAATTCCAATCATTGTTCCTAGAGCTGTGGTCTTTCCACTTGTCAATTCGGGTCTCCGTTGTCCCATGGAGCTGCCAGTATTCCCCATCCCATTTTGGAGCCCCCCTTTCCTATTTGGTCAGCCGTATTCAGCAGCCCCCCATTATTCATCATTACAACACCTATTCCTAAAGAAACCTTTAAACCCCTTAAACCGTATACCCTCTCAGAACCCATGCTTGCCGCATTAATGATCCTTGAAGCCCGCGGCAACAGGGTGCTCCCCCAGGTTCACAGTTCCAACTGTGGAGCTTGTGGCAGCGAGATCTGAGTAGTCGCTCCGGTGTTGGTGTCATCGCTGTCGTTGTTGCCTGTTATTACCAGTCAGTCCCCCATTCACATTGTTGCCGTCGTGTCAATTGTGGTCATTGCAAGCCACACAGCTGCATATCAAACAGTCGGGAGAGCAGGGGTGGGTGGTGGGGCGACTGTGAGGGGGGGCGGAGGTGAGCGGAATGGGTGCATCGGGCATGGCAGAGCGAGCGGGGGAGGGGGAGTGGCTGGGCAGGCGGCACAGGGCTTGGGAGGAGGACGCAGTTGGGTTGGAGATACGGGACCTGGAAGTCGCTAAAGGGTCTCCTCTGCCAATCAGGTTCCGTTATCCTCCATGGTTTCCATGTGATATCAAGGGCGGTGTCAAGCTTCGAAAATAGTTTGTTAGGGTCTTGCCAAATCTGCATAATAGGAGTCTCGAATGACCTCCTTGATGGGAAGGGCCTTCTCCTCAAAGAAATCATGCTTCATGCTCTTCCATGCTTCCTAGGTTTTGGTCCTGATCTGCTCTTCGACCGCTTGTTGCGCCTGCAGCAGACCAAATTGGTGGTCGTTTCTTTCAAATGAGCATCTGGCAAGCCAAAATAAGGAGATGCAGCCTTGTGTATGAAAAGAGGTTGGTCGCGAACGGGGACCAATGTGCCAATAAGTGGCGATTCTCTCCCATCAGCAGGAGGCCGAGGTCCCAGGGGATGTGATATCCAGTGAGGGAGTAAAAGGCCGCACCCCACCACTGCCATAGTTGGGTGATCATCGGACACGCCAGTAACAGTGTTCGAGGGTTTCCCTGGCTGGCGTGTGGGTTCTCCGACAATATGCGCAGATGGGGAACTTCCCTTGTTGTTCCAGGTTAGTCCTAGACACGAGCCGAACGGGGGTGGGGAGGCAGCGACGCAGGATCTGCCACTGCAGAGACCTATGGTTTGTTGGCATGATCTTTGCATATCTGCACTAGTCAAAAGATAGTGACAGTTTAAGCTCCAGCGGCGAGTCTCAATCCCATCAGTTCGCTACCATTTGGCTAATCGGCTGGATCTGTCGTGATGTTCGGTATCCTCCTTTTACTATGTAGTTCCATATGTGCATTGGTTTGGAGCCTGGCCATTCCTATATTGTCGGGTCGAAGGGAAACTTGGTCATGGGTGTGGTGGTTTCGTATGCATAGTAGCCATTTTTTTGCTTCCCTAATCGGCTGGATTTGTCGTGAAGTTCGGTATCCTCCTTTTACTATGTAGTTCCATATGTGCATCGGTTTGGAGCCTGACCATTCTCATTTTGCCGGGTCGAAGGGAAACTTGCTCATGGGTGTGGTGGTTTCGTATGCATAGTAGCCATTTTTTTTGTCCTCCACCACTCTCCCCTGCACCAATCCCCCCCATCCACATGTTTTGTCTGGGTTGTCATTTTTTAACAGTTTTGTGAATCTAATCCCAGGCGGTTGGGGTTCATAAGCTTCCAGTTCACAGGTACCACGATTATTCTCCTTGACCTTAAATATAACTAGGTATCTGACCACCCAGTCATCTCTTCGGACCGTCAAGTCCCTCCCGCAGGGTGAGCCGCCAGGCGATAGGGAGGGCCTCTTTTAGCAGGTCAACCTTTTCTTCCACATTTTTTACATGTTCAAGTTTATGTTGCAACTCGCCAAAGGTTGCCCACTCCCGTCCCACTAGGTCCCATGGGTATCCAGATGTGAAAACAACGTTCTTGGCCCAAGTGAGTCAGGGGGAGTTCGTTGTTGGAGAGAAGGGTTGACCTGATTCTTGCAGAATGTGCGGGTTGCCAAAGAGGGGTTGCCTCCATATGTCTTGCCACCTGTTCGGGGGATGTTTTTGTTGGGGACCCCGTCATCTTCAAATTCTGATCATATAAGGCCAGAGCGTTAAGTCCAGCTTTATGGCGTGTGTCGGGTCAGCTGGATGTGCAGGGTGTGCTTGTTTTGGGGGCGAGGGGATAGTCCAGTGATTGTTTGTCAGCCATTGGAGCGGGTGGATCTTTCCAGGTATATCGTTTTGTGGAGCAAGGTTGGCTATTTGTATGCAGGTCAGCAACTCCCAAGGGATGTCGTTTCCAATGAGTAGTCGGACGAGGACTTTGAAAATGAGTGCCTCAATCTTTTTTTCAAGATCTGGGATTCCCAATCCCCCTTTGGATTTAACCTGTGTAAGGAAGTCCTACTTCACCTGTTGATGCAACCCTGAGCCTTAGTGCTGTTTTTCCACAGGTACGTCGTGAGGGCTTTCTTTAATCTGATGTGTTGTTGTTTGCCCAACGACCATACTGCCAATTTGCACCAAATGGCCGCCAAAACTGCACTATTGATTGCGAAGGCACGTCCGACCAGTGATGTGTGCAGGGTCTCCCAATTGGTCCAAGGCCATGTCGACCAGTATGTCCCCATGGTCTGGTGGGGGGCCCACAACAGTCAGTCTCACTCCTCGTATCCGTATGACCTCTTCTTTGCGGGCCCATGCTACACTCGGCTCGGGTGGGGGTGGTTGTCCTTGAGGGTGGAGCCACCGACCCTCAGCCTTGGAGATCCAATTAACCTTCATATCGGCCGCGAGCGAGGAACTTGGGTGAGAGCTTGAACGTTGTCCGGGTCTGCAAGTACTAGTATGGTGAGGTCGTCCGCAAAGAGTGATATCACTGGTATGAGGTGGTGCGGTATGTCCGGGATAGACACTCTGCTAATACCTGGGTGCGCTCTGATCATCGATGCAAGGGTCTCATGACAATAACAAACAACAATAATGTGATGGGGTCTCCTTGTCGCACCGATCTTTGAAGGCGAATCGGTGGTGAGAGATAACCATTTAGCATTATGTTGGTCGTCGCCGATCTATGCAGCAGGTGTACCCATCGACAAAAGACTGGACCAAAGTTCATTTTAAGCAGCCACATATCAAAGAAGTCCCAATCAACATAGTTATACGCCTTTTCAAAGTCTATGAAGAGGATCGCGACTTGGACCCTTCGTTGGCAGGCATATTTGATGGTCTCATTAACCAACAAGATATTATCCTGGATGTTTTGATTGGGCATGGACCCTATTTGGTCCGGGTGAATCAACATATTCATGAGAGGCAACAATCTGTTAGTGAGGACTTTAGCCACTAGTTTGTAGGGGACCGGAAGAAGGGTGATGGGTCTGTAGTTTAAAGAGAACATCAAACGGGACGTTTTCATTGGTTAAAATATGTCAGCGCAATAGACGGCTCGGTCGCGGCGTTGTCGAGCGCATCGGTCCGGCACCGCGCAAGACGGGGCGAAACCCTCCCGGCCGCGTCACACAGGAGTCGGTCTGATCCTCGTCGCAAATGCATATGAAGCTTCCGCAAGCCGCTCTGGCCGAGTGCGCCAGCCATACCTCTCGCCAACCCCTACAACATGATAGGGCCTACACGAGGCACGACTTACCTCCACCTTACGGGAGTTGTCACCTCCCTTCGGTGGGCGTATCCCCGCCGAGCTACCAGTCCACAGTATGAAAGCTAATAAGTTGCAATCGCAGAGGTGGACCTGTCGAGGGCATTTCTTGTTCGTTGTAGCATAGGGGGTACGCGCATTATTACGCTTCTATCGAACCCGCACGCGAACCGACATCTTAGGGGGCTGAGGTCCCAAGCGCGACTCGTCGCCGGTCGACTAGGACGCATCCCACACACCATGCGTACACCACTATAAAGAACATAAAAATAAAACTCAGACACACACACACGTACATATACATATACAGAACGACACTGAACAAACAACGCGACAACACTCCTAGTCCCTTAGTAACTATCCCATAACTCTCCGATGCGAAAATCGGATAGGCGTTGTGCGTGAGACTTAGTATAAAACCCGCGGACGCAGGGGATAGTCTCATATCGACTCGCAATGCAAGCATACGCAAGCAGTCGCAATGATGGCGTACTATATAGTACTCATACTCATGCGGTCCTCGTTAATCTCGAGGGTCGCATTTGACACTCAAATGTCGGTTGACACGCGCCTTGAGGGATTGATCTCTTGACGTTGGACAACCGCCAAGTGCGGTTGAAAACCACACCCTCTTCTGCACCCTGCGAAAAGTGGGTGGTACACAGGTTCATACCTTTGGTGGCAATCGTCTCTTATCGCCCTGGAGACCAGCTCTATCATCCAGGGCCTGGAGAGAAATCAAGGGGTTTGACTTTGACGACTGTCACGGACTACAACGTCCAACCGTAGAAATTCTAAAGAGCAAGGGCTAAAAAGGGGATCTCCCTTTTCTCTCAAAAACATGATCTGTTTAACTCCTACATGCGATCACAGTAGGCTACGCGAAACACTCAAGACATATGTATTTACATATATAGAGAGGGTTATTAATATAGGACGATCACTTCTCACAGTCACAGTGAGACTCCTCTCAGCCATATATATATGTATGTGAGCGAAGACAGTCAAATTCAAAATCCGAATCACCAAACATACCTGCAATCTGTGTAGCACACCGAAAATGTTCGGAGCTTTTCCGAACGTCCGAATATGTTCGGGTGTTCGGCCGAACGCCACCCAAACGTGTTCGGCCAAACATTTTTTTACATAACATATTTTGTTTTCAGAGTTTTTGAAGAGCTTTGTTTTTTTTTTTTTTTTTATGTTCACGTTCGGAGAGTTTCGGCGCTCGTTCGCTTTCGGTCTCGAACATTCAGGTTTGGTCACCGAACCCGAACACGATGCTACACAGCCTGTAATCACATCAAAGATTCAACCAAAAAGTTCATGCACTACACGGGGTTAACTTCAACCATTCTCTGTACTCACACCCTTTGCTTTTAGCCATACAAGCCTCTCTCTTTGCGCAACTCTCAAAGTAAAATACTCAGCACCTTAGTTAGATGATCATTCAAATAAAGTCCGGGTGAAAACACAACAAAATAGTTCAAATCGCAAAGCTAAAGCCTTTAGGATGAGTGACAGGAGTGTCTTGGAGTTGAATCGTAAACCGACGAATCGGCAACCGACCTGTTATCTGTGATAACAAAAGATGATCTTCGTAGGATGAAACTGAATCTAACCCAAATCTTGAATCAAGCGATCAAGAGGACCTGTAAAACAAGACATGCCAATCCCCATGCTAAATCTATAAGTCTATGGAGAAAAATCTTCATATTACGATCTTGCTCAAAATCATTTTATTCAACTAAGCCTAAGTCTACATCTAAGCAAGTGTCAAAAGAAAGGTAGACCCTGAAAGAATTTCCTCTATATAGAATGAATTTTCAGGATTGTCACCTGTCAAAATATAATCTAACTCCTCTAAACTAAGAAAATTTCAGTTGCGCTTCCCGTAGGAAAAGTGCCTTCTTAGAATTTATAGTAACTCAAATATGAAAACAATAACAAATTTTAATTCTGGAAAGTCAAAATTTTAACTCTCTAAAAATTTGGGCAGCATCTCCTTTAGAGAGGTAAATTTTCATGATTTATACTAAGTCAGATAGGAACTAAGAGGTTAGACTTGAGTTCGACTTCAAGACAAAAGTTTCACTGACCCCTTATATTTGTAGAAATTTCAGCAGCGCTTCCCGTAGAGAAAGTGTTTATTCCAAGATTTATACAAAGCTAAGTTCAGAATCTGAAGAGACTTTGACTTCTCAAGGTTCAATTTTGTCTAACTCCCTGAATTGGCAAAAGTTTGGGCAGCACTCCCTTTAAAAAAAGAGGTTTTCCATATTTTTACTAAGCCAAAAAGTCAAAAAAACTGGACCCTGAAAATGACAAAATATGCACCCTGAAAATGACAAAATATATAACTAACTCGTTGGTTTTGTAAAAATTTCAGCAGCGCTTCCCGTAGAGAAAGTGACTTGCCAAGATTTATACAAGACCAAGTATAATAAAAATTCTCAGAAAATGCAGAAATTGATCTACGTAAGAAAAAACTTAGCTAAGAAAATGCAGGAATTGAAACTAACTCTTATGGCTCTAGCACGTGGCGAGCATCTAAAAAAACTATCTATCAAACTGAAACTTAGACCAAGTAGTAATCTCACTCAGTGACATACAAGGCCAAACAACAAAGGTAAGTACTCTCACCAGCCCCAAGTCACTTTATATAAGATAGTTCATGAGACCCTCAGATGATTCACCCCTTATACCCAATTTACATATGGCTCAATGTTAGACCATTCAACTTGGAAACAATGTCCAGTGTGCCTTGAGATACACACGAATAAGTTGCACTACTACTTCTTTGTTCTTTCGGCATATGACTAGACGATTCGGCTTGGAAACAATGCCTGGTCGCCCTGAACTTTTTAATATCCAAAATTTAATAATTTTCTGACTTTGTTCTCAAAAAGAAAATGCAAATATGGGCAGGGGACTGAACCATTCGGCTTAGAAACAATGCTCAGCTTGCCCAGATTACCTCCAATTATACTTTGTATTTTTTCCTTTCTTCTTAGTGGTATGGCTTAGCGTTGGACCATTCAGCTTAGAAACAATGTCCAATTGTCGGTTCATATGCAAGTATAGATAAAAAATTTCCTGTTTATACTCAGTTTATGCTTATGTGTGTGGTTTTCAGGCTAAACCATTCAACTTAGAAACAATGCTTAGCCTTAGACCAAAATTTTCCCTCAGAATAAAACAAGAACTTAAACCCTTCCAATCAGGCAAGCCCTCAGAAAATAAACACAACAACCAGACCATTCAACTTAAAAACAATGCTTGGCCCTTTAGAAAACAACCAAACAAACATAATCCTGGGTCATTCAGCTTAGAAACAATGCCCAGTCCTTGGTTGACCCGGTCAAACGCATGCAAACTGTCTTCCTCCCACCTTCCCCCAGTTCATCCCTTAGTCTGCTTTCAGTCAAAACAAAGAGAAACTTAATCTTCACGCACACATTTATTTCATTTAGTCTGATTAAATCCTAAAAGAAAGCAAAATCATAGGGGAACACATGCATACAACCAGTCAAACTAAAAGGAAATAGTCAAACAGGGGCATAGTGGGGTCATATAGACAGAAAAAGATATACTTGATGGTTCCCTGCCTCCAGAACCTCGTCTAGGTTCCGGCAGAGCTCCCGCAATCGGTGGGTGGACTCCCCACAAAGTCTGGCTGCGGTCCTACATGTTGCGATCCCGCCTTTCGCCTTCCTCTCAGAACCACAGACTAGACTTAGAGTTAGAAGGGCAGAAAGAGATAGGTTTGAGGCTCTCAGATCCAAGAGGGTTGCACTCATACTCGCGTGAGAGGGCCTTGTTACCTTGACGCGCCTGAGGGCCCCGCAATGATGGTCAAATCGCGGCAGCTTGACGAACTGAAGCTCAACAGTCAAACGTTAACCCCCTAACGACCTCTAATCGCAACACTGACCCTCTTTCAAAGGACCTAGTCATGTCGCAAGGTTCGTGAACCAAAATGCAGTGGTCACAGCTTAAAGTGTTGGTTGCGAGTCAGAACCAACAACTTTCTCTTTCGCCATAGTGAAATGGTGGCATGGCTTGACTAGTCATGCAACCACAGAGCTGCCCGCTGATACCGGTTATGCAACCTTTACCAAGTTTTAATAAGCTTCCAGCTTGCGGCTGGACTCGCATTCCTTCGATCAGTATGGTGGGCAGCGCACCAGCCAATAAACCAATCTTCAGCTCGCAGCCCTCTCGCAATCCTCTGGTTCAACAGACCGTAGAGTATGTCGGCCAGCCTTCAGGTACACAGTCGGCCAGCTCTCTCCACCATCGTTTCATGTACTGAGAAAACATCACGCCGTTTTACAGGTCGCCTTCAACCTCTCTTCACTCTCCTTGTTGCAGTAAGTTTGCAACTTCGTCCCTCATTTTTTGTTACTTAGTATGAAACGAACGTTAGCGACCCCGACCAGTGGTTAAGCCTGCAGTCCTTCGTCCACAGTCCGCAGTCCACTGTCCACAGTCCACCTCCGCTTCGTCTCGCTTCACCAGTCCTATCACTCAACCAGCGTCAGCTGCCCCGTAAGGAAGGCAGCGGCTACAAACTGGCTCAACCCGCCTTTCTTATAGTTCACAGGTCAATACAGGCACTTTAGAGTGAGAAGACCCAACTCGACTCGTGGTTCTTCCCTCACGGTCGGATCATCTTTGAGGTAATCTCTCTCTCTCTCGCTCTCTCTCTCTTTTTCTCTCTCTCTCTCTCTCTCTCTCTCTCTCTCTCTCTCTCTCTCTCTCTCTCTGCTATTTCAAAACAAAACAGTGCATCGACTAAGCGGTAGACCTCCAGTCACCCATCAGCAGGAAAAAACGGACGCGACTATGTTGAGGTAAGTGTTCTCACCTTCCGCTATCAAACTCCCCTCTCTATAGCTTTTTTCTATAAATGCCCTTAATGCAATCAATCATGTCAGACCCAAGGCAGGCAAGAGCCCCATTTTCCCACTATAAGCAAATCAAAATGATTCTCCCACTAAAACACGAAAGTATGCATTGCTACTCGCGACGCTTTTCTCCCCTTCCTTCGCGTAGCCCGTATCTGTCATACCTCGAATCCTACTTACTAACATAAAAAACCAAACCCGTAGTCCGTTTCGCCTTACCAAAGAGCCCCCAAGCCATATCTCTCTGCGCCTGAATCTGTTAAGAATCAGGTGAGTTGTCAGATTTCCTCCTCAACATAGTCATTTTCTCAACCACTTTCGCGCCCTCCATATTCTCACTAACTCCCTACCTACTAACCTTTTGACAGAACTAACCTCAAAAGCAGATTCGCCCGACTCTATAACTTTTACTTTACATCTCGGTTTGCTCGATTCCACTATGAATTGAGTAAACGATCCAATCTTCAATCCGCCACCACTACTTCTCCGCCTTCACGCACCACCTTCTCTATCAACCCCTAATCCTAATAACTTATCACTAAAACTAACATTACCATCACACTCACCCGACCCACAAACCCCAAATTCGCATCTTTCCCTGCCCGAATCCATTAAGGATCGAGTGAGATGGACGATTTCAACCCCCGCTTCCCCTTCATCTCCGTCGCCATCTCCGCCCTTGTCGTGCGTGCATCCAGCGCATGTTCGCGCTCGGATTCAGTTCTTTCTTCGCTGCCTTTGCGGCCCCGGCTCCTCATCTCCTCCCGCTACCAACACAACCTTCAGCAGGCAGCGGTCCGACGACGCTCGACTTAGTCGATATGCCCAACCGATTTTGCGATCGTAGGAGGACCTCCGAACGACTACTACTAAATGGGTCGATTAGTCTTTCGCCCCTACACCCAATTCGTCATTGCCTAGCAGGCTGCCGCCATAACCTCCCCCATTCTGCTTAGCTCAGGCGGAGCTCACCGCCACCTCGGACCCTCAACGGCCAAGCTCCCACTCATACAGCTAGCCGCGGAGCTGAGGGTGCGGCCTGCTGCAAGGTCTAGCTTGAAGCATGGGCCTTGATGAACTGGCCCCGGTATGGCCCCTTAGCAGCAACAACAGATACTCAAATGAGAACTTTGAAGACCGTAGTGGGAGAAGAGCTTCATGCGGCTGGCCCTTTCAATCTGCGGCCCGCCCCCATGCATGCCCCGCGATCTTTCGTGTCTCAACGGGCACGCAGACACTCAACCACTCACTAGCTTGCATGCACATCGGACTCCCTGGCCCATACTCCAAGATAGTGAGAGGACCTTCACCAGCATCCCGAATACGCAAGGAACCCCCAGGTCAATGAAAGAGAAGCGCGTGCTCAAGGTCCTCGACCCCCGTGACGACCACTAAACCCGGCGTCGCGTCCAAGTCAAAGAACGCTGGACCATAAAAACAGTACTACAATAGATAATAAAATACTTAGCAACTTTTAACCGCGCAAAGACGATGGACGAAGGAAAAGGAAAACACTAGCACCGTTTTGACGTTGCCGACGGCAAAACCAAGGGGAATAGCCCTGTCGGGCCCTCAACCCGTCGCGCTACTCTGACATCCCCGCGTCGTCGTCGCTCGGTCTCGATCCCTAGATCTCTCTGATGAAAGTCCGACGCTGTAACCCATAATGTTAGGCCCAAGGTTGAGTCTAGTGTTGACGGACACCTATATACACTGGTACTGCGAGACGCGCGGATTTAATGAAATATTCCAAAACCACAGATCGACTTATCAACAAAACTCACGGTCGTCAACCTCTTGCGTCCACTGCGCGACTATACCGAATCATGCCGCCGTCAACATCGTCCTCCGCACGTAAGCACAAGTTACAGCCAAGTGCACCAATCCAGAGACAATCTTTTTAATCCTAATTTAATTAGAGGCAAAAATCTGGGCGGCAGCTATGGCGACTTTTTGACAATCATCAATCAAAATTAAGAAGATCACGTGCGCCTTAAACCTGCGCGCCCACACACTCTCTACTCTAGTCAACCATCTAGTCAACGTAAATTACAGACACAGTCGCGCCTCGAGCGGGATACTTAATCTTTAAACCAAAGCTATTTTTTGTCGCTTGCGAAAACCAGGGCGGATACCCTTGTAAGGGTATTCGCACCGATAGTGTTTAGATTACTATCGTAAAAAATGAGTCATAACAAACTAAACGGCCTCAGTCCTCTTCGGTAGAATTTGTGAGGAGAATACGCCTCCACATGAAGGTCTTTCCTTAGGAAGATTCCCCTGACCGGCCGGTCACCCAGTCATCACGACCAGACCGGTCCCACGCCCGGGTATCCTAGTCGTCGAAAAAAAGGGCCCAAAAATATATACATATGTATTTTTTTCCGCGGTGTTGTTCCGTGCTCAGTCTGTAGACCCCAAATCCTGGGTCTTTTTTTAGGGGGGGCAAATTCGGGCCTGGGGGGTTTCATGGGTGGGGGGTGCGGGTAAGGGTGTTGTATGTTGCTGTTGTTGTTGGATGTGCTGCTACTGGTTTTGGATCTGCTACTAATGAGGGGGAGAGGAAGAAGAGGAGTGGAGGAGGAGGAAAGAAGAAGAAGAAGAAGAAGAAGAAAAAGAAGAGGAAGAAGAAGAAGAAGAAGAAGAAGAAAAAGAAAACCGGCGAAAACAACGACAGGGGGGGGAGGGGATGAAAAAGACGATGAAAAAAGGTGGAGGAAGAAGAACAAAATCATAGGGGGATGAGGTGGAGAAGAAGAAGGCGAGAAGGGGAGAAGGAGGAGAGAAGAAGAAGAAGAAGAAGAAGAAGCAGAAGAAGAAGAAGAAGAAGAAGAAGAAGAAGAAGATGATGATGAGCTGAGGAGGAGGAAGAGGAGGAATACGTTTTTTTTTTTTTTTTTTCGTGTCGTGTTTCGCGGTACCTACCTGACGGAGACGAAGAAGACGACGAGAGAACAACGAGTGGGGGAGGAGGGGAAGAAGACGAATAACAACAAAGGTGGGGGAAGAAGATAAAGGTGGGGGGAGAAGGGGTAGTAAAAGAAGAGAAAGGAGGAGGAGGAGAGAAGAAGAAGAAGAAGAAGAAGAAGAAGAAGAAGAAGAAGAAGAAAAAGAAGAAGAGTTCGAGTGGCGGGGCGCCGTCGCGGCG
>BFEA01000542.1:28596-44453 GCA_003427395.1 Chara braunii | reverse complement strand
GGGGGGGAAGACGAAGACGAAGAGGAAGAAGAAGAAGAAGAAGAAGAAGAAGAAGAAGAAGAAGAAGAAGAAGAAGAAGAAGAAGAAGACGAAGAAGATTGCGGGTGGCGGGGCGATGTCCGGGGCGATGGGCGGCTGGACGAGAACAAGAGGAAGAAGAAGAAGAGGAGAGAGAGGGTTGCTCTCTCTCTCTCTCTTTCTCTCTCTCTCTCTCTCTCTCTCTCTCTCTCTCACACACACACACACACACACACACACACACACACACACACAATGGCCGAGGACTGGTCGGCGGGCGATGGCGGCGAGCTCCCGGGGCAACGGCAAGGGGTTTTTGGGGCTTCGTCGTCGTCGTGCGGGCTCCGATGGTGGACTCCGTATGGGAACTCGTTTGCCCACACGTTTTTACGCCGGCGCGAAAACGCGCAGGCAAACTAGTTTGAAAATCTGCGAAATCCAGCCGTCGATCTTCGAGATCGACGACCAAATCTCGGCGACGCGGGCAGGCCACTTTTCAGGTCTGTACAAGGCGGAAATGTTTTTTTCCCGATGGTACTGGCCTGAAGAACCCCCAGAGCACCCCCCAGGCCCCGAAAAGTTTTTTTTTGGGCCTTGCGCAAAACTGGCCCGGAGGCCCGACCGGAGGTCCTGGCCGGCCAGGCGCCCGGGTGCCATTCCGATCAAGAATTTGGCACCCGGGCGCCAGGAAAATCGCCCTAGGTTTTTCCTTTATTTGTGGAGGTTTGTTGTGTGTGATATTCACACTGACCAGATAATAGATAATCCGCAATAGGTTGTTGTCCATTGGATGCCTGCATTGTCCCTGACTCTTGCGTGTAAATTGAGCACTGAGACTTGACAATTAAAATATAGGGTGAATCATCCTCAATGTCAGACATACAATAGACGACGTTAAGTTTTACACCGGAGTGACATAAGGAGAAACGTAACCGTGGATATGTGAATCTAACATACAAAGTCATATAAATGGTCGAAATGTGGGACATGTATGCCTGTCCGTGTTCACTGCACTCAAGTCGATCCACGGTCCGTCCTACGTCTTTTTGTTTCTTCTCTGTGTCTTCTATCATTCCTCGCATGCATTTGGAGTTTGTGTTTTACATGTTTGTGTTTTACATGTTTGTATTTTAATTATTTTTTACTAACAGAATTGCATAGTCTTTGCGTTTACATAGCACACGCTGCCAATCCACCGCAAACACGCCGGCCCCTCGACAAACAACCCGTTTTGAGAATGGGCCTCGCTTCCTTTACAGTCTCGGGAAGCGGGTGTGGCATCCCTCAAAGTATGATGTGCTTTGGATGTCCCCTTCCACTCTAGTGCTTGGTTACCACTGTTAGCAATACAACATGTGATAAAGTGACAGACCGTGCGGTCCATAGAACAAAAGCAGATTGTACTTGGTAACTGTGGTTAGTTGTAAAACCCAGTTGCTAGTTGTCAATGTGCCTCGTAATACGCCTCGTATGCCAGGAACAAAACCAAACCGTACTTGGTAATTGTGGTCAGGGTTGTCGAGCCCCGGGGGAGTCAGGCCCACGCGGGGCACATGGTCCCCTATTCAGGCCCATCCGCAAGTATGGGCCCCCCGAGCTACCCGGAGACTCTAAGCCAGCCCGTGGCTCAACCGCCGCCCTCCCAGCAGGCCTCACAAGCCAGCGTGGCCGGGGGAGGAGGCCTAGGACAAGGCGGGCAGGGCAATGGGGGCCGGGGCCAAGGAGGTAGAGGAGGGGGCGGCCGGGGGCGAGGAGGAAATGGTGGAGACCGTGGAGGAGGCTGGAATGGTCAAGGGGGTCAGGACCAAGGTGGCCAAGGCGGCCAGGGAGGGGGCCAAGGGTACGGGAGACCCCGCTTCGACTGGCGGAACGCAACTTGTTGGCACTGTGGCGAGGTGGGCTACACCGTACGATTCTGCCAACAGCGGCGGGACGACGAAAAGGCAGGATTAATCTCCACCTGTATGGACGGGGATATATACGATCGATGGGGAACGCACATTGACCCCCAGACCCCGGGAGGAATCAGGCAGGAAGCCCTCAGGCGGGCAGCGGCCGGGCCTCCAGCAGCCCCAGCAATGCTTAGGATATGGTAGGAAAGGCAAGACCCCGGCGTAAGAGTCGAGGAGATTGTGGATGAAAATGAGGAAGTAACTCAGCGGTTGAAGGCGGGGACTATAAAGGAGGAGCCCATAGTTGTGGAGTCTGACGATGAGGCGCAGGAAGTGGTGAGAGAGTCAGCCTCGACCATCCTGGAGAGCACGGAGGACCTGCTTGCAAAGGGCGGCAGGTATCAGGATCGATTAAGGGCTATGTGTGAAAAGGCCCGGGAATGGGAACTGAACCTTCCTGAGGTAATGCTCTATGGGTCCGGCCCGGAGTCATCGTCAGGACCGCAAGGGTGTCCAAGTGTGGCTACGGCTGGGACAGGTCCTAGGTCAGGGATGACCTTCAGACCCCCTACGTCGCATGGAAGGGTACCACAGGCCGCGCAGACTAGGGGCCAAAGTAAGGCTACCACCAGTAAGGAGCCTAGCCAGGCACCTAGTCGGGCGCCCCCTCAAAAGGACCCTGAACCCGAACGAAGGAAGGAAGTGGTAGAGGTTCAAGAAGAGGAAGATGAGGGTGATGACGAAGAGGACGAGAGGCTCCGGCAGGAGGAGGACCGGAGGGCAGAACAGAGGGCCAAGAAGAGAGGGGCTCAGAGAGGGGCAGAGCCGAGCCTGCATGATGGCGTGCCAAAGAGGAAAAAGTACGCAGTCCGACTGGAGGAAGGCTTTGACGTGGAGCGAATGGTGGACAAGCTCCTGGAAGGCCATAACGATTTGATGAATCTAAATGACATTTTGGCCTCGGCACCAAGGCTCCGTGGTGACCTAAAAGGGCGGCTCTCGCGAAGATTAGTGCCCAATGTCCACCTGAGCTCAATTCTGCCTAGGGAGATGGAGTGGACAGAGGCAGGCACCAGGATGGATTGGAAATGTGTGGCATGTGAGGGACCAGCCGAGCATCGCAATGGTGGACACGGGCGCGGAGATGAACATCATCCGGGAGCGGGACGCGACCATGTTGGGGTTGGAGGTCGACCATTCGGACCATGGCGTGTTGCATTGCGCCAACTGTAAGGCCATTTTTTGTGGCACCGCGTCTAATGTGATGGTGGAGATTGGGAGAGTAAGGGCGCGAACGTGCTTTTTCGTCATGCCTGACGTCGACCACCCTATTCTTCTGGGGAGGTCGTTCCTCTGCCGGACGGAGACCTTGGTCTTCAACAGGCATAAGGGGACGATGATCCCGGCCCTATCTGATCCGGCTTGCGGAAACTACGAAATCATCAAGTGCCGAAACACAGGGCCCGGAAGTGCGAGGAATAGGCTCAACCTCGACTCCTTTAGCTTCGAGGAGTCGGAGTACGTGCGGTGGAGACTCCGGGAGGAACAGGAGGGGGAAGGAGCAGGCGAGGTGCTGTCCTTGAGCCTTAATGATGTAAATAAGGCAACGGAGGTGGTGGCGGCGCATGATATGGCGGACCCTGAGGCCATAAAGACGTTGAGAGAACAGGTCCTAGAAAGCCCTCAGGTGGGAGAGGTGGAGTTGATATATCGGATCCCAGGAAGGAGGGGAGACCCTGCGATGGCCCAGGCCCGAACGACAAGTCGGCTTTTTTTAGGGGAGGGCTTAAGCAGGGTTCCCAGCGAGGTTCCGGTTGAGGGTAGAGGCATCCAAGCGAAGTCCTCTCTCGTGAGCGGGTCAAGCTCCTCAAGTCTTGACCACGCCGTCGAGTCCTTGGAAATCAGTGGTGAGCTGACCGGATCACTTGCCGACTGTGTACAGGCTGCGCATACACTATCTAAATGCACGTGGCTAGACTGGTCTAATGTTGGTACTAGCTGGGCGGCGTAATCCTCGTACGTAGCACGAGAATCGGCGACTAACACATGCTCCCCGGTAGTGATATCGGTTGCTAGCAAGGCAACCGGTTCCGGTGGAGTGAGGAGAGGCGTCGCCCCTCTCCTTGCGTAACTCAGTTTCCCGAGTTAGCTGGACGGGGTACGCGTGCCTTGCCCTTGTCCGGGCATTGTGCGGTAGTGTGGGTAACACTATTGCACCATAGGTAATATCCGTACCGTTGACGTAAGTCAGATACCTCCTTGGTTGTGTTGTATGCCGTCCATGGTTGCTGCACAGTTTCCATCGTTGTCGTCGCTTGTGTCGCCGGTTTCTTTCGAACTCTCTTGGGGCGCTTCGGCGGGAGCGCTGCGACAGTTCCTCCATCACTCGAGTATGCTGCTGCAGCGTGGAGATCGACTTATTCATCAGAAATCACGACATTGTTATGTGCGGTCGTTGATAGCCTTGCTTAGCCACATAGTGCGGCTGGGACTGCTTCTCATAAGCGACATTGTCGTCCATTTGGATGACCAGGTTCGCACGATCCAGGATAGCTTGGAATGAGGCATAATCATACTCGTTGCCAAGTGCCATTCGCAGTCCTGCGCATGATCGCGAGAAAAACTCGGATCGTTGGTTTGGGAAACTCAAATTGAAGCCTGGCGTGGCCACTATCTTCTGCCACTTGATCGTCCAGTCTCGAGTTGGCATGCTCCCTTGTGAGCAAGTGTAGACCTCGTTCATGGCCGCCTTCACAACATTTCGGACCGTAAAACGGGTGTTCCAGAGCTGCTCAAAATCCTTCCACGTGAGGTGTTTGTGTAGCTCGACGATAGTGGTTTCCTTGTTAACCGCGAGGTGGTTCATCCACGCCTGCGCACCTCCAATGAGTTGGAGGTATAACGCCTTCATCATGTCCTCGGTTGGGACCTTGTGGTAGGACGCTTCGTCGAGGAAGGCTTGCCACCATCTCAAAGCGTCGGTCTTGTTGTAGTCATCGGACTTGCTGATGTTGAAGAGTGGCATCTTTTATACCTTCGCGGCTGCTGTCGGTTGCGACTGCAGTTTGGTGATGTCCGTCTTGATGACGGCCACCGTGCTGCTGATCGTGGCCGGACTGGTGAAGTCACCTAGTTCGCCTATTAGACTAACGACATGGTCGATACGCTCGCCGACCTGTTTCGCCGTGTCTGTCGTGCAGCCTGGCGCTGCTTGGGAGGGTCTTGCCTCCATAGCAGCAATGCGGTTGTCCATCTGTTACAGCTGGGAGTCCGCGACCTTCATGGCTGCTGCAAGCGTCTTCACGTTATGGTTAAGATCGTGCTGCAGCTGCCTTGTAGACCTGGAATGAAGGTGTCCCATGGTGTTGTTCCAAATAACTGCGAGCATTGTGCATAATAAAATGTCTGCCAGGTTTTGCCTTTCCTATTGTACTGTCGTGGGCTCGGCGCCTGCTACGGGGACATAACGCATCCCGTTGAGCACAGTGGCCCACTGATCGTGTTGAGACATCAGAAGGTTGGCACTGTCGGCGTTGAGCTTGTCGATCGCCAACTGCTCCGCCTCAGCTTGTCGCTGGGCTTGGGCTGCAGCTTCTGCTGCCAACCGCTGTTTTTCGGCTTCGGCAGCATCTTGCCGTTCCTTGGTAAGGGTGAGTGCGCCCGTATAGGTCTTCACTCGCTGAATGTAGTCTGTGATGGACTCATTCGATCCTTGAACAGGACAGACCGGCAATGGTTCGACATTGCTAGATGTCGAAGTCTCGGATGATGTTCCGTCGTTAAGCGTGATCGCCATCGGTGTGGTGGTCTGTAGCTGCTGTCGATCTGCAGATTGCTGTTGCTGTTGGCAATCTGCGAGCCTCTTGCTGTGTGGCGACTGCTGTTCGGTGGCTTGCCCTGTTGGCATCCAAAATACTGCTGCTGAAGGCTGGCCGGTCCGAAAGGTTGCAGAGCCGTAAGAAGGAGACAGTGGGCACAGGGGTAGAACAGGTCAAGCGATTCGCATACAGTCCCTGTCCCAATTTTGGACTTAGACACCTAATCCAAAAAGATAAACTTTCCCTGAAAAAAATTCATAGTAAGAAATAATAACGAATTAATAATAATTAAAAAAAAATAATTAATGATTAATAACGAATTAATACTTCTTAATAATAATCAATAAACAATAATTGCAATAATGATCATTAATGAATTTTAAGTTGTGGAAATATTAGGTATCCGTTGAGATCATCTATGGTCCGGGAGTTCACGGTTGATTAGTGAACTATCTGGAAGTTGCGATTTTGAGGGAACGATTTCGAACAGTTTGCCAAAAAAAAAATTCGGATAATCAGACAGACAAAAACAGAAGATTTCAGGAATTTCAACCTCCAGGGTCCGATTTTTAACGGTCTGAGTCCATATTAGGAATTTCTCAAACTAGGAAAAAATAAAAAATTTCGCGAAAATTTCAAATTCCAATCCTAATTTTTCGCCATTCCGCGGAATTTCCGGTTTTGCGGTACCAAAACATTCGAATTTCTCAATCTCAACGAAAAACTGAAATTTATCGTAACCCTAATTTCCAATACCGAAATAAAACGGAAATACCGATTTGAAAACCGAAATACCTTATTAAAACAGAATGCCGAATTAAAAACGGAATACCGAATTTTGAAAATCAGAATGCCTAATTAAAACAGAATACAGATTTAGACAGAATAACGAATTAGAATCAGAATACCGATTTAAAACAGAATCCCGAATTGAAAGTCAGACTACTGAATCGAAACGGAATGCCGAATTAAACAGAATACCGAAAAAAAAATAATTTGCAACTTGAATCTCGATAGTAATGCAAAGCTGATTTGGAAGATGGAAGAAGCAATTTATTCCTAAATCAGACTTACCTTGTGAGCAGGTCCATTATTTAGTCTGCTCCGATACCAAAACTGTTTTATACTTGTGAGTACAACAAGTATGGGCAGAACCAAGAGATCAACCGATATAGTATGAGCATGTATGCAGCGGAAGTCTGATAAATGGACTGACTCACATGGACCGACTCACACAGATATCATTCCACACACAAACAATCGTGAGATGGTGGGGTTTTAGCCAATCATAGACGATGCTCAGGCCCCGTACACACATACAAAGATGAAAAGGTGGGAAGAGAGACGAAGGAGGTGGGAGATGTAGGCAGCGCCAGATGTCACCGAGATAGAATCTAGTAGGTCACCGATATGGTAGTCCAAAATGTCATCGAACAAGATCAAAATGTCGTGGACAATAAGTCACCAATGTCGAAGGTGCAGAGTCCTAATGTAACTGGTGTCCAATCTGTGATGCCGCCGAGTATCAACCCCAACAATCTCAAACTCTCGAATCCGGTAAGTACCACAACCTCCTACCACTGAAGTCCAACACTGATCTCTATCCAACTAGTATCAAGTCTCCAGTCTGAAGAAGAGGAAGAAGAAGTCTGAAGGAGAAGAAGAGAAGAAGAAGAAGAAAAAGAAGAGAATAGAGGAGGAGAGAGGTGAGGAGGAGGGGAACCAGGGACTGTGGATGGAGGAGAAGACCTCACCCCCGAGTACGTGGATTACTGCAACTGCCTGAAGCCGAAGTCGGCTATGGCTGCCCGTTGTCTGGCTCCTCGCTCGTTGCTGCTGCTGCACTAGCTGCGCTGCTGCTTCTCCTCTACGCTGCGCTAAGAATAGTGTTGGCGCTCCTGCTGTCCAACAGAAACGAACTGGCGCTTTCCCAGCGTCCAGCTGCTCGATGCCTCTAAGTGAGGCCGACCGGTCTCTAAATATCGGTAGGGCAAAGGCCGACCTCAATGCTGTGAGTCCTGGCCGTGACCCGAACCGTCAACATCGTCGGTTCAGATCAGACCGGCGGGCGGCAACCTCAAGAGCGCCGCCAGGCCCAAACGGTAATGTCGTTTGGGGGTGCATGTCAGGTCTGGTCCAAAAATGTGGCCTTTACGGCCTGTTGTACCCCAAGTCCGGGCCTTTAGTTCCTATTGTGTCCCCTTGGCCCTAAGTCGGGTCCGGTAGGACCCGTGTAGCGTCGAAGATGTAACAGTCAAGGTCATCCAGTCTTATGGAACATGCTCAACTCTCTGTCATAAACTAATAAAACATTAAAAAAAATTAAAGAAAACAAAGCAACCAAGTCATCCAATCTTATGGAAAAATGCTTGGTCCCCGAAAGTCAAACACAAGCAGTCCTCACAAGTTAAAGCAACCAGACCACTCAATCTTATGGGAACATGTCTGGTCCTTTAGACAATAAAAAATAAACATAGCACTGGGCCCTCCAATTTTATGGAGACTTTTTCAGCCTTTGGTTGACCCAGTCAAACACATGCAATACAACGTTCCTCCCACCTTTCCTCCAGATGCAATTTTTTTTCACGATCTGTTTTCAGTCAAACAACAAAACCGAAACTGAGTTTGCGCATGTCTTCCTTTACTTAAATGTGAGTTATATTTTGAAAGTCAAACTAAAAAACAATATGGGATGCATGCAATATACTCAGTCAAACTGTAGGTAGACGTACAGATAGGGGTCATAACTGGGTTTATAGAGGGAAAGTCAATGATTACCTCTCAATTCCCTGTCTCCAGAACTCCTCCTGAGTTTCAACAGAGCTCCCGCAATCGGTCGGCTGACTCCCCACAGAGTCTTGCTGCGATCCTACGGGTTGCAATCCCGCCTGCCGCCTTTCTCTCTAAACAGAATTAAACTTAGAGTAAGCAGGGAAAAAGATAAGGGATTTCAGACTCTCGAGACACAGGAGGGGGACTGACTCAACTCACAGGAAAGGGCCTTGAAATCTTCGTGTGTCTGAGGGTCCCGCAATAACGGCCAAAACGCAGCAGCAACTTGGTCAAACTGAAGTCCAACCGCCAACTATTTGACTCTCTAACGCCCCTCCAGTTCGCAACAATACTCCCCTTCATCAACTCAGACCCTCCACCGAGCCTCCGAAACCGAAATGCACTGGCCACATGTAAGCCCGCAAGGTCGTGGTCCTCCTTTAGCCACTCCGCCTGGTAGGACGAACAATGCGTTTATCCAGCAGCCAAACTCACACCTCCATGCTGGCTTGCTGCCACTCCAATCAATCAGAACGAGCAGCGTATCTGTCAACAGACAAGCCTCCAATTCTGTTGTTTTCTCCTGCTGTTTCGCTCGTCGGGATGGGTGGTACAATGGCTAATAGGTAAGGTATGCCGCATGCAGTTGTCCCCTTGCTCCTTTGATTCAACGAGATGAACTCGGTTCCGGCCAGCAGTTATGCCTCCAGTCTCTCCTCCTGTCTTCCACTACTCCTATTGGCGGAGTGATAGTGCGTTGTTCAGTAGGCCGGTCTGCAACCTGCAGTTCGCCCCAGCTACTGCGTCCGACAAAGATGGATATGACCGTGAGGAATCAACAACGAGCGACAACACACTCGATGAAAAACGGTCCCTGCGCCACTGCCCGTCAAGCGTATAAAAATGGAGCAAATCTCCTACTGGAGGTCGGCCAGGTACACACCTCACCTCCCATCCGTATGTGGCCAAACCCTGTCCAGTAGCCTACTGCTGTGTACTGAGGAGCAGAATCCTCCGCCAGAACATACAGATTACCTCACTTCCCTTAGTGCCCGCACAGAGGAAACACCCGCCGCTTCGCCTCACACCACTTCCATAAGCAAAACCGGAATGAAGTTTTCACTAGATCATGGAAACATACGATGTTGTCCAGCCATGCACACAGAGAGATAGAGGGGGTTACTTCCTTTGATACGATGAGCAAAATCAATGAACTTTACACCCGAACATGGGCGCGGATACACTGCCGAGCTCCCCAAGTGCCCCAAAATTTGGCACCGTAGCTTCGAGGTTCGGCTCGTCTCTCATTGCCAGTGCTGTTGCGCTCACCTCCAAACCACCAAGTAAGTCTCTCTTTCTCTCTCTCTGATCCTCCCGATCACCGCCTGTTCGCCCGCTGGGTTACTGCTAGCGCTCAAGAACCCCCAAAACGAATCTCCATTCACCTGTCTCCTTAACGAAACGGGTGAGTTAATCGTCTCTTACCATAGCCGCTTTCTCCTTCTATCCGCGCACAACATTCAACATCTATCTCTAACCCAACTAACTTACTCTAAAAAATCACATTTGTTGCCGATGTCGTCCTCTGTACGTACGTACAAGTCACTAACATGCACACCAATCAAAAGACAAAAAATATTTCAATCCTAGTTTAATCAGGAATAAAAACTTGGTCGGCAACCACGCTGGTATTTCGATCATCTACAAAATAAGAAAATCAAGAGATCACGCGCGCCTTAAATCGGCGCGCCCATACACCCTCTACTCTAGTCAACCATCCAGTCAACGTAAACCACTGACATAGTCGCGCCTCGCGCGATATACTTAAACTTTAAATCAAGCTTATTTTTTGTCATTTGCAAAAACCCAGGACGGATACCCTTGTAAGGGTATTCACACCAACACCAGGTCAGGGAGCTTTACCCAGTGTTATGCTTTTGACGAGACCCAATGGGACCCGAATCGAAGTACTACTCGTAACTCAAAGCTATAATTCTACTTCCAGGGCTTAAACCCTAAACCCTAGTTGCTCCTTTCTTTCCCCTAGTTTCCCTACCTCTCCGCTTTCTTGCTTTATCATTTTGTACTCTCCGTTGTCACTGCGGTTTAGTGATTCCCTAAGAGCCTAAACTTGTAGTAACACACATAACAACCGCTACAATGCAGATTTTTGCATTGAACCTTAAACCCTAGTTATTCCCATCATAACCCCTTACTTCCTACTTGTACCACACTACTTTGTCATGATCTCTGTTGTAACCCTAATTAAACCTATCTTAACCCCTTACATTCCTTACCTCTAACCATGTTGCTTGCACTTGCGAGCCTTGCGTACTCCTCTCAGCTTATTGCAGTTGTCAAATGGGCGTAACATCCTAGAGTCAGAATGCTAATCACTGTGAAACTAATAATTATTATCCTAACCTAAATTATGGCTCTTTGAACCTGACGTCCATGCAATACCATCCCGAGGTTAACAGATTGTGTTGGTGGCGGAACTTGAACAAGTGTCGCCAGGTCCACTGTTGCTTCGTGTTGGACTCACTGTTGGGTCCCTGTGATCCTCCAAACAAACCTTGGTGTGGTGCCTACGATGTCTCCTAGTTTAGCCTCACCCAGGTGTTCTCTTTTAAACTTCTCGACAATTTCCTGTTGCTTCGTGAAGTCTGTTTTGATGAGCCTCGCCAATTTGTGTCACCTTTGAACAGGAGAGCAAGAAGTGTAGTAGGTCTTCTGAGACACCTTCGTATCAAAGAGCATAGCGGTCGTCTAGTGGTCATCTGGCCACTTGTGAACGTCGCCTACTTAGCCACTTGTTGACGGGTAGTGCATGATAATAGATGAGCCATCGCATACTTCTGATGCGGGTGTTTCTGATTGCTAAAGGGACTTGCCACGAGATTTAAGTCTCGGCCCCTAAACCACCCGGTACATGCTTTTGCCATCTTGTTGAAAGTGTGTCATTTGTGTTGACTGGTCGCCGCCGTAGTTTGTAGCCAAACTGGGCTATGTAAAGGATGTTGGTTCTATGTTCTAACCCCCGTTTGAGCGAAGGATGTTTTCTATGCGCACTTTGCTGGGTCGAATTCGAGGTCTTGCAATTCTTCTATAGGGTTGTATATCTAATATTCATCATCTTCAATTACCCTTACTTTCTTCATTGTCGACGTCCTGGTCGTTACTTTGCCCGCAATCGTCTTGGAGACAACACTTATGGTCTGTCCCGACTGCTGTATGTCGTGAACAGACCACAATGCCCAATCTCCTGCTGGACCTGTGCGTTTGACAAAAGATAAGGTCACTGTCGGGATAGCTTCCCATCTACCCGTGGCCCACTCTTCGGCTTTCCATGTGGAAGGGGCCTGTAGAAGCAGTTGGCGTTTTGGGGGAATTGATTGGAGGAGGCCAGTGAGGTTATGCTACAGATTGTGGAAACCCTTGAGCATATCTCGGAGTTCCAAACAAGTTTTCCAACGGTTGTGCCGCTGATTCCATATGTGGCCGATTTTCCAAATTCCCGCTCCAACCACATGATCCAGCGTCCATCCTGGGTCGTTAGTGTCCAGGGTTTATCAACTTGGTTTTTGTAGCCATTGGTTGCAGAAGAGAGGTTGACGTAAAACTTCTTCCCTATTTGTTGGTCGGTGAGTCTGTGCCGGAAAGATTTTCTTCCAAGATTTGATGAGATACGTCAAGTAGTTTGTCTTAGAGTCGTGTTGTGGTTGTCGGTGATGTTGTTGCAGTACTCTCCAACGAGCAGCCCATGATTTGGACATCAGCCACTAGTATCTTGTCATGTTAGACGGGGTGGAGGCCTTCGGCAGTTGTCTGATCTTGTAAAGCGCCGAGGAAGTCCAAGATAGTCTGTGGTTAGTGAGCAGTTTCAATATCCACTTGGTCTGCAAAGCTTGGGTATGTATGAGTGAGTCCATAATTCCCAGACCTCCTCGTCCTTTAGGTTGCATGAGATATGCCAAGGCAACCTTTGGAATGAAGCTTTGGGTGAAAGGATTATTGGTCCACAAATAAGTTGTGGATTGCATTTTGAGAGCACTCGCCATGTGCGACTCCAGCGTCCAAATGGTTGTTGCGTACCAGAGCATGGAAAAAATGGAAGCATTAAGTACCAGCTCTCTTTCGAATACCGAGGTGTAGATACTTGATCAATTGTCTAATTTGTGGAGCATTCGTGTAAGCATCTTTGGCGCCATAGCATGGTCTGCTCCTGCGTATATGAGGTTTATGCCTAGGAGCCACAACGATGTCTTGAAATTTTGCCATGTAAACCCTTCAGGCGTGATATCCTGTGGAGGTTGCGTTGTGTCAGACAACCACTAACTAGTGGTTTTCCGCCAATTAACATTCATTTTCGTTGTCAGTTGGAAGGCTTGCATGGTGAGTGTAAGGGCTTGAAAAGAACCATTGGAGGCTCTGATCAAGACGATGAGATCATCGGTGAAGAGAAGGGTGGTGGGTAAGCTGACCTCATGAGAGGGGTGAGTTGGTTCAGCAACTAGACGCTCTATTATCGGATCCTTTTGCAAGAATAAAGTTATTGCCTCCATGATAAATTGGAAAGCGGGGCTGCTAGTGGATCTCCTTAACGCACTGAACGATTTATTTTGCATGGTGAAGAGAGGAAGTCGTTAAGTTGCACTTGACCGTATGCATCGTTGTACAACACTCTCACCCATTTGTGAAAATTTGGCCCAACACCCATTTTTTCCATACATTGCTGTTGGAAGTTTCAGTTGACCTGATCGTATGCTTTCTCAAAATGAAAACAAAGTATGACAACATTGAGTTTCTTGTCTGTGATGTATCGCGCCGACTCTGTTAGCGTTATAACGTTGTCAAGGATGAATCCGGTTTGATCAAGGTGGAAGCAGCTCCGAGTTATATTACTAAGCTGATTGGCTAGAAGTTTGACCAATATTTTGTGCACCATTGTGAGCAGCGTTATCGGTCGGTAATTTATGATATTTGTGGGGTCTCCCTTTTTGTATAGGAGTGTAACAACTCATGTACTTATGTACTTGCCCAATGACCCCCAGTCCTTCGTGGTTGGCTGTGTTGAGAAAATTGGTGTACTCTCTCTCAAAGATTGACCAAAATATCTGCCAAAATTCCTTCGGCATTTCATCTCGTCTCGTAGTTTTGTTCGGTTGCAAGGAGTGCAACGCTACCTTGACCTCCTCTACTGTGATTAGTTTCTCCAACTCCATGCTCTTAGTTTTTCTTTTTTTTTCTTTTTTTTTTTAAGAAGATGGTCATTTTTTTTTTTTTTTTTTTTTTTTTCTCTTGTAAAATTGGGTTGGGGAAGTGTACGCCCGGTAGCTCCAGCCTCGGCGCAGATCAACATACCAGTAGGCGGAGGCTCAAACTTCATAGTTGCGCCAAGTACTGGTAGTTTAAAAATGTCGAGGCCAATTTCGGGCTAACCTCCGACTGTGCAGAAATTCGTGCACAGACAATCTGAGACAGATCCTAGTCCATCGCAACATAAGCTGAGCCTCGAAAGTTGCAGCGTATGCATGACCGCTTCAGAGAAAAATGGTTGGGCAAAGCACTGGTGGTTTAATTAAACCAACACTTAGAGCACCAGACGAAAAGGTAACAGTGAGAAAAAGAGGGTCGTATTGGGCCGGATCACAATGAATGGTGTCACAAGCCAAAATCACGCTTGTGCACAATATCGTTTCTCTTTTTGGCATGCAACACTACCAGCCTCGTAAAAAGGTGGGTAGGAATAAAGGTGGTTTGAATCGAAGTTAGGGCCTAGTTGCATTACTCCATCCACCAATTTGTGGCGGACATATGGCCAAGTAAAAAAACTTAACATTGTGGCGAGTTGGAGGCATGGTTGCACTTACCCACCATTTTGTAGAGGGATCACTAGGACAACCCACAAAACAACAATGAAGAGTTGGGAACGCGGCATGTTCTGCTCTATGGCGGATTGAAAAACAAAACTGTTGAAAAGTTATAAGTGCAACCACACACCTTCTCGCCAAACTTGGTGGATCGTGACTGGGGCAACTAGGCCCTTCTGTTTGTTCACCCGTGGCATGATCCTATGGTTAATGTCTTAAAGTACATATGAATTTGGTGTTCTCCAGGGGCCTTGGCCCACATGCAAAGTTTAGTAGCAGAAAACGAGATTGTGCGACTTTGCGGCAGTCGGGAAAATCTTATCTGCACTGAGACGGCATGCCATTTTCTTGGGGGTCCTGTCTTAAAGTACATATGAATTTGGTGTTCTCCACGGACCTCGGCCCACATGCAAAGTTTAGTAGCAAAAAACGAGATTGTGCGACTCCTCGGCAGGCGGGAAAATCTTATTTACGCTGAGACGGCGTGCCATTTTCTTCGAGGTCTACTTATTTTTGCCTTCACACCAATGACTGGGAGACTTTCGACACCGTCCGATCGGCACGGCAAAAGGGTAATCAACCACCATAACGGCGCTTGGAGTCACTACATCGGTTGAGTTTCGTGATACCTTTGTCACTACACGCGTTATCGAAAATCATTACTTCACACATGGGAATAGTCGATTCACGTTCGAGGGTAAATGTTTGTGGTTTGGCCTTGCGGGACCAGTTATTCGCATTTGCGGCGGTTCACAACATTTTGTGCATTGTTTCTTTGCAAAGGGGTGTTCGCTAAATTTGGAGGGAAAGACAGGGGGCAATTTCTCCAGATACGGGCCTCTTGCACATTCGCCACCTTGTTGGAAGATGGTCGGACAGTAGTGGGGGTATTTCATAACACAGCCTTTCGATTTTACGTACATGTTGCGAACAGTGTTAGGGCAGGAACTTGTGGAGGCCATCACGGCGTCCCATATTTTAGGTTTCTTGAAGCTTACCCTTTTTGGTCTTACTTACATGTTGCAGATTGATGGTGGCAAGGACCGTTGGCAATGTCGATGACCCTCTGGGCCATGCGCACAATTGACGCCGACAGACCTATGTCACTATGTGCCCTCTTCGTTGCGTAGCGTGGGGTTCCATTGTGCGTGTGTGTGTGGAGAGTGTGTGTATGTGTGTGTGTGCGTGTGTGTGTGTATATGTGTGTGTGTGTGTGCGTGTGTGTGTGTGTGTGTGTGTCATAATCGCCACACAGTTAATATCCATTTGTGACAGACTGTTTCGTCTGATATTGACACCGATGTACACATTCCTTCCATGTGGCAGTTTGGTAATCGATGGCAACACGGTGAGATCGACGATCATGAATTCGCGGACCACCACTGCAGCGACTGGCAGGTGGACAGAGGGTGCTGCTGCTTTGAAGACGAACGGACCTGATTTGGATCGCAATAAGGACACAAGAGGTTTTTTTTTAGTTATTT
>BFEA01000542.1:13400-25868 GCA_003427395.1 Chara braunii | reverse complement strand
AGTCCATAATACGAAAGCTACTCGGTTGCAATCGCAGAGGTGGACCAGCCGAGGGCGTTTCTCGTTCACTGTAGCATAGGGGGTACACGCGGTAATACGCCTATCGGACCCGCACGCGAACCGACGTCTTGGGGGGTTGAAGTCCCAAGCGCGACTCGTCGTCGGTCGACTAGGACGCATCCCACACCCCACGCGCACACCACAACCACACGACAACAACACGCACACATACACACGGAACGACACAACGCAAACAACGCGGCAACTCTCCTAGCCCCTCGGTAGCCAACCCATAACTTCCCGACGCGGAAATAGGATACGCGTCGTGCGCGAGACTTAGTATAAAAATCGCGCGGACGCAGAGCTAACTCATATCGACTCGTGATGCAAGCGCACGCAAGCGGTCGCAACGATGGCGTACCACGTGGTACCCATACTCGTGCGGTCCTCGTTAATCTCGAGGGTCGCGTTCGACACTCAAGTGTCGACTGACACGCACCTTGAGGGTTAATCTCTCGACGCTGGACAACCGCCCTGCGCGGTTGAGGACCACACACCCTCTTCTGCACCCTTATGCAGAGTGGGTGGTACACAGGCCCATGCCTGTGGTGCTAGTCGTCTCTCGCGGCCCTAGGGGTGAGTCCTCCCCGAGGCCTAGGCGAAAGTCAAGGGGTTTGACTTTGACGGCTGCCACTGACTACAACGTCACATCATAAAAATCTCTAAGAAGCAACAAGACTCGCACGAACCCAAGAAGAGGGGATAGGGCAAAGGTCTCCTGGCCCTTAAAACAAAAACTCATGGCCTTGGGACACACTTCGCCTCTATGAGCGGTGTCGGTGGCCTGTAATAATCCTAAGCGCTACACCTACGCGCAAGCCCGGCGGTCCCATAACTTTTAGACGTCGGGGGCGGCGAGGCTTCGCGCGCAGGGCTCTGATATAAAACTGCGCGGCCGCATGCCAACCCTATGCCAACCACCGATGCCAATCATATGTGGTAACCGCGGCTTAGGCCTCGCGATATTGAATGGCTGAAGGAACTCATTGCGAGGGGTTACCCCTCACGATATTGAATGGCTGAAGGACACGCCGTTCGGCCCTCACGACGTTCCCGCCTTTCAGGTGGAGTGTCCCGCCGGCCAGAGTAAATAGGCTTCGTGCAAGGGGAGGCCCCTCCTCTTCAAGGCCTAGGGCTTGGGGTGTCCTGGACAAGGACCTCGAATCCCGGCCCAGGACCAACGTCCGACTAAGAAAGCCCCAAGACGCAAAATAGGCAGAGGGGAGGGTCTTCCCTGTCTCTCAATCCCAACTCTCACGCGGTTGTTAACATGACCTCTTAGGCCTCCCGAACACTCATCATTCGTATATCCACGCATACATGCGGAAGGGGGATAGAGTTATGACGATCACTTCTCACAGGCACAGTGGGACTCTTCACAACCATGTATGTGTATATGGAATCGCAAGCAGTCCAAATCCAAAATCTGAGCCACAGGACATACCTACAACCACACCAAGAATCAAGCGACAAAACACGCACTACACGGAGTCAACCCCAACCGTTCTCTATGCTCATACCCCTTCGCTTTAGCCATGCAAGCCCCAACTGTCAGTCCAACCAACCTCAATTAAATACTTAGTACCCTTTGTTAAATGGTCATTCAACAAAAGTCCGGGTGAAACCCTTAACAAACAGTAAAAACCACCAGGACTAAAGCCTTTTAGGTTGAGTATGGGGAATGAATTGAAATTGAGTCGAAGACTGACGAATCGGCAACCGACCTGTTATCATTGATAACAGAAGACGATCCTCCAGGGATCAAGCTGAATCTAGTCTTGATCTTGAATCGAACGATCAAGACGACCTGTAACACATGACAGGCCAATCCCCAAGTTGAGATCATGAGCTCATGGAGAATACAACTCCATAACATATTCTCACTCAAATCCTCCTAGCTAGCTAAGCCTGAATCTACCTCGAGGCGGTGCCCAAAGCAAAGGCAGACCCTGGTTGAATCTCCCCCATTCAGGGTGGATCGCCAGAATCGCCATCTGTCAAAATATAATCTAGCTCCTCTAAATCAAGAAAATTTCGGCAACACTTCCCGCAGGAAAAGTCTCTCCAAAGTTTATATCAGCCCAAATATGAAAACGGAAATAATCTCCAACTCTGGAAAGCCAAATTCTATCTAACTCCCTGAATTAGTAGAAATTTGGACAGCATTCCCTTTAGAAAGGGAGATTTCCCAGATTTATACTAGGTCAGATATGAACTCACAAGGCAACTTAAGTTCAATTTAAACAAGTTTTGACTAACTCCTTAGTCTTGCAAAAATTTTGGCAGCACTACCCCTAGAAAAGTGCTTTCCCAAAATTCATACAAAGCCAAGCTTAGAACCCGAGACTACCTTTAACATCCCAAAGCCCAATTTTGTCTAACTCCCTGAATTAGGAAAAATTTTGGCACCATTCCCTTTAGAAAAGGAGGCTTTCCAAATTTTTACTGAGTCATATATGACGAAAGGACGAGCTAAACTTTGGCAAGTCAAAATTTATCTAACTCCTTGAATCTGTAGAAATTTCGGCAGCGCTTCCCGTAGGAAAAATAGCTTACCAAAATTTATACAGGTCCAAGTATAGTAACAAGCCTCAGGAAATGCAAAAATCGGTCAAAGTAAAATAAAGTCAGCTTAGCAAATGCAGAAATTGACCTAACTCCTATCGCTCTAGCACGTGGCGAGCCTCTAAAGCAACTACCTRTCAACCTGAAACCCAGACCAAGTAGTAGTCTCACTCAGCCACATGCAGGCCAAACTACAAAGGTAAGTACTCTCGCCATTCTCAAGTTCTTTCAGCAACCAATGGTTCATGCTTTCTTAGTGAGTTACCCCTTTATACCCAACTTACATAAGGCATAAGTCAGGGCACCTGAACTTACAGAGCGCGCCCAACTTAGCCAGGCCCAAAGTCAGAATACCTAAACTTATAGAGCGTTCTGATATGGCCAAGTATACACAAACAGAGCGCACAAGTACTTCTCTTCTTCTTTGGGCGTGTGACTAGACCATTCTAGTCGCCCTGAACTGTTTAAATAACCAAATTGTATATACCTCTCTGAACTTAGTCTTCAAAGGGACGTAAGGCTGAGCCGCTCAACTTAGAAACCTAAACTTATAGAGCGGTTTGACTAGCTTGTTCTTAATAGCATAGTAGTACAATATAGCCAAGTTATATCCATTGGGTTCCAATATGTGCGAGGCATTGGGTCAGGCCACCTAAACTTATAGAGTGGTCTGATCCTCAGCTAGGTTCATTTCTCTCTGGTCCAATCTGTGCTAGGAAGTGGGACAGGCTACCTAAACTTATAGAGCGGTCCGTCCCTTGCCAAGATTATTCCCTCAAARCAAAACAGAAGAAGGGTTGAGCCACCTAAATTTATAGAGCGGCTCAGACCTCCTTGTTCAGAACCAAAGAAACTGAGAGAATCCCAAGTAAATGAGGTAACCCAAGACACCTAAACTTATAGAGCGCCTTGGGTTCCTGAAAACCACTCACAGTCAAATCCCCATAAGTCAGAGCAGTCAGGACACCTAAACTTATAGAGCGTCCTGACCCTCCATGCCGTTCACAGCACCAGGTCTCCCCAAAGTTATGGGGACATCCCGGCCTCCAGAGCTTTAGGCTACATAAACTTATAGAGAGGCCTGAGGCTCCATGCAAACCAAAAATAAACAGAGCGCCGGGCTTCCCCAAACTTAAGGGGACCTCCCAGCCTTAATGACCCAGTCAAGCTGCACACAATACTGCCTTCCTCCCAACCTTCCCCCATATGCAACCCATCTCATTCATAGTCTGCTTTCAGGCAATCAACAAACCTGAAACTGAGATTGCACACACACTCCTTTACTTCAGTCTGACTTAAGTCCTGACATTCAAACCAAAGTCAGAGTACAGGAGTCACGCAGTACACTCATTCAAACCATAGAAAGATGTACAGATAGGGGTTATAGTTGGGTTTATAGAGGGAGTCAAGGGATTACCACTCAGTTCCCTGCCTCCAGGACTCCGCCTGAGTCCCAGCAGAGCTCCCGCAATCGGTGGGGCAACCTCCCACAAAGGCCTTGGCGCCGATTACGGGCCACACGCCCGCCTACCGCCTTTCTCCCAGAACCAAGGACCAGACTTTAGAGTAAGAAGGGCAGGATAAAAGGGGTAAGACTCTCAGACTCAGGGAAGAACCACTCAGACTCGCTTGAGAGGGTCTTCAATCCTTCCGCGCCTGAGGGCCCCGCAATGGCAGCCGGAGATGTGACAGCTTGGTYAATCCTTCAATCAAACTGTCAAGTMTAAATCCCCMTRGCAACTYTCTAGGTCTACTKTAATGGACTCACCCTGCTTTCAGAGCCTCGTCCCTCTTCCGAGCCCGTCCGCCATAGTGCCCCAGGCTGCACTTAGTTAGCGGCAATCGATCGTCAGGTGCCAGCGAGTGGCCTCCACCCGCCGGTCACTGCCCACAGGCAGCTATAAGCAACAACAGCCCATAGTCGGCAATAACAACCCAAATACGGTCCGTCGTAACAGCAGGCAGCCGCTGTGCAGTCCTTGGCAATCGTAGYCGACCACTCGTAGTAGCAGTTCGCWCTRTCAACAACAGTTGTTGCGSCACGTAGTAGCACTCARCACCCACSAGGAGTAGCTACDTACCCGCCGTTCTCAGCMGTATAGACCTGCAGTCGCCGCCATGATACTCCGCGGCCCATAATCCACAGTAGCACACGGCGGTGGCGACAGCCTGTAGCAACCCGCARCCCTTACTCCCWGTACACTGGCACAACCGCAGTGCAGTTCTACTGTAACTCGCCTCCCGGCCTTTGGCATCTGCCCCCCTCCCCTTTCGCGGCTCGCTGCCTCACTCCGACTTGTACAGCCGAACGGCCCCACACGGGCAGGTAAGCCCTCCTTCACTCCTCTCTCCGGATGCCGCCGGCCACCCGCCCTGGGCAGGTCCTTACCATTCCCTGTGGTGCCTCGATTCCTTGCCTCCTGAAGTCGCAGACTGCATCCCTACGGGTGCGCACCTATCCTCACTGTTTGCCCCTGTGCCTACCCCTTCTCATTTTCAAACGCACCCAGCACAAAACCGCGTCTAGGCTCATCCGGACCTCTTTCCTTTGCAAACTCTACTCTCACTATCTTCCCACTAACGCTAACCTCGAGGTCGGAGTCGCCTAACAGTCAAACTTTCCGTCGAGCTCCTCCACTTCGCTCGATCTTGCCACCATCAGGCGGGAAGTCCGCTCTCCTTCTCCCTGCCACCGTTCCTCCCGTCATACCCACCTTCCACCGTGTCCTCGCGCCGCACCTTCTTCACTCATCTCCCATTCTGCTATCTCACTCCCCAAATTAACTACGGATTTGGATCCGCCACCCCCCAAAACCCCAACCTAGCACTTTCCCTCGCCAGAATCCATCAAGGATCGCGCCCGTTATCTTGTCTCCTTCCCATGCCCCGCCTTCTTCATCGCCCCTGGCTCCGAAAGCACCCGGCCCGACCTCCCGTCTCGATCCGTTCACTTGCTTCTGCCACCTCCATCGCCCGCAGCTCGCCTGGTTGCCGTCCACACGGTACCGTTGCTGCCCAGCCAGTTTGCCCAGATCGTCCAAAACCACAAAAAAAATGAGGGAGCAAAAATCCTGGTCGTTCGGACCGCTGCTCAATTTATACGTGTCGTCCTTACGCCGAGGCCCTGCTGATCTTCTCWGTATCGTCCAACTTCACCAGATGCCCCGAAGAACTTCGACCGGGGTAGTGCCCCGCGGCCCTTCGAATTTTGCGCGGCCACAACCCCACTCTACCTCGGTGCACGAACCTAGCCCCACTGTCGGGGCTCATGCGTGTCAAGTCGTGCAGGGGCCATGCAGATCTTCTCTGCATTATTATAATTTTAACGGATGTCCCGAAGGACTCGCGCGGCGCGACGCGCCCTGGCACGCTTAGTGGTCACATAACCCCCTCTCGGCACGCACCCGGTCCAGCCTGCGACCGGGTCCATTCCCGGCTTCGTGCATATTACTCCCGCATGGCGATCATACGGACCCTTCGATCCGATATTCCTTCTCCCCCCTCGACTTCTCCCTTCGGACGATCCGCTCCGCCTGCCTAGTTCTTCCCGCATGGGCCTGGCCTCCCTTTCGGGCTTCATACATGCGGACCTCGCGCAGGTGATCGCACGAATCTTCCCTATATCGTTCCGATTTCAACAGAGGTCCCAAAGGACTCGGGGCCACTACTGCAGGCAACCATCGGTCGGGTCCCTCCTACAACTCCTCCCTTCGCACGTACCCAGCGCAGTTCACGTCCGGGTTCACTTCAGACTTGCATAATGGCGAACGAGTCTCCTCACTTAGCCTCGTCAGCAAGTTGGTCGGCCTCCGACGTAACAAGTGAGGGGTACATAAAAATTTAAGTCTAAAACAAAGATCCTCTCCCCTTTTGCTCCTCGCACGCCCCTTACCCGGTTCCTGCCCGGGTTCATTCCTAAATATCACTTGCCCACGGAGACTGCGCAGATCTCCCTCGTGCCCGCAAATCTCCTTTCCCCTCCGGAGCGGTTCCTCTGCTACGTAGCCACCGGTCGTGGCCCAAGCCACGATCCTCGCCCGGGTTCGCTCCCGGATCTGGTACCCGCACAGTGGCCTATGCAAGTCCCCCCCGTAACTCCCTTTTTGTCTCGCTTCGTGCACATCATCTACGCAAAAATCTTCTCTGCATCAGCCCTGCACCCAACTCAGTACTCGATGCCATACTGTCCCCTTTTTGGCATAAGCCCAGCCCGGCCTACGACCGGGTCCATTCCGAGCCTTCGCGCATCACCCCTACACGGGTATCATGCGGACCTCCCCCACACCGTTCTGAGGCAACAGTACCCAAGGGAAAACGGACCAAAAGTCCGTTAAAATATCAGGGGAGGTCGTCGATATACGGAAAGTGGGAATCGCCTAGGGGAGGGAGAAACGGGCCACACTCCTACCGTCGGACTCCCCCGGCAAAACAAAACCGGGGGGGTTAGTCCTATGTGGACCCTCGACCCCACGACCTCTCGCTGCTCCACCGCCCCTGCGCTGCCGTCCGCCGGACTCGAACCTCGTACCTCCGTCGTGCAAACCCAATGCCGTAACCTATAGGGCTAAGCCCAAGCCTGTGACTGGCAGGCGCGGCTCCCCATACAAAGTGCTGCCGCGCGGCGTTCCAGCCAAGAGACCGCCCTGGTTACTTTTTCGGCAAACAATTGCACCCACGGACCCTAGGTGTCCGCATCGGTCTACCACCCCGCGCCATGGCCGTCCCATGCGCCTACCGGCGTGCCAACCCTACCCTCGATCACGCACGCCTATCAAAAACAAACTTTCATTCCCTAACCAGGGCCGTAACACGGTCTAGGTTGGTCGGCTACCCCGGCCGCCTACTCAATTAGGAAAAATCACACACGCGCCTTAAATATTGCGCGCCCACCTACTCCCTACCGGGACAAGACAGACCCTTGCCTACGTGCGGGCGACCTTCGCATTTTTCCGCCCGGGCACTCAAGATCCAGGTTAACCAAGCCTTTCTGTCACTTGCAAAAATCAGGGCGGATACCCTTGTAAGGGTATTCACGCCGACAGTTTACCGGACCATATTAAGCGACGTCCCTGTCGCGTCGCCAGATCAAAAAGCTATAGATTTCCATCACATTCCAAATGCTGACGAGATGAGAACCAATCCGATTAGCTGGCAGACTCAGCGTCGAGGCCTCCATCAATTCGTGCCACAGAACTATATGTTGCCAGGGTTTCAACCTGGGTCTCCATTGTCCTGATATCAGGACGCCGGTGTATTACGCGTCAATACTACAGCATAAGTTCCAAAGGCCCCCAAACCATCCTCTTCCCCTTTGTCCTAGACAACCGCCGGCCTCTCGTTGGGTGTCCCAGGTAGCCTCTTCCTCATAAGCAGAGCCATAACTCGGGACGCGGGCTTCGAATGGGGCCTATGAAGGCACTCTCTGCCTTCTTCAACAAGTTCCTCAAAGTCAAACAAAACACACATGTATAAGCTTATATAGCCTCTCTTCGGCTTTTCTGCAGCCTAGTACAGAAATGCCAGGTCCCCATCTGGGCCCACCGTAGCCTGGTTGATCGGGCCAGGTCTACGGCCCACCACATTGTTACCTTAGCGGYAGTATCCTCCCATTGGTTATAYAATGGCAGGTATATCCCTGATAACCAATCAATCAGGGCTCCCAAAAGACTCGACTCTTATCCCGCAAGGTAATTTCCTTGGGGCGGGCAACTCCCCTTAAACTCTTGCCTTGCGGGCCCGCAGCCAAGTTGTGCCGGCTAGCAGCCATCCACTAGGGGTTGCGCCCAGGTGGCACTAAGCTTTACCGTTAGCTTGGTATTCCTTTAAACATGTCTCAGAATTAACACAGGTGGCCAGGCGGGGCGTTACAAACGATTCACGCCCGCTGCGGGACTACGCAAGGGTCCAAAGGGATTTACCGGCCCTCCAGTAATAGGCACGACATCCTTTACTCAKTCACAAACAATCTCCCCGCCGGGTCCACGAGGCCGCGGCTCCTGACTTGATCAGAGCCAGCAGTCGCCCACCCTGAGGCATCTCTCGCCCTCCTCACACATTTCAAGCAAGCATGGTCCCCTCTCGTCAGACTTTATCAGCACAGACAATGCTTTCCACATCATTCTTTTTTTGCCCACCCTTACTAGGTGAAGGGTGCCTCCCATAAAAGACTTCCTGGCCACCCCTTTTGTATGGGATGGCTCCTCACACGACCTCTTCCAAAACCATGAAGGGGTCTCCACACAATATAACTCTCACCTCCCAGAATTATGAAGGGGGCCTTAATCATCAAACAACTCAAACTGAGGGACCACCTTCTGGGTCCCTGTATAGCTTATGCAACGGTGTTTTAGTACGACCAAGCATGCAAATTCCTAAATCCATCAATCTCGTAGGATCCTCACAGTTTTTCACAAACGGGCTGCACTTTCCCTCCTTATACCCTGCCCTCTCGTCCACTTGTAGCAGATCGCACGAGTATACCGGAGGGTAGACARCTCTACAATTTACACAATCATGCCCATAAGATGCATCATGTACATCTCTCACACAAAGCCAAAYATTCATCGAGATAAATCCACACATGTGAGAGCGACAGTGATCGTCACAAAACAAGTCCCACAGGAGCTCAACTCATAGTACACTCGGGCAGTAAAATGCCTCCCCCAACAATCGAATACAAGCACCCCACTCCATACTCCGCCCGTCTGAATGGGACTCATAACCCCACTGTATACTCATCAAGTACACTTGGGAGCATAGCACCTGCCTCATCATCCATAGAATATTCTAGCCCCTGTCCTCCCCTGCTGGGAGAACTCACACCCTGAGTGCTACGAACTCCCAAATCTCATTCAGAGCAGCAACCTTCTGAATCCCAAAACCAAATGTAACTAAGTAGTCTCAGACATCACACGGCCGAGCCCTACCCCTGGGTCGTAGCCCACGAAGACTCTCGAGAGGAGGCAAGTGAGCAAAAGTCGAATGCATATGTACAAACGGATAGGAGCTCATTCGACCACCCCTACGCACACACACACCTAGGGCCCGCTCAACTGACCTCAGGTATGTACACCTCTAACCTCGCCCTGTGTGTGTCAAAGATCTCTAGTCCTATCAATACATAGACAGACCGATCCCCACTTACACAATTGCTCCTGGTTCTGTCTGTATAACTGGGCCCTGCCCCCATCTGGAGCTCGCTCCACTATCCTCCCCTGTCTATCATAGAATTTGCCATTGTCCTCCGCGACTCGCCCCTCGGCCTTATCCTCAAGGAGCTTTGGGCCGTCCACGGCTCTATGCCCTCCCTCCTTGCACCAAAACAGGAGGAATCATGCCACTTGACAGTCTTCTTCTTTGTTCCTTGCGAACTCGATGCCGAAGGCGTCCCCATGGTCTCAGTAGCCACCTCATGACACGAGGGTAACCCCAAATGGCCCTGTGGTCCTGGCCCCATAGCCTCAGCACCCTTACCCCTTCGTGCAGCCGCACTCCCTGGCCCGCGCTTTGGCGTATCCAACTCTTGGGGTCCCTCTTCATGCGCCCTCTCTGTCATCATCGCCTCATCCTTACATACTCCTAATGGTTGAGAGCCCCCAATAGCGGCGGGCTCACTCACGACCTCCTGCTGTTGTTGCCGTCGCGAGTCAGGCCCTCCTGAGTCGGTCCCCGTGGCCCAGGAGCCCAGATCCGCCCTCAACTCCCCCAACCTCGGGGAATGCTCTGGAGCGTCGAGTCCCTGAGGCCCCTCCTGTGGAGTGCCTATCCCCATGGCTGCCGCCAGCTCATGCAAGCGCGAACCTCTCCTCTCCGTGGACATAGCCATAAGCGACTCCTGCGCGCCACTCTCCTCCTCGACTGCGTCCAAAGGCGCCTCCTCCATTGGCTCGGCTTGTCGAGGGACCTCCACTGCTGCTCCATGACCCGGCGAAGCCTGCACCCCTCGGCCCTGGCTATCGGCACCGGCTCGCCCCATCTGGCTAGCCTCCCAGGCTGCCGAGAGCCTACCCACAACGGCAGCCATCTCCCAAAATCTCCTCTCCCACTCAACATCTCTAGCCCTGCTCCTCGCCCTCTCCTCGGCAAGCTGAGTAGTCAGGTGCTCCACCTCCAACTCCTTAACTCTGAGCTCATTGCTGAGTAGATTATACCACTGGAAGGATGTGACTGCCGTTTCGCATACCCTCCGATCCATACGCTCAATCGCCTGCCTAGTCGCGGAGAACCCCAAGTCCCCCATCTCTCTCAACTCACTCATCTCCTCGTCCGCCTGTCCCGCCTCTCGTGACCTCTGGCGGGCTGCATCCCTCTGACTCTCATACCTAGCCCACAACTTGTCGATCCTCTGCTCACTCGTCTTGGGCTCGACCGGCGGTGTCGGCTCTATCCCCGCCGCCTCCATCTCAATCTGTCTTGCGTATATCTCGTCCAGACGGACCCGCACTCGGGCGGACTTCTCTTCGCGGGTCTCTCTTGGGGTTCCTTCCACTCGCGGCCCGTGGCCTCCTGGAGTCGACGCCTCCGCCTCCATCCTTTTGCTCGCGCACGGCACTACTAGCGGTAACTCTGCTGAAACGGGCTCCTCGATATCCGGGCTCTCGGTCACCTGTGTGGCCAAGGGCAAGTCAAGGGGCACCTCCATCCTCGCTCTCTCACACATTCCCCGGTTCTCTGCCTCTGCCTCCTGCTCAGGTATAGTGGTGGCCTCAGGGGGAAACTCCGGGATCTCCTCGCTACCTGGCTCAAGAATCCCCTCTGGCCATGAACGCTGTGCTGGCTCTGGAGCTGGGGAGCATGGAGGGGTATCGTCCCCAACTGTGATCACCTCTCTACCCTGAGGTCGCACCGGATCTGGCCGCTCGGCTGCTATCTCAGGATCCTGCGGCTCCTCTCGGTCTTGCATGTATGTCTCCATCTCGGGGTCGAGGGGCTCCTCCAATGGCACGTAGCATGCCGGCTCAACTGAGCCCTCTCCCAGCCGTGAGGCCTTCCATTGGGATACATCCAGATGAGTCGCTAAGCTTCGGAATGGCGTCTCTCTTGGTATGTCCAGCTTCTGCGTTGATGGTAGTGGTGAGGGCGGCCTCAACTCCTCGCTCGTAATCCGCCGGAACTCAACCGCTCGGAGGCCACAAGCAGGGAACGACTCCTCTGCCAATGCGGGCCCTGCGGGCTCATCCTCCCGCTGGGCCGGGGCTCCCCTCCCCTCTTTGGCCAGCCCCGCCTCTCTCGGTGCCGGTTCCCTTGGCCTCTTGCTTCGCCGCCGCCTCTCAACTCTGGGCTCGTGCCTGTCGTGCTGTGGCCATCCGAACACCCTCCTAAGCTGGGCGTGATAGTCCTCCCAGTCTCGAGCCCTCTTCTGAATCTGGTTGACCGCCTGCTTCTTTGCCCGCCTCATCTAGATAAGTAGGGCCTGCACCCATTCCCCCTGCGCAACCCCCAGACTCAACATGTAGTGCTCATATGCGGGGATGAACTCATCTGCATTCCCCTCCTCCAATCGAATGGGCATGCCATCGCGCCCCCTAGGGGAAGCTCTCAACCTCTGCATCCCGGCCTCCACATCTGGCCAAGTCAGGGCCTCCTCACATATCTGAGCGATGGGCTCCTCGAACCGCCCTATGCCCCTCAAGTGGTGAATCCTCTCCGTCACTGACCACCCTCTGTAGCGGACCCACCAGGTGTGGTGCTCCGCTAGTGACAGAGATGGAGATGGAGGAAGAAGGGGGGAGCGAGATGGCATAACGCAGCTCCCCACGCAAGACTCCAACACACGTACTCCAAAATGTGCAAGTGAAGAATGAGAGTGAAAACAGACAATGGCTGGGGTATACCCCAGCGGAC
>BFEA01000541.1:1081809-1092538 GCA_003427395.1 Chara braunii | reverse complement strand
CGTCGGGTTCGGACCCCGTAAGGGACCCCGAACGCCCGTACGTACGGAGATCTGCCCGGGGACCTCTGTACGTACGGGCTGCTGACCCTGTATCTATATATATGTATAGATAGATAGATAGATAGATAGATAAATAGATAGATAGATAGATAGATAGATAGATAGATAGATAGAGAGATAGATAGATAGATAGAGAGAGAGAGAGAGAGAGAGAGAGAGAGAGAGAGAGAGAGAGAGAGAGAAAGAGACATTTGTTGATTTGCTTTCTTCAGTGGTATTTTTGTGGATAGGGTTTGTGGTGTGTAGCAGTCCAGTTTTTGGGCTTGACCGGTGATGTCTCACTTTAAATCAGGACCGCATAATTTTTTTGTAAGGGATTCCAGGCGATTCCTGACACTGAAATATAAGGGACGCTGGACCCGGGTTCCCGATTGTTTTCTTAAGAAAAAAAAAAATAAAAAAATATGTGGGACACTTAAAAAAAAAAAACTTATGATAGTATTTTTTTTTTTTGTAAGAATTAGCCTTTACAACTCTTTTCTTCAAGTGTTGGTGCTCAGGCTTTTAAACTTTTTTTTTTTTTTATGCGATAATAATTTTATTATACAAGCCTGATACCGGGTCCATTGTCCACTTCAGCGCAACATTAACAGGGGATCGCAACGGGCGAGCTGCGGATAAGTTGCGCTTAGCCAGAACTTGTTGTTGGTTATGGCGGAGGCGGAGAGGTGATACTAGAGCGAGTGGGAGCTGAGGTGGAGGCCGCTTCGAGGGGGCACAACCATGCACCTGCCATAGCCTAATCTTGGTCGACGAAAGTTGGTAATCCTAGATTGGCCGCAGAAGGAACGAGACAGATGTGGGGTCGATCAATGGGCAGGATCTGCGCATCATACATATCAGTATTTCTAGTACCTGATCAGGGGCTTTGCCCACTGATTATAGATAGTACGGAGAATGATTGCATTCCTGGAGCAGATGCAGTTTTATCTGGATGAAGAGCTGGAGATGAAGGCCGAGAGTGCATCGATAAATGTCGACTTCCGGGAAACAGATGACGGACTTCATGATGATGTGATCGGTATCGTCCACCGTCGCTGACAATGGACTTCAAGTTGTGAGCGGGGTTGTCCACTATTTCCTTGACTCTTACTTTGGGCGAGGCGTTGTTCAAGATTTTCTAATTTTTGGGGCTCTGACAATTCATTGACCTGCGTAGCATCGCGCTCGGGCTCAGTGACTGAACCCGAACGCCCGGTACCGAGCCCGAACGTGGCCCAAAATGGGCCGAGCCCAAACACTTGTATTTTTTTTATTTTTTTATTTATTTTTTATATATATAGGGGTTGGGGAGCCATGAAGGGCATCACTCATCACTCCTGAACATACACACACACAAAGAGCATACACACGCACCCCCAGACACCCCCCCCACACCCCACACACACCCCACACACCAGTTCGGTTCCCCGTGCATCAGATCCCTTCTCACGCTTCTGGTGTTTTCTCTTTCTTGTGTTATATGCTCCCGYAKGTCRTTTCCGTCTACGCCCGCGATGCRATGGGAAGTGAAATAGATAGTTGCTTTCACGGTTCACTACCATYTGTGCAGGTCTTAGGCACACCCATGGTTGACGCACCCGAAAACTCGTGTGAGAGCCGCTCTCCATCAATTGCTATCACGCCATCCAAACGCAAGCGCATWGCCCGCTTYGGTGACGACATGCCTAACCGACGCACACGTCGTGGACCCATACCATCTCTTCATAATAAMGTYGTCCGCCGTCTTCGCCTTGACGGCATCATGAACGATGTGGACATCTTGACTTCAGCAGCCTGCAGAGGTCTAGCACTCGGGTCTCCTCAGCCTTCTAATCYGAAAAATTGTCCGCCTGCGTTTGACGTGGATGATCGATACGTTCCAATGGACATGTTGTCGTCCCCGTCATGTCACGGCAACTTCGGGGGCCGGGGTCAGGTTGCACACTTGTCGGACGTGGACTTRCCAGTTGGAGAAGACACCGCAGTTCTGCGTTGTCTATGTTCCACGGTGAAGAAGGAAAGAGAAAATACACGTTTAGACTCAGAAAAAGAGGTGCTTCAACATCCACCTCTACATTYGAACGTAGATGCAGTGGAGACGAATGTGTGGCCGTCCTTCACAAAACGTGTTGCAAGACRTATAGATGCCTCTCTAAACTTRGAGAGGGGGGGGTGACGTCATGAACAGTTGTCACCTCCATCGTGAAAATGTTGAAAGATGTTAAGGCACGSGAAAGAGCGCTCCCACCGAAGTTGCGGGTACAGGCAGACAACTATGTGGGACAAAACAAAAACAAGTATGTGTTCGTCTTCATGACCATGCTTGTCAAATTTTGTATATTCGAGGTCGTCGAAATGAGATTCATGATAGTGGGTCACACACACACACCGACATAGACACAAAGTTCAGCTTGTTTACAAAAAAACTGAGCGGTTGCGATGCTTACACTATGGACGAGTTCTTCGATGTCCTCAAAGCGTCATGCGAAGAGGAAGTCGATTGCACGTTGCTCACTGAACTTGTTGACTGGAAATCCATCGTAGACCCGTACATCGATCACAACAATAAGGGTCATGCCACGCTGCACATCTTTCGATTTTATATGGATGGGGATAACCCAACAATGTTGTATAAAGAGTTCTGCACCAAGAAAAAGTGAGAGTCAGAAACTGACCCTGTGTATTGGTTTAAAAGAGGTGCACACAACGGGTGGGCAGGGCCTCAATGGGGTTTCCAGCCTTATCGGGAGTCGCCTAACCCGCAGGCAGACGATTTCATTAACGGGATAGTGGGGGTGCGTATTCTTCATAAATCATAAAAAAATTCGCAAATCTAATGGGAGACACAAGACGAACACACAAGGACGATGAAATGTAGACGATTGAGCTACTAGACTTACCATCTCCAGAAGTTCAAAAACATATCGCAAGAGGAGAGCGGTATTGTGCCCCTTGAAGGTGCCTTCTGGCCAGCACAAATGCCTGAAAAACAAGACTTCCCATCGATTGTGCCGCATGTTCTCGACTCGCTGACGAGGAAACCTTGTTTCGTCGGTTACAAGAAGGACGCTCTGAAATGGAGTTAAAGCCGCATGAGTCCGTTGACATCGACAACTTCATCGTCTTCCGCGCACCCGACAAGTATGTTGCAAAGGGCTGCTCATTCTGGATCGGACGCATTATGGAGCAGGATGATAATCGCATCCGCGTCAAGTACTGGACACCTTGCGGAAGGGATCGCGACTTAGCGAAGTTGTATGCAGACGCATGGGCAAAGATATGGAAGGTCAAAACTGAATCTGAGGACGACTGACAAGACCTCGACGTCGTTGTATGGGCATGAGTCAACAATAAACGCTTTGAAACAGGTATGCGGATCCCTAAGCGAGAGACTCTCAATGTACAGTTGTCGTTGGTCGTCCCTGACAAGATGCCTGCATCAACACAACATATGAGATCTGCTTCAGACACATCTGTGCAGACGTGATGAGGGAACGAGTATAAGCGAGGATCATCTATTCAATACGAACAACATAAAGCACATCGCTAATTGTTTGATTGTATTGCATTTTTCTCATTTTTTCATTCTGTTTAGAATGTCTGCATCGTCGGAGTGGAAGCGTAATGAGAAATGAGGGACGTCGTGAAATGGGAGGACCTCCTATCATGGAAAACAAAAACGCAAATGAGGGCTGTCGGTGTGGAGGCAGTCGACTGGTCGGCATTGAAGCCCTCGATTGAGTTGTGGTCCGACAAGGAACGCCTACAAGTTCACAACCTCGCCAAGATGGTTGAGCCTGATGCAAATAACGAAAGGCAAGGCAGTGACACATGGACCAAAGCGTTTTATGGGTTCGGGTTTGTTCACATGTGGGGGGAAAATGGGCGTAACGGATCAGTGACATGCGTGACATTTTGTTCAAACGGTGGCCTGACATGGTACGCGACATGGATTGAACAAATGAAGGTGTCGTCGATGGAGCAAAACACCAACATGCAAAGGGCGACATTGAAGAATCTCAAACATCTATGCAACGAAATCAAAGATGCAATATTGCACTTCATCAACGAAAGGTCGAGGATCGTGATTCATGTGACGACGACTTTAATCACGTGCCACAACGAAGACAAAAAAAAAAACAGAAACTGAAAAAAAACAAACACAATAACAAAGTTCAATATTGTCGATCATATTCGACGACACGAAAGTGGCAAACGGAACAACTTGCAGTCCGTCTTGCATCGGTGTCCGCATTGACTGTTGTTCCGCAACCTCACTAATCACTCTCTAATGACTCGCATATGCATGCGGGGAATGACAATGACTTTCTGAACTTATGCAAGCAGTATGTTCTGTTCCATACTTCATCTCTAATTATGATGTTTATGTTTTTTTTTTTTTTTGCCCCATACAGTATGGACCCAAAATGGATGCTCAAGCAGCGACGACAGGAGAAGTGGGGAACACCGATAAAATGGGCGGAAATGACATCTGAGCGACTAAAAAGGCATTGCAACGTGATCATACTTATCACGTGGGATTTTGCCTATGACGAACTGTCACTCAGTCACTGAACTTATATCCTCGCAGTGTAAGAATAAAGATTTATGATCCCATGAAGGTATGCGACCACAACAATACTTACAAGAACGAAGGGATCGCAACGTACAAACAAGTGTTTTACAGTTACGAGATTGTGTCTACCATGGTGATACACAAATGCGGCGCAACCGTTGCATGTGTTGCCGTAAGTTATCGCCAAGGGCTAATAGTATGAGTAGCACAGATATGAAGACATAAGATACCGTGAATGGACAATGAAAATTCGATGATGCGAGCGTACAAGCAACACATCAAACAGTATTGTATTGACCCACATGATGCAATGTTAAAATTTGTAGCTCGAAGAAAATCTATCACAGTCGGGATATCGTCAGTCATTATAAAAGAGCAAGATGCGTTAGAAGTTTACCGAAAATACAAGAAAACAAAATTAACTACCTACTTCAACATCATGGACAGTGTACTCCATCGAGCAAACGGGCAATGCAACAACCTCATTCACTTAAGACGTTGTTACATTTGTTGACAGAAGATTGTTAATGAGTCGTTGCTTACAAGGTAGTGAAATTTTCGTGCGAGAGAAAGTTTTTCGTGATTGAAGTTGACGTAGACGTTTTTATTTTTTTCATGGACCGATTTTGTTTCTTTTTCCTTGTTAACAAGGCGGATTTCCTTCAGGTAGCTACATGTTCACCATCATTTTTCAACAAACGATGTCGTTTTTTTTTATTATTATAGTAAACCATGTATCATATGTCTCTAACTTTTGTAGACGTTCATAGAGAGAACTTAGAGAGAAAGAGAGTTTCAAGAGAGATAGAGTTTCGCGAGAGAGAGAGTTTCGAGAGAGAGAGAGTTTCGAGAGAGAGAGAGCTTAGAGAGAGAGAAAGAGAGAGAGAGAGAGAGAGAGAGAGAGAGAGAGAGAGAGAGAGAGTAAAAGGGGGCGCCGAGGTGTCCTTTGTATATACACAATTTTTCGGGAAAAAAAAACAGAAATAACATTGTCTCGTGAACATAATTTGAATTTTCAATGTTCACCCCTTATTTTTAAACACAACACTTTGCTAATAAATAAATACATTTGGGGGAAAGGGGGGGGGGAGGGACAAAACAGGGGGCTCAATATGTTTCTGAGGGAGGGCAGGGGGGCAAAGGGGAGGGTATTGGCAGGGACAATACAACACTTCGATAAGAATTAAATACATGTAAACAAACATAACAATAACAAACCAACCAATGCAATAATGAAACAACCGACATATGTATTGCCAATCATAGGTATTTTTTGGTATGGTACTCAATATGTTTCTCTAATCTTCATGCAATAACTGGGAAAAAACAGAAAATTTCATGATTTTATACTGTCAAAGATTATAAATGTTAATCGCTATGCTTGAAAAGTAATAAAACTCATTAGAAAGACCCCTACAGCTTTACATAATGGCAATGAAATTATTACCCCCCCCCAATTTTGTAAGAAAGCGATGTAAAATTTGCGGTAAACAGGACCACAAAATACAAACAAAACTGGGGTAACTCCCAAACATTGACTTAACAAAACATCAAAAGTCACCAAAACCGGAATGAAAATGACAATTCCAATTTCGTTCAAAAAATATAAAATGTCCGTTTTGACGAAATCGCTGTTAAAGGATCATGGCAGAACGCCATAGCTTGAAGTACAATTTGCGAATAGATCCCGACAGATGGGTGTGAGAAAGGAAAAGCTACAAAAACTTATATGCATAGGAACAGAATCTAGTCTAGTCTAAGGAAAAATTGTACCACTTGAAAAGGGACCAAAAATTCATGAGAGGGCGACGGGACCAGAACCTACCAGAAGGTCCAACCCGTAAAACATTTAACCTAAGGGTCCCAGACCCTCCTAATTCTCACACTAAAATGAATTAGAGCATTGTTAAAGAAAGAATTTGGAGACCTTCTACGTCTAAGTTCCAATTTTAAATTGTAGAGAAAAAGGGCTTCAGGGCCCAGTAGTGTGCCCATACATACCCCCAGGTTTTCCATCTGGTTACTACATCGCCAAGGATACAGTCTCTGTCATCCACAGGAACCACCCAGACTCTGTCATCAAGTAGAACACACACCCCCCATCTTTTTTTTTTCTTTTTTTTTTTAACTAGGCTATATTCTCCTGTCAATTTCACCTTTCACTATCTACCGACCACTACTCCTAAGCTGTGTTACGGCCGCCGTTCACCGGGGCTTCGGTTGCTAGCTTCACCATAATAGGAGTTACCAACTTCCTTCACCTTCCGGCACTGGGCAGGCGTCAGCCCCCATACGTAGTCTTACGACTTTGGGAAGACCTGTGGTTTTGGTAAACAATCGCCTGGGCCTGGTCACTGCGACCTCCTGTATAAGGAGGTAMCCCTTCTCCCGAAGTTACGGGGCTATTTTGCCGAGTTCCTTATACCTAGACGGCTCGGGATGTCTCAGACTGGCCCGAGTGGCCAGCCAGGCCAGGTCCAGGCAAAGTCCTGGTCAAGGTCTGGGGCAGTCCCAGAGCAACAAACCCCTTCGAGCCCTTTTGAACCCCCCTTATACCCCGTAGACACCCTTTGGTGAGATATCACCAAAATCAAAGATAGCGTCGGATTTGGGCACGTCTCAGTGGGCACAAAATTGCCCCACTGGCAAAAAAATAGAAATGAAAAAAAAATAACCCCCTTTTTTGTGTAACCTGGGTACCCCAGGCGGGTCCTATCCCGTGCAAGTTCGCCCTGCTGGACAGTCCGGATTGGGCGACTCCAGTGACATAGCCCCTAAGCCTATACAGGGGACCCCTGCAAGCATAGCTACCTCTCACTATTAAGGGAGCGCATGTTGCCCCCCGCCCTTATCAGCAGTGGTCAGGGAGTATAGGGTGGGCGCCAGTGGGAGGGGCCAGGCCTTTTTTTTTTTTTTTTTTTTTTGTATTGTAAGACTCGCTACCTTAGTCCGTGGTAGCTGAGATGATATGAGCAGCCCCCTACACTACCGAATATGCTGGTAGCAACGCAAAGACCGAGCATTTTTCCCAGTAGCTGCGCCCACCCCCAATCGAGTACCAGCAGTGGCTATGGCCAACACTCGTTTTTTTTTTTTTTTTTTTTTTTTTTTTTTTTTTTTTTTGAAACGGGCCCGGTGCCTAAGGCTGATATTATCCATGAAAATGTTGAGGCCGGGGTCCTCAGAGTCTACCCAGAGTGAACACAAGACTTTGCTGAGAGCCGGGCTCTGCGTCCCTCATCTGGAAAATAAGGAAAAACCATGAGGATGATCTGTGTAGGTTTTTCTAAGACAGGGAGAGAACCTCTTATCCTTAACATCAGGCGCCAGGTCATTGCAGCTGAGCACTAGGTCCTTCCTCCCTCTTTGCGAACCTACTGAGTAGAAAAAAGACAAGCTTTCTGCTGGACGCCGGGGCAGAGTCCCCTGAGGCATATCAAAGCTCTAGGCTGGGGCCCCACAGGGCCCAGTGGGGGGCACCAGTGGTCCCTGTCGTTCTCCAGCCCACAATCCTGGGCAACTGAACCTCTGTCATCTGTGTCAAATCAGGGTTTCCACCAGGGCAAGGGGGTGGGGTGGGAAAGGGTCCGGGAACTGAGATGGGCGTCTCATCGGAAAGGAAGGGTCGATGTTAGTCCAGTGACTCCAGTCTTTGAAGACGAGTTTATAATCTCTCGCAATCCCTTATGCGCTTATGCCTACCCTGTCCCCCTACCACTCAATCTGAGCCATCCACCTCTGCCCCCCAAGCCATTCCACGCAAAACCCAGTAATCCGTCTCCTTATATCTTGTTCTATCTGAAAGAGGTCAAATCGAGGTTTGAGACTTCTCCATCTTCGTGTCAGGTCCAGCTGGATCAGTTCTTTTATCTGCTCAGACAATTTGTTTCCTTCTATCCTTACTCTGTCCATAGCTAAGGTGCACCTTTGCCACCACAGAGCCCATAGGACCGATCGTCTCCCCAGGTTATATAGGTTGCTAACGTAGGGGGCGGCGCCATCCATACTTGTGTAGTGCCCATGACCATGGCTAGGGGACATTTGTTGCCATCCTCCAAATCCGGTCCCACCATCTCCATGTGAAGACTGCCACTTGGCATTGCATAAAAATGTGTTCAATGGTCTCGTTTTTTTTTCTCCCTGGAAATGCAGACAAGCACCGGTGGCACCATGGGAGTGCTATCCCCTTCTGTTCCAGCTGCGTATGGTCAATCAGCCAGGCATTTGTCGGCAGGCACCGATGTGCAATCTGCCACTAGAGCGAATTAATCTTCACTGGCCTAGATTTGGTTTCCTTGAACCATTTTATGGGAGTGAGGGTGGAACGGTCGACGTTCAGGTGTTGAGCCCACCTGTCGACTAAGCGGTCCTTTAGTACTCTTTTGGGTCTGAGCATTTTATACATAGATTTGACAGATATTGTATTGAGGCAGATTATCTTCTTTGTTGTTAGCCCCGATGTCAAACCTGTCTGCCATTGCCATTCATCAGGATCGATGGCGAGCTCGTGTATCAATGTTAGGGGGAGGAAAGCCTTGAAGTCCCGCTCCTCCTGTAGCACCCGTATCCAAAACATTTCCTCCTTCTCACGCCATTCAAGGGGGTTTTGAAAACCATCCAGCACTCCCCTAGGACCAATAGCGTAGTATTCCACCAAGGCATCAGTAGGGCGCGTTTGGTGAATTCGGCCAGCCCGTGCTCCGTCCCCCCCGAAGGCTACCCAATCACCCTGGCACTCACGGCGTAAAACAAAATCACAGTACCATGTGTGCGAAACACACAGATTCGCAAACACTTTTGTCCGTTCAATTCGATTCGTCCAACACAGGTGCACAAAAACGAAAGACAACTGTCACGCAGACTTTTTCTCTCTCTCTCTCTCTCTCTCTCTATCTATCTATTTATCTATCTATCTATCTATCTATCTATCTATCTATCTATCTCTATCTATCTATCTATCTATCTATCTATCTATCTATCTATCTATCTATCTATCTATCTCGTCACCTTCCCCATTTCGCTGCCAACGCCTCCGCCCGACGCTAGTCTTCAATGTTCCGTATCTCACCGCGAAGACCTGGGCGGTCATGCAAAGGAGGGTCCGGGTGCACCCTGAAATCCGCTAGGTCAGTCATGCGATCCTCATACTCCTTAGCGAGATCAGAGACAAGGAGGTCGACGACGTCCGCAAGGACGTCAACCCCCCCGTCCCTGTGGTTGGGGATGACGTGGCCGACCTTCGTCACGTAACCCACAACTTCGCACAACATTTCATCTTGAAAACCCATAGCGATGTTGGCGTAGAGGATGCTTTCTCCGTTGGCGTCCACCTCGTAGTGCTGCACTTTGCGCCGTGTGATGGGTTTTACGAAATCGTAAACACGCCCATCCTCCTCTCCACGACGATGTATGAGTTCGTGGTACCGTAGAATGTGATCGTCTGTTCGAGCACACGCCCCCTTACCGCAATCTCGATATCAATTGATGTGCACGTGCGAACCCCGAAGCAGGTGCGATGATGAAACGACGTGTGAACCCCTGATAGATGGATGTCCTGAACCAATCCTGACTCGAAAACAAGTGCGCAGTTCACCATACGGAGTGTGATGAACTGCGGCAAGAGCAAGCGCCCCCCTCACGGAATCAGGGCGATGGACGGCAGCACGGCATCTGGCAACCCTAAAGCACCAGCACACGCTGTCTGCGCACCACGTTCTTTAGGACTCCGACGTGCCAACTTTCTCATCGCCCATCGACACATCATACGCATCCAATTTATAATCATCCGCGACTGTAAAGTCAACCGAGTCTGCCTTTGGATCCACGCCCACCACCCGGGCCCGTGGCCCTGCAGACGTCACTCACATCACACGACAAGCTGCCAGCCGGACCGTCGGATCATCAACCGTCGGTCGGTCGGGAGGGCATCTATCGGTTCGGTTMTCAAGCGCAGTCTTGCACGGTTGCACCGTACARTTATTGCGTGCGACCGACACTGYGATACTGTTCCACACGCGAGCACAACCCCCATGCCTCTRAGGACATCGACACGCGCTGCGTGCACGTGCACTGGTATGMAAAAAAAAAAAAAAAAAAARMAWWMAAARWMMA
>BFEA01000541.1:1058025-1076415 GCA_003427395.1 Chara braunii | reverse complement strand
CCCTTCCCTTTTTTGTCTTCCCACACCCTCATGCTGTGTGCCGGCCAAGCATGCATTCTCCTCGGAAGGATCTGAGAACCTCAACCAGGAATCAGGAGGGACAGCAGCAAGAACAGGTCACGTGGAGTGAAAGGCGCTAATCAAACCGATTCAAATGTGGTTCGGAGATGGCAGGACTGAGACTGCAAACATGCAAATGATTCAAAAGGGATGGCGAGCCATATCACAGCACTWAAGGACATGACTACAATGGATGGCYCCCTCACCACAGTGGAAGACACAGGCACAGTCAGTGCCAACACAAGCACTGAGCGCGTGAGCCTACACTGTGGTCAATACTGCGGAGTCGCTGTTCGCATAAGATTGCACGGAGGTGTCAGAAACGAACTACAGCGAGATATTAGCAACCGGCGGCTCAAGGTCACATGCTTAAGGGAGGGGGCCATCAGACCAGATAAGCTGCGGGCAAGTAGGACAGGATTGAGCAGGTTTGAGCATAAGATAGCACAGAAGAGAAAGTCTACTTGCAGTAGGCAGGATAKGGTTTAGCCAGTAGGGTTTAAGGGCACTGATACAAGCAATGGTCAAGTTAATACACAAATGGTACAGACAGTCAGCACATACAGCAGCCAAAACAACCGAAACAGCCATAGCGCTCTATAGCTTACAAAGGCACTCAGAGTTCRGCCACACATAAGGGTGGCTAGGGATGTCCTGCAGAGCCACGGTACCACAATATTGGACTCATTGGATTCGCATAGGGGCCCARCATCAGTCTTGGGCCGTAATTACATGCAAATGGTACTGTGAGACAGTGCATGCAGTGCATACAGCWGTTAAAACAGGTATAATATACTGTCAGCAGTCAAAACAGGCATCACTGGCTGTGGCTTACAAGGGCACTTAGAGCTAGGGCATACACAAGGCGCACATAATTTTTGTGCACAATGACTATTTAGTATTTTCGTTCAAATACTCAAAATGTATAGGGACGCTGGACCCGATTTCTAGCAGGTGATGCTCCCCACCAATAGACGGAGCCTTCAAAACTGGGGCCTGCTTAAGGAGGATGCTCTTATCACCTCGTTAAGCAGGTCTCCAGGGCGTGAAGTTCAAAAAAAAAAAAAAAAAAAAAAAAGAGCAGGCACAGGGGGCCAAGTCCCTTTTACGCTGATAGTTCATTCTTGCCCCTTGATCTTCCCAATCTATGGTCGAAATTGAGAATTTGGGTAAGTGGGACTTGGCCCCGGGAGTRGTAAGTCTCATCTTCAAGCATCCGCAGATTCCGCAGACTGCATCTGGCAATCACATTTCCTCATCTTCTTCCYTCTTTGTTATYTGAAGAATACAGCRGCTTATTGTTACAGATCTGTTTGTTTTATTTTGTWTTTTTGAAGGACGATGCTCCAATCYATCCACGGGGAGCAACACGTGCTGGGAACGGGGCCCCAGTGTCCCTCTTTGATTGTTACAGATGTCGCCAGGGCTCGATCCCTGGGGCCTGGACCTCATTCCTGGTACAGTATACTTATTTTTTTCTGTCATGTCCTCGGTTCCAACATGTTTCACATTTCTGTCCCTTGGACAATTTTTACCGGTACCCTCCCTGGTACCAACTTATTACGTACATACCTAGCCGTTAGGCTAGTCCAAGGTTAACTTACCGTACATGTATCAGTCCCATACCGTGGTGGATGACCTTGCGCTGTTCTCTGTTTGAGACCATTGGAGTGTGACTTTGACATTCAATTTAACCAAGTTGCTGCTGGTACTCTTCTATGGGCGTCCCTCATCATAGAACCCGTTGAGTTCCGCGTCAGAGTCTGCTCGTGTGAGTGTATTCACTCAGGGCCTCGTTCCACACGTGGTCCACTTGAGTTCAAGAGTGAAGCGAAAAATCATCATTCCACCCCTCCCTTAGAGCGACCCGCTTTGTTTTCACTTTTTTGCGTCCCAAGGGTGCGCCCTTGAAACTCAAGGGCGACAAAGCCAAAATYGCCCTTGAAGTCAAGTCACCTCCACCTCTTGGAGGTGACTTGACTTCAAGAGTGCACCCTTTGGACAGCCGTGGAAACTGGGTATTTTGTTATTTTATTTTTTGTTTTTTGCACATTTTCGTTTGTTCCTGGATCATGCCTGGTTTTTGTTGGCGGTCTCGCGGAGAACATCATACAGTCCATTGCTGGTGGCCGGTAAAAGCAGTGGTACTGCGGTCATTTGAGGCCGTTGTCCCAGCAGTGGTACCGCGGGCATATTCGATCGTTGCCGCGCTTTCACTTTGACAGGCACGYGGGCGTGGTTATCCAGGCTTTCCTCGCGAAGCCCAAGCTTTCACTTTGACAGGCACGCTGGTGGCGTGATTAATCCMAGTTCAGTTTGACCACTCAGCCTATGAAGGGTGAAACGAACCGCATAGCCGATGCCTTGTCCCGCTACCCTAACACAATCAGGAACCCATCCACCTTGTTTTCCAACAGGTGACGCTCCCCACCAATAGATTGGAGTCCCGTGTGTGACAGGTAGGGATGTATGCTCTTACCATTACTCCTATCTATTATGACGAGTTAAAAAAATAATAATAATAAAAAAAGGACCCCATCCACCTTGCTGCCATCTCGGTCACCACCGTTGATCACTCGCTGATCAATGCATATCGCACTCAGTGCCACCACTGTCGGGATTATTGTGACATCCATACGACACTACACAGTAGCAAGACCGTTGTCGGGCGGCTGTCTAACAGCCAAAGTGTTTTGCTTTGAAATAAAGAACTTTTTTCTTCTTTGTTTTTACAGTTTTGCTTGGTTTTGACGTATGAATGCATGTGAATGTAGCATTTGTGCATGTCCCCGGGTGTCTGGGTTTTCGCACTTACCCTTCTATTGGCTGAAGTGGCGGTCCAAATTTTGGTCACGAGCGGGAGTTTTTCGATGCCAGGACCAGGAAAACGGGAACGAACGGCGGACTGTCGAGTGAGGGCTGAAAATAAGGGACCTACAGAGGGCCCGAGCATGGGCTATCAGCAGCACTTGAAGCATTGCGATCGGACGGGACTTCGGCACGAGGAGGGTCAGGGGAATAACTACAGGGGGGATACCAAGCAGGCTCCCTTGGCACAGTCCCGAGATAAACAACCTTGCGGGCTTGGGCGAGTAAGACGGAGAGAGTCGAAGGGTTTTGGTGTCGGCGGCCTGGAGTCACTCCAAGCAAGGTAGAGGACTGTGACCGAGTGCCGCCACCAGCGGATCCAATGCTCATGCAAGGGCCGAGGAGTGGACCGTATACGGGTGGTTGGAAAAGGGAGGATCTGATTCCTGTGACATCTGGGGTGCGTCCCTGAGGCAGGAGAATGGTGCGAAGAGCCAGCTAGTAGCTTTTACTGCTTGAGGGACCCACCAGGCGAGTCCGGGGTCCGGCTAGAGGAGGCTACGCGCGCGATTGGCGGTAGAAGAAGGGGGAAGGTCGCCAGCGGAAGTCAGCGGGAAAGTGAGTTACGTGGGGAGGTAGGGAACGAGAGCGTCGCGAGTTCTTGATAACGGACTCTTGAAAGCATGGGGGACGAGACCGCTGCTCCAGACGGAAGGGAATACGAATGGGCTGATTACGAATCCGCTGGCTAAAGCCAGGATGCATCTAAACCAAGAGTCGCATCAGATACGCGCGGTAAGACGGAGATTCAAAGGGAGAAGGAATCGACGAGTGCCAGCGGCTTCGCTAGACTAGGTGAGGGCATTGGGCAGCCCTAAGAAGAGCGGGCGCGATGAGGATCCCGTCGAGAGTGAGGGATGACCTGCGATTGGAGGGAGGTGAAGAAGTCTGGAGCGACAAGGAATGAAGAGGGGAGGAGAGAAGGAGCAGGAAGTAGTGGAAAAATTTCGAGGATGGCGCGACTGTCAGCCGAAGAAGAGTGGGGGTGATCAAGATCCTGTCGAGGGTGAGGGGCGAGTTGCGATTGGAGGAGGAAAAAAAGTCTGGATCGACGAGAGTAAGCGGGAAATGGTGGAAAATGTCGGGAGAAAGAAACTATGTGGCAGAGAGAGGGGGGAAGGGAAGAAGAGGAATAAAGTCGACACTCTCGAAGGTACGGAAAACATCACCAGCGCCGAAGGGAACGAACGGTCGGGCAACGAACTGCACCAGAGCTGGTACTAGGGTGCGCCGTCTATCAGAGCTCCTGCCAGATCCCGGAGGAAGAAAACGAACGGACAAGGGAGCTCAACGGACTTGTGCACCAAGTAACAAAGATTGGAAAGGGACAAGTGCTTCCGGCGGGAGGTTATCGACCGAACAAAGCAATATCGATCCTACCTTGAGGAAAAGGTGAGCCGTAATTGGTCGAGGATGGGGAAACGCTGGATCTAACGGATGGCGAGGAAGGGTGAGCGGGAAGTAAGAAAAATTTTCAAAAAATTTAAGGCGAACGGCGAGAAGAAGGGAAAATTTCAGAAATGTTAGCAGAATGAGATGCGAATGCCGTATGCGGAAGGAGGAAGTAACGAGGAACTGAGGGTATAAAAGAGAGAGAGATGAACCTGAAAAAGAAAGGAAAAGCGCACGGAGGTTGGAAGCTAGCGAGTACGCACGGTGCGCGTTCGAGGATAACATTCGTTGGCGCACGGGAGAGAGAGAGGGCGATACCGAAGAGTTCTCGCCTTCGCGCTCCTGACCCGGAACCGAACGGGGTGCTGCGGAAGCTCCGGAGCGAGCGGCTATGTGGAAGCAAGGAGAGAGGTTCAATAGGGGAATCGGAGCTCAGGGTAGGCGCGCACGAATTCAGAACGCACGAAGGACTCTAAGCGAGCGAGCTCGTCGGTCGAGGGTGCCAACGCTAGGAGCAGAGCCTGGTGCACGTAGGAGGGAGTCAGATTTCATGGTTGGCACGCACGAGTTCTGAGCGCACGTATCTCATCGCACGAGCTCGTCGGCCGATGGTGCTTGCACCAGGAGGAGAGACTGGAGTGCGTGAGAGAGAAGAGAGAGATAAAGAAGGCTTGAGGGGAAGGGTAGACGGGGGCTAGCAGTCACTCGTCTCCACGGTAGCGGGCTCCTCACGTGTGGGAAGACCTCAGACTAGCTCGCTGCGTAGAACAAGAGAGAGAAAGAGAGAAAGAGAGAGAGAAAGAGAGAGAGTGAACCGGAGAGAGAAACCAGCCCACGAGAAGGCGCGGGAAGAGAGAGTGACGTGGAATAAGCGGCGAGGGGGGGCAGTCGTGGTCTAAGATAGTTGAAGGGAGGGGAAGAGGAAATCCAAGGGGAGCTCGCGGAAGCACTGCATTCCGGAACGGGGAAGGAAGCAAGAGAGAGAGGAAGAGAGAGAGAGAGAGAGTGAAAGGGCGAGGGGAAACGGAGGACGTCGGCGGTCCGCGGAAGAAGGAGGGCTCGAGCGACATCCTGGCTTATGCCCCCTGAGCGCGGGCGGGCTTGGACGACAGGCGCTGCTCAGCCAAGTGCTGATCGCTGTCCGGATCTTACCGACGCTGCGCCCGTCACTAACGGCATGTACTCGACTGACCTCCGAACGTTCTCAATCGACGTGGTGGGCGTCAACAAGCGACATGGAGTGCTGATCAAATCCGGCCAATGCAGATCCGTCAGACGTACCGGGAGGACAACCGAGGGCTGAGGACCGAGCACTATTGACGCTGTCTTTCGTTACCTTCGTTCACGGCCTATTGCGGCTCTCGTCACCATCGCCGCAAATGCCGTTGAACGCCGATCATTTGTTAAGCTCCGCAATACCGCTCCACCGAGCGCTGATCGGTGGCCTGGTTCGACCGAAGCTACTTCAGCCGCTGTCTTACCCGCCACGCGGATTAGGAGGCTCGACGAGCCCACGGTTAAGCCCTGTTTCGAGGTTGCGCACGCAGGGAGCAAGAAGGTGAGCGGGGACGAAGGAAGGAGAGGGAAGGGGGAGGAAAGAGAGGAAGAAAGAGAGAAGAATGGAAGAAAGGACGGGAGGGACAACGAGAGGAAGAAGTAGCGAATCTCCTGTATCTGAAGGGGCGAGCCGAGAAAGCCTGTGCGATGCGGCTCACGCGAGGGGAGGGAGCTGCTGCAGCTAGTGCGCACGAGCGTCGAACCCCCGGCGTACTGAGCGACGTTTCGTAGGGGAGGGAAGCGACTTATGTTCGCGGCAAGAAACGGTCAGGAGACACTACCGACTCCGAGTTTCTTGCTGACGGCATAGCTGTATCTCCCAAGAAAGTTATTTTCGGCCCCCTGAGATTATACACCCCGCCCAGTTTGGATGCAATTCCAAAAAATTCTGTTTTCTGGGTTTCTTCGAGAGTTCCTTGTTCGCAAAAAGTCCGTCAAAGACGTCTGGGCTCGAGTCGGCCGCGGGCTGATCTAGTGTGATCTGTATGTTTCAAGAAAGCCTGTTTTTTTTTCTTTTCCTTTCCTCTTTTCTTTCTCATTTCCGGCCCAGGCGGTTACCCGCCCTGCTCCCATTTAAGTGTTGTTCTTAAATTTTTGTTTTCAACGGCCCGTCAAAAAATATCTGGCCTCGAGCCGGCCGCTGGCTGATCTGGTGTGATCTGTATGTTTCAAGAAAGCCTGTTTTTTTTCTTTTTTTTTGCCCAGGTGTTCGTCAGCTCTGTTCGCCTGTAGGCGGTGTACCGACATTTCCCGTCACTTTTACGAGGTCTAGCTCTATTAAAGAGTCCTTTGTCAGCTGGACCAGGTCACGTTTGCTTGGTCCATTTCGAACCTCCGATCTGAGCCGAGTGGTGGTCGTGTGGGCCTGGCCTCGCGAGCCAGTGGTGGCAGCCATCGACTCGTCCTTGAGCGGTCTGATCCAGATTCTAAAAAGAAGGGAGGGTGTCCGGTCAGAGTGTGGGGGAAGGAGGAGTGTCTAGGGGTCGCCCACCCGTGGGGAAGAGGGGGTGTTAATCAGTACTGCGCCGGCTACCGGGCGGGACCGCGCCTGCGACTAACCGAGCCACCCGCCGAGGGGAGGGGGGGGGACCGGAAGGGGGTGGCTGGTCAGGTGACCTAACAAACAGAGGTGGGGGGAGAGAGATTACCTAGACAAAAAGTGGCGCCGTTGCCGGGGATGAGCAGTTCTACCGCGGCCGCGACCGACTCAGCAATCACGGGGTGAGGGAAGACCAGCGTGACAGGCAGCGGTGAAGTTAGTTTGCAGCATTTATCAAAATTTTGGCGTCAAAGTTCTTCGGCACGTGTCTTCAAGCAGTTTCTTCGCGGGGATCGAGTCTCTTCTGAAGTGACGTCGGCAAAGGGTTTATTGGGAGGGGCATGTTGTTGGGGTCTGTCAGGGGCGAGGGGTTTCCGTGTGTCGGGGCTTGTCTTCTTGGTTCTTTTTGCAGGTCCGCTCAGGCCCGCTTGCGATCTCGGCGCCCACTTCCGGCCGTCGAAGGGTAAAAACAGGTCAGTTCCTTTTTGTGTGTTTGGTTTTTGCGTGCATTTATTTCTAAAACCTTGAAAAACCAAGGGGGTGCACAGTTTGCCTGAGGGGTCTAAATGAGGGGGAAGAACAACGAAAGGGGAGGGGGAAGAACAGTCCGTGGAAATAGTATAAGGGGGTCTGCTCGAGGGGGAGAGAGGGAGAGAGAAAGAGAGGGAGCGGGGAGAGGGGTCCGAGAGGGGCCGGTAGCGCTGTCTATTTGGGATCCGAGGGGGTCGCCAAGTGTTCTTGATCCGCACGGGTTGTGGAGGGCACCTACCAAGGGGCGGAGTACCGCAAGAGAAATTGTGTCTAGAGGGGGGTTAGGGGTTTCAATTCTCGATCCACGGGGGCTGACGGCGGTTGCAACTCCCGCAAGGGAGCGGGACTCTCAATCGGGACCGGTTCGGGGCTTGGGGGAGAGGAGTGTGGTGCTACGGGTGCCAGAGCGAGGGGGAGAGAGGGAGATTCCTGGCCTTCATAGCGGGGGCATTCAAGAAGAGGGGGATACTTGGGGGACCTTGGGCGAGGGATCCGAGGCCGGCTCCTGGGTGGACCGGTGTCTAGCCGACTTCTCGGACTCGGAACTGGGGGATTATTGGGATTACGATAACGAGTATTAAAGACCCAAGGTACGTATGTTTATCGACCCCACCTGAGAGCCTCTTCCTAAAAGGCTCCGCTCTTCCCACCCTTTTTTTACATTCCCTGATCTTCCGGTGATTCCAAGAGAGAAAAGAGGCAGCAGGAGGCGAAAAAGGGAGAAGAGAACGAAGTGCAATGAGTTCACGATGAGGAGAATGGGGAGGGCGTAGATAGGCTAGCGATTCCCGATACATAGGTGGATCTTTTCCTGGGACCCGGGTAATTCCACACTTGAGGTTGGTCGAGTAGAGGCGTGGTGCCGGATAGGCTAATTAGGACTAGAGGTCGGTTCAGCGGGGGACGTAGGGTGCGGCTGTGTGACTTCGGTCCGACTCCGGGGAAGGGGTTGTCACCCTTCCTCGGGGATAACCTGTGTCCGCGGCTAGTCTCTAGTCCGAGGGTGGGGAGGAGTCCCTCAACGGGGGAAGACAGGGAGGTAGCCGAGTGAGACGACGTTCCTTCTCTGGTCCATTTGATTCTTCTGAGCTCACAGGCTCCTCTTCCTCGCGGGGTAGAGGTGGTCTCTCGAGTGGCCAATGGGAAGAGAGAACTTAGGGAAGTTTCCCTTGATTATACTGTATGAGCCTAGAAGCCACTCCCGAATGGATTAGTGTGTGTACCCACGGAAGTGTTGACGTGTGGTGCTATTCCTTTAGACTATGGACTGGGGACTTTGATGTAGGTGTTTACGTGGAAGAGGGGCAAGATCAATGAGAGGACTTCCTTCGGGGGTGGGAAGAGGCGATAGGTGACTCCCGTTGTTCGCGGGAGGAGTTAAGGGGTTACGGATTCAAGTATTTCTACTCTCTAGGATATCGTACCTACCCGAGAGGTGGTCGCCCGACGCCGGTAATTCCGGACGCTTATCTTGATGGGTCGGATGGATGGAAAGTACTAGTAGGGATAGTGAAGCGTATAATGAGAGCATCGGATCCATGAGCTTGAGGCCTTTGGAATTTGAGCCCGCGGGGATCAGTGTGGGGGATATAGGCGGAGTAGATGTTTGGTGCTATACCTTCTACTGGTGGACCGGGCACTTCGACATAGCCTTGTACGTGGAAGAGGGAGTAAATAGAGCGGCGGGATATTTGGATAGCTGGGAAGAGGCGATCGGTCACGCGCAGCCTGAGAGCCAGCTGCTAGGGGCTTACGAAATTAACTATTTCTACTCGTTGGGGTGCCGGACGTATCCGCGAGAGGGTAGACCAGCCCCCGCTATTCCGGACGCCTTCCTGGACGGGTCGGACGAGTGGAGAGCGCTAGTTCAAATCATAGAGGAGATAGTCGTCGGGGATGGTTAGAATCCTAGAGGGTACCGAAGAGGAAGGGGTTCGGATTGAGAAAGCAAACTTAAGCAAAGACCGAGAGTGCTTCAGCGTCCCTTTAGACCACCGCACGGAGCGGTATCTAGCCGGTCGCGAGAGGTGGGTAGAGCTAGAGAGGGGGGGGTTTCTCTGGGCTCGTTTCACAGTGGGGACTTGGGAGGGGGACAGGTGGTCTCGAAACCGGCCCCAGAACGGGAAGAGACCCAAGCGAACAGTGATCCGTGCGGAAGGAACAGTCTACTTGAGTAAGGAAGCTTGGGTCGAGTACGTCACTCATTTGGTCCTGGGGTGGTACTGTGCAGATCATTGGGAAGTACGGGCGGGACCGATTTTGAGGCAGATCTTTGAGGCTGACCCCCTTAGACACTGCCCACCCGTCGAGGTGAGGTGACATGCGCCCGAGACGGGGAGTACCCTCGTGCCACAGGGGTGCTTCTTAGAGTCCCCATTAGAGGATAGTGAGGCCCTTAGGCTGATCCCTAGCAACGGGGAAGTCCCTGATTGGGAAAGAGTAGAGGAGGGCCGGTCCACGGTCAGTGGGGAATTTGTGTGGGTGGAGTCCAAGGAAGTAGAAGGTCGAGGTGTTGGACGGAGCCTTGAAGTGACCGCGGTTATTTACGTAGCGCCGAAAGCCTGGGCAAAACTTGTTGTACCCCTAATTCTRGGACAAGGGGGTGGGCTGGAAAGATTGTTGCGGGAAGCGAGAGAGGTAAGAGGTGAATGGATAGGCAGGGTTAGAGAGCGATTTGCATTCGTACCCGTGGAAAAGGAGAGGTTCGCGAGGAAGGAAGCGCTTTCGAGGTCAAGATACCCCTTGACTCTGAGGGTGCCGTCTTACCTGTTCGCTAAGGCAAACGAGGAAAAGATAGTGCGTCTTCTAGATAGAGGTAGGGGTTTGGGTCTTACCGTCTAGGCCCTGTGGGTACTCTACACGCACTGCATCGATCAAGGTATTCCGCCACGCAGGAGACTCTGGGGTATTTTCCGTAGACTGGGTTCCTTAGAGAAGACCTACACTCTCTCTCCGAAAGATTATCACAAGTGGGTCTTTAGGGCAACGAAAGTCGATGGTGAAGTTCATCCTCAGTGAAGAAGGGGTGGTGAAATCGATAGAGGCCGGTGATCCCGAGAAGGTCTTGATCCCAGGAGACCCTCAGATGACTCCCTATTGGATGAGTGTTGAGAAAGGGGGATTAATCAGAGAAGGGGCCTACGTGTGGGTTCGAGCGTGAAGGCTCACTTGGAAAGAGGGTGTGGAGAGAGGAGGCCCACCCGACATCGGTCGCTTCCTAGAAATCTGAGCCACCATTTTTTTCGACGAGGAGAGGTGGACCAAGGTCTGGAGGGGTTTAGTGACCGGGCGGCTTACGCACTTTGAGTACAAGAGTCCACCAGGCTGTTGGCAAACAACCTGGTGTTAACAGATTACGAGGAGGGGACTTTCGAGTCGTGGTCCCTAGTTTCCTTCGCCGCGCCCGGAGAGGTCCCTCACGCTTCCGGGGTCCTTCACGCTAACTTGCCCCAGTTCGTGGCCAGTTCGTTCTTAAGGGACCCGGAAGAGAAAGTAGTAGCGGTGCTTAAGGCTGCTTGAGAATCCGGGGTGCGGGCTAGGGGTTTGTTTTGGCTTTATACTCGGTGCGTGGACGCGGGAGTTCCCCCAAAGGGTGAACTATCTACCATATTTGGGAGATTGAGGGAGTTTGAGGGACTCCGATCCCTCGTCGCGGACGTCCCGTACGCTCGCGTCTTCGGAGAGGAGCAGGTGGCAAACCGGAGGGATTTCGAGGGCCAAGGATAAGAAGGATTCCAAGGACTCCTTGGGCGTCCATAGAACCCGTAAAGGATACCCGGGAGGTTATTAGACTCACTCTTCCTAGGGCCCGCCTGGCCGAACCGGCGAGGACTCTCCTATGAGAGGAGGGGGGAACCTGACGAGGGAAGGCGTTCGTACGCTTCATGGTGAGTCGCCAGGGACAAGTTATGGTTGGAGAAGCCAGGATATTCCTCTCGGAGCAAGGCTTTGTTGAGATAGCGCGTAGCCTACGGACTGGGCAGGACCCTCTCTGGGACGCTCAAGCCRTAAGGGGCCAGTTAGAGGAGTTAGTGAAGGGATTGGGACCTCACGAGGGGTGCGAAGAGGAATATCTAGTGACCTACGGGGGTTGGGAAGAGATACCGCGGTTCCTCTCCAACAAGCCTGTGGAGGTTCCCTGTTTCATTTTTGAGCAGGTCTACCCCTTCGAGGTTGTTAAGAAGGCGGTGGGAAGAAGGGTTTCCATCCTAGGTCAGTTAAGGTTCACGGGATCAGACCTACACACCTTGCTGACTTGGTGTTTTCGGGACCCCTGTAGGGACGATTGGTCGACCCTAGAGGACTTGGGTTACGCTTTTGAGGGGTGGGGTCGACGCGCGAGAGAATCTAAGATATCGTGGAGATATTTAGGCAAGATCTGTGAGGGAGAGCTAGCAGGGTTAGACCCCTCTGACTTGATTCGGGTAGCTACAGCCTGTCGTCGACGAAAATTAAGGGATGACCGAGCCGGACCTTGAGGGGCTCGTGGGGTTGAATAGAGTGAGGGACGAAGTTCAGCGGATCCTTGCTCTGTGCTGGGAAGAAGAAAGGAGGGCTAGTCCAGGGTCCTTGGCAAGAATCAAGCTACTAGAGGCAGCCACGATCGCGATCCCGACGAGGTCACGATAGACCTTCTCTTGGGGTAAGGGGATGCAAGCCTCTTTTGTTTCAAACAGGATTCGCTAGGAACTAGAGACCTACGAGGATGGGAGCGAGGTTAGGATCGAGGGGGGTGCCGAGCTTAACCCGAAATTGGGGGAGGACCAGATACTCCGCGCCGAGACGGAGTTTCTAGTGGAAGTCCGGAGGCTGGCTTTGTAGAAGAGAAGGAACTGGACCATACTAGCTATCTTTTCGGTCCACACTAGAGACGCAAATGGCGTGAGATTCTCGAGGACTTGGAGAGAGCCTTTGCTGGAAGTAGAGAGAAAGTTCGAGGAGGACTCAAGGTGTCTAGGAACGTCACTGACGTCTAGGACACACCTTGTCGAGACTCGGTTTTGGGATGGGGCGAGCGAATACGAAGAGGCTTTGCGCCAAACTTTAAGGGGGGATAGGGGGACGGGTCGAGCTAGGTGCGAAGACTCCTTGGTCGAAGTCGCCGAGCGGTTAGCGGGTGTGAGGTGACAACCCCTATGATTAGATACGAAAGGGGGGACCCTTACGGCACCATAGAGAGGGTTTTTACGTGGGCAGGGAAATATGGAGTGACTCTTCCTAGGGTTAGAGGAGAAGGCGATGTGACTACCGAGTTCTTTGAGATTTACGAGCAGGAGACGGTGGTCAGGTTCTCAGTGACTTCCGACGAGAACGGCTGCACTAGAAAAGCAGAAATTTTTTTGTCCCCTGACACCCAACTGGTCTTCGCAACTGAATTAGCGGAAGAGAAAGACCCTCTAGGCATCGCCGAAAAAGTCCTAGAACGAGTACAGAGGTTGAATACCGAGGATCCGTACCGGGGGACCCGTATTTAATAAGGTAGAATACCGAGGGAGGGAAGAGGTTCCGAGAGCAGGCCACGGAAGGACTTGGAATATCCCTACCTGGGCCTATCGACTACTCTATAAGGACAACGAGACCGCGAGGAGAGTCCGATCGAGGAGTCAAGTGATAGAAAAATTCCCGCTGGGCGAGGGAGGGGGACACGAGTTATTCACCCAGTGCTGGGAGTCGAGAGAGGACACCGATTTCGAGTGGTGGGCACGCGTTGGGGAGTTCATCAAGCCTCTATTCTCCGGGCAGCCTAGTGATGTGGACAGGGATTTGATTAGGAGATGTGCGTAAGAAGGGGTTAGAGGCATCTCGGACCTAGAGGTCGCTTATCTTGCATTGGCTGTCAGTGAAGAGAAGAAACTGAGAGATTCTTGGTGGACAGTAACCAGTGAGGAGTCGGAGGGAGACGGTGTGGACGAGGGTTCTAGTGAGGAGGAGGGGGGAACAGAGGAGGAGAAGAGCTCGGGAAGTAACAAAGACAGTGGTGAGGAGGGCGAGCCGGGTAGTGACACAGACGGTAGTGAGGGAGGCGACTAGAAGTAGCAGGTAAGGGTGCATGGAAAGTAAAGCGGGGGCTGGTCTCCCTGGTCCGGCGGAAACCACTGAACGAAGGGGGATAGTGAAGAGCCCCGAGTTGGGGGCCAGTCTAAGCAAGGTAGTGAAAAAAATGACTGAGGGGAAGGAGACGCTTGATAGGGCCGAAGGGGTCCCACAAATGGCTCCGAGAGAGAGACCATCCGCAGAGGGGCAAAGGGCTGGCGCGGAGGTGAGAGTGCACAGGGATGTGGGGCCGCGGGTGATGGTGAACGAGGGGGTAGCCGAAGACATGAGAGGCGTTCCGGTGGATGTGGAAGCAAGGCTAGAGGGGACAAGGGATTTCCCTAGGCATAGACAAGGGTATCGGCCACTTAGGGGAGAAGAAGAGGAGTGTCAAAACAGGAGGGACTTGAGAGAGGGGAGGAGATGGGTCGAGAGGATCCTGGAGGGGGTCACCAGTGAAAGGCAAGGCTTGGTAGGCCCGAGATCTGGTGTGGAAATGAGAATGCCAGTAAGAGAGGGGGCAACCGAGGGCTCGAGGGGCCTTCCTATAGAATCTCGGTGGGGGGATTTGTCGGGCGCAAGAATGGGAGAAGCCCTGGAACTCCCAAGAGATTAGGGGGGGTACCGGCCACTCCAGAGAGAAGAGGAAGGGGGGCCAAGTAGAAGGGGTCTTAAGGAAGAGAGGCCGATGGAGGCTGGAAGTAGGTCGCGTAGATGGGCCATGAGAGAGGCAGATGCGGCTTGGGCACCTGGCGAGATAACAGGCAGGAGTCAAGGGATGGAGCCCCGGAGGAGTTTTAAAGGGCAGGACCGCGCTCGGTGGGAAGCAGATTGGCCAGATGAGCGGGGCCGCTACGGGGAAGACCCTTGGGAGTCATCAAGACCTCGAGGCCGGGTAGATGAGCCCGATCCCTCGTGGTATAGGCCGTACGATCCGGCAACCGATGGACCTATGGAAGATCCCTATTTTCGCCGATATGACGACCGACGGGTGCCCTATTATGACGTCAACCTGGGTTTGGAGGCGCTTTTTTTCGATGGGCGAGATGTAACTGGGTTCGTGGAGAAATGAAAAAGTTACGCGTACCGCAAGAGATTCTCCGAAAGGGAGTGGATCGACTATTTTATCCAGCACTCGGATCCCGAATTAGACACCGCGATCCGGGCTATCTACCCCTCGGACGGTCGATGGAGGACCTTCAGGGCGAGCCTATTGCAGACTTTTGTCTGTGATGACTTAATCCCAATCGTAGAGGGCTTGCGACGGATTACAAGGGGGGAGCGGGAAAGCTTGGTAGCCTTCACCCGAAGGTTCAAACACTTATCCCAAACCCTAGTAGATAGGGGCATGTTGTCCGAGGTAGACAGGTGCGTAATGTTCATGCTACACCTGCCTGAGGAAAAGAGGAAGGAGGTCCTTGAAAAGACCCCGAGGGATTCTGCAAATTTCGAGAAAGTAGCCGAAGTGGTTTTCACAGAAGGGGGGGTGGACGTAAGAGAATACATGAAAGAGACCTTGGACATGGCTCTCCGCAACATGCGAGGGACACGGAACGATGGTCCAAAGGGGAGTGATAGACCACCACCGGCTCCACTTGGCCCCCGGTGGGGAGACCGGCCTACCCGATGGAGGAACGAATCAATTGGCCAGGGAGGTTGGAGGAACGACAAGGAAGTAGGGGGGAATCGTGGTTCCGATTGGGGAAATTCCCATTGGAAGGATGCTAGGGATGGAAGGTGGGGAGACGCCCCTCAAGCCAGCGCCCCAGGGCCTCGACCGGAGTTTAGAGCACCACCACCTCCGGCACCGCAGCCACCGGCTCCGCCTGCGCCCATAGCGGCAACGGCACAAGGGGGTCCGCATCCCAACAATCCCCAAGCTCAGGCTGGGTGTGTCTACTGCAACGAAGAAAACCACATCAAAATGGACAGCCCTTATCTCATGGAGGCGTTGAGGTTGGGAGTGGTCAAGTTGAATGAAAACAAGTGGGTTGTGTGGGAAGACAGCAGAGAGGCGGTCTCCTTCTATCCATCGATGAGGGTGAACGTGGATAAGAGGGTGGCCCTTCAAGAGGCTAGGCTAGGAAAGAAGCGGGAGGTCGGGGGCTCCTCCAGCGCGGCTCACATCCAAATGATGGAGTCACCAGGAGGGTTGTCCATTAGGGAACCCCAAGTATCCAGCATCAAGTTCATAGATACACAGGCCGAGGAGGAGAGGCCCTGCCTAAGGGTGAGGACGCAGGTCAGGGCTGAGACATCTGAGAACCAAGCAAGCGTGACGGAAAGTACGGAGTTGAAAAGCGGAGACAATGACCAGCCAATGACCGATGCGAAAGCAGGGGAGGAAAAGAAAGAGGAGCCCACTTCGCCGAAATCACCTACGAAAAGGGGCCCCAAAAAGTTCGAAATGAAGTGCACTCTGGACGAGATAGACACGGTAGCACCCCTTAGACGAACGCTGATGCAGCCCATGCAGTGCACCCTTTTAGAGTATCTGGCCGCAAGCAAAAATGTCAGAGAGGAGCTCCTAAGCATCACAAGTAAGATGAGGGTCCCGCTAGCGGTAGCACCAACGGTGCCAGTAGAAGATCCCGCCAAGGAAGAAGTGCGGGCCACCCGCATTACCATGGAGGAGCTGCCGGCCAATTTCTTCAAATTTGGTATTATTTGGGTTATTAGAATTTGTGTTGTTGGAAGGCCTGAAAATCCTGAAATTTGGATGACGTGTTTCATGCCAAAATTATCTGAAAATGCACTTTTGGGTTACTGTTTTATGTGTTTTTCATTTTTTTTATTTATTTATTTTTTTTAGTTAGTAAGAAGTGCACTCTATACATTGGTGTGGAGTTTGCTTGAAATTGCCTTATGGTTTTCTTATAAATTGATCTGAAAAATGGGGAGTCGGTTAACCTTATCTCGAAGTTCTACGTGCTGGGGAGTGACCATCTCCAGGCGGTGGTAAGTGGGAAAAAGATGAGGGTTTTGGTAGACAATGGCTCCGAGTCTACGGTATGTAGGGACTCCATCGCGCGAGAGCTAGGCCTGGAGATAGACCGAGAGGTGTCAATGTCGATGGTGATGGCAGATAACAAGCTGCAACCGGTGGAAGGGGTGTGTCATAGCCCTGCAATTGAGGTAGTTGGTGTGGAGGCCATAGTACCGATCTTTTCGGTGAAAGAATGTTCCTCCGAATTAATCATAGGGAGGACTTCGCTAAGCGCGGTACATGCGACCACAGTTGATTTGCCGGATGAAAGTCGAGCTCTCTCGATCCAAAGTCCTGATGGAATCAGAGTGGTCCTGAAGACCGTGGACGCGCAAGATGAACGTAACCGGACCAGCCTTACTAGGCGCAAGGGGGCCCAGTCGAGGGTGTGTCGAGTTCGTCTGGAGGAAGTGCCCTTGACGGATAGAGGACCCAAGGGGGACCAATTGGAGATCGAAGACGTGGGGGACAGGGTGGTAATTAACGACATGGGGTACGAGAAGGAAGACGAGGAAGAGGAGTTCGATGGGTGCGTTAGTTTGTCTTTTTTGTGAGGGATCCCCCTAGCCGGAGGAGCTAAGAAACACAAAACCGTGACGGAGAAAGTGAAACCCGCCGCGGTCAGCCGGGATAGAACGGGGAAAGTTACGATATCGGAAGAGAAGATAGCCGATATCATCAGGAAGAGGAAAGAGGCGGAGGGGCAAAGGATAACGGCCGATAGACTTACCAAAATGGATATAGGAGATGGGAATCTCACGGAGAAAGAAAAATAGTTCATAGCAATGACCTTAAGGGGCTGCGATAAGGTCATTGCCTTTGACGACTCGGAGAGAGGAAGAATCGACCCGAGGTATGCTGAGCCTGCCCAGATCCACACGGTCCCCCACGTCCCTTGGAAGGAAAGGCCTCAATGGAAGTATGCTCAAAAGGAGAAAGAAGAGATAGTCACCTTCATCAAGGAAAAGATCAGGACATTCGTCGTGGAACCTTGCGAGAGTGCCTACTCCAATAAGTGGTTCTTTCTAAGGAAGGGAGGTAGCAACAAACTAAGATGGATCCACAACCTCCAGAGAACCAATGCAGTCACCATAAGAGACGTGGGGTCTATACCTGAGGCCGACTTGCTAGCGGAAGGGTCAGCTGGTCGCTCGATTTACTCTATTTGCGATTTCTTCTCAGGGTACGACGAGATTCTCTTAGATTACAGGGATAGGCACATGACCGTCATGCATACACCCTTAGGGTTGGTTCAAATGATGGTGGTACCGATGGGTTGGACGAATGGGGTAGCTGTGTTCCAAAGGGCCATGATCGCGGTCCTCAAGGAATTCATACCCGAGAAGGTGGAGGTCTTCCTGGATGATTTCTCGATAAAAAGGACCGGTCGAGCAGGATGAGATAGAGGTTTTCCCGGGGGTTAGAAAGTTTGGGGCCGACCATATGAAAGATGTCAGAGACGTCCTTGAGAAACTAGACGACGCGAACCTCACGGTAAGCGGGACTAAGAGTCGCTGGGGCGTATCCTCCATCAAGGTATTAGGGTCCATTTGTGATAAAGAGGGGCGGAGACCCGATCCCGAGAAGCTAGTAAAGTTGATGACTTGGCCATCGCCGCTCAAATCCATAACGGAGGTCCGATAATTTCTAGGGGTTGTGGGCTACAGGCGAATCTTCATAAAGGTCTATGGAGAGAAGGCGGAACCCCTTAGAAGACTCCTCAGGAAATCGGAAGGATGGGTTTGGGGAGAAGAGCAAACAACGGCCATGGAAGTCTTGAAGGAGGAATTCCGCGAAGGTGGAGAAGTCCTAGGGGTCCCGTTTTTTGAAGACGAAGAGAGTCGTCCGTTTATAGTATCCACGGCTCTCTCTCTCTCTCTCTCTCTCTCTCTCTCTCTCTCTCTCTCTCTCTCTCTCTCTCTCT
>BFEA01000541.1:1025848-1039804 GCA_003427395.1 Chara braunii | reverse complement strand
TTTTATATGATTCGATTTGCAAGGAAGAGGGGAAGGAGATTGTTGTGCACTGTTATCTTCATGATTGGCTAGAGGCCCCTCCCTTCAAATCTACCAATCTACTAAAGACTTTCATACTCCAGCTTTTAAACCAATATCACTTGCAAATAAATTCTTTTTTTTTGTTGTACAAACCTTGATCTGTTTTTCCTGTTTTGATCACTGGGATGATTGTTCTCATATGATGCGACCTGAAGAAATTTGTCATGATTTTCTGAAAAAAGTCCCATTCATCATCATGCTAAAAAAAACTCCAATAAATACTGATACCCAATTCTACTATGATCAGTAGTACGACCTAAACTACCGTCTAAACTACCTTCTAAACTACCTTCTTGTCCTTTGATATTCGTGGGTTCCTTTTGATATCTCACATGATTTCGTATATGGTTCTCTTATCGCAATCTCARTTCTAAATTTCAGTCTTAAACGATGACCTAGACAGATGACTAATCCTATACAATTTTTGTTTTTTAAAAAWTGAGCTTCTTATTCTAAATTCGTAGATCGTGTTATCAAATTCATCTTTGYTTGGTTCTTCCTTGAGGAGGGCACTGGTTGCGGGGGTCATGATGGCATGAGGGGGGGTAAGGACGCGCGATGTAGGGAAGGGGCTAACGTGCAGAGTGGTAGTAGGGTATAGCRGCAGGGGAGATGGTGGCTCCACTGCAGTAAGTCTTACCGGAGTAAGGTTGGTTAGGCGTGGGGGCGGGTGCAATCAGTTCTTTCCTTTAGTTGGGACTTGATAGATTGGAGTGTTTTGCTCCAAGAGGGCGGTTAGGTAAGAGGTGGGAAGGGGGGTCAATAGAGAGGGTGGGTCGGGGGTCTTGGTAGTAGGTCAGAAGGAAGGGGCTGGGACGACACAAACCGATGCTGGAGCGTTACGCTCTGTGACCTGGGAGGAGCACGAGGTTTGGGGGAGTTCTGTCGAGGGAGGAAGACAGAACCAGCACTTTCAACGTGGCCGTAGCCGGGGTTAAATCCCTRTTACCGTTTGGGGCGTGYGGCTATGGGGAGCTGCCGAGGGAGGAAGGCACTCCTTACCGAGTACACTAGGTTGGTYGGTACCGRGACTTGGTGGAGTCTTGTAGCATGGGAGGGTATGAGATCAATCGTGTGTTGGATCGAGGACTGAACACGAGACCCCTGATTTTTCTTCAGTTGTTGCGGGGAGGGCAGGTAGTTGATGGTTTGGSAAACCTTACTAGTCTTCTGTYGGAGGGATAAGAGTGCTTAGGACTTTGSGACTTCCAGTAACCTTTTTTGGGTTGCCTTGAGTTTGCTATACTCGTTGATTATGGTTGTTCGACGCTGGAATGACGCTGGCCGGTGTTGGGGTGTTGCCCTGTAATCTGCTGAAGCAGGAGCGTGAGGCCTAGCGGAGTGATCTGGGGATGCTTTGGGGTGGGCATCTTACGGGACAACCAAGGTCTGCTRCAGGGACGATGCTGACCGGAGCTGRGGTAAGTTGTGTTGCCCTGTAACTTAGCAGAAGTAGGGGGCGTGAGGATTGGTAGAGCTTGCCAGTGAGCAAGGCAACTTTGAGTGATTTCAGAAAGGTTGGTTAGGGAGTTTGAGGGCTTTTGAGTCCTTTAGACCTTGACAGTTTTCTTAATTCAGCTTTTTTATGCTATATCTAGTCTTCTGGTTCTCTGGTTTTGCGGTAGCTTTTAGTTCTTGTATATACCTGGGATGGAGGAGGTCAGGGATGGTCGAACTGGGACTGATTTCCGCAGAGTTGCTCTGTTCTGTGCCCCTGGTTTGCCGATGTCAGRACGACGTTGGCCGGAGCTCGGGTTCTGCCCTGTAACCTGCAATCTGCAGGAGCGTGAGGTTTTGTAGAGAGATCTGGGTTTTGCCGAGGGAGGAAGGCAATCCAGTGGCGAACCGGGGGGGGGCTGTTGGTGGCGAGAWGAGAACAACTATGGGTGACGTTGGTGCGGGTGGTATTGTCCTTGAGCTATTAAACTCCTGGGTTAAGGAGGGGTAGGAGTTAAGCTAGGCTTAGGAAGCGAGATTGGCGGATATAGAATCGTTTACTACATCAACATAAACACCTTTAGTACTATCATCATGATTCGTTTCATCATCATCATCAACATAAACACCTTTAGTACAATCATCATGATTGGTTTCATCATAATATGTGGGAGGCTGAGCCCGGTTCTCAGTAGTTCTCAGCAGTTGTCCTTTTGGTTACTCCGGGTAGACTGTGAGGACCCCGGCCTCAATATTCTCATTTGTAATATCAGCCTTGGGCACTGGGCCTGTTTAAAAAAAAAATAAAAAAAATAAAATGAAGGGATGAGGATGGGGGAGATGGTGATGGAGTTGGAAGGGACTGCAACTGGGGTATACCCCCAACGGACTGACTGGACAGGACTGGCCTGATACCGACAGTGGTACTGAGCAGGACTGGACGGGACTGAATGAGCACACGGCCTGTGGGGTCAGGCCACAACCTGGTCCCACAGGCCGAACAGGCAAATAGGTAGATAACCCAAGCTCTAGTCCAAGGTAGCTAGAGGCACGTTGCACGATCCTTATAGTATTACTTGTAATGGATCGTAAAAGCCATAAACACGCTTCCGTAAAAGTAGTGGAACTCTGCAAATAATAAAGCTGAKAAATCTATGATGAGGAGCAAGCTCCATGCGGAGTCCATGTGATGCAGCCTAAGCTACATAATGCCATAGCAAAATCAGATGTCTGATATACACATCTTTTTTTCTTTTTTTTTTTTAAACCGGCCCATTGCCCAAGGCTAATATTATCCTAGCTAACAACAGGAAATGAAATTTAGCAGGGTACAACTCCAAAGTCTTGGAGGCAATTGCCCCAGTGCTGAAAATAAAAGATAGCAATATGTCACACGATAATGTCGTGTCGTTGAACCACTAAGAGTGGGATGGTCTCAGAGGGGTTTAATGCAGCCTAAGAAAAGAAACTCCTTTTTTTTTTAAAGAAACAACCCGAGTGAGTGCTAGGGGTGCTGATAAGAGCAGACACCACTAGCATACTCGGGGAGGCTCCATCTATTGGTGGGGAGCAACACCTGCTGGAAAGCGGGTCCAGCGTCCCTCAACATTTTAGGAAGGGRTATTTTGTAAACAAGAGYTATGTAACCGTGCCACGTGTYCATCCTARTATAAACATGAGTGAACACCTGAATCGACACGCAAACACACATCATTAATTCGATGAGCARCATTGATTGCCATCAACCGAGGGGATTAACTRGCCATCGKAGTCTAACATCTTACCCCTAGTCTAAATCCCTCATCATCTTCAGAATCGCTCTTGCAGCACCCGGGGAGGAGGGGCATTCAGAAYAGGGGCTTTGGAARTTCAATTATACCAAAATCTTGGACAAAAGTCTGGTTCCACCATTGCACTCTATTATGTAAGGTTACWTGCACCGCATCCCCCCCACGATCCTCATAATCCACGAATCCACTCAAATGGGGGGGCACAGTTTACACAGATTACCCGGATTAACAGCCACATGCTAACCTAATTAATCAGTCAAAAACGTGGCAGAGCATCAATCAATCACACAGGTGGCCCTGATGCCAATCGTTGCTTCTCCGCCTGCCCCGCCAATGAATCACACAAGCAGCCATGATGTCAACCCTCAGTACGTTGCCTGGTCTGATACGTGGCGTAATCCTAACTTGTAAAAAATCACAAGAAATGAAAATCGCCAATTCCGCTTGGCAAGGCAATAAGCAAAGACCTGAGTGAACCAGAGTTGTCCTGTTGCCACGTGGCCAAAACAGGAAGCGACGATCCAACTATCTAACTTTCACTATCCCACCCCCTCACGCCACCACCCCACTCCTCACCCCCACACCCAACCTTCCCGGTTGCAAATCAACCCAATCTTCCTCGCCATTCGCTCATCCCCAATCGAACTTACCACCGCGTGATTGGTGCCGTTTTTGTTATCGTTGATGTTGTTGTTGTTGTTGTAAACATCGAAAGGACGAAGATCGAGGCCTCTACCCCACCCTGCTACCCCCAAACCCTGATCCCATGGAAGTGCCGCAGTGCTATTTTGCCCGCACGAGCAGCACCAGATACACATGAACATGCACAAACTCATCCCCTCCCCAAGAGGCCTACCWCCACCAAACACCGCAAAAATCGTGGGAGAAGTCTGCCGCACATAAAAGAAACTCCTAAGGGAAGTTACACACGAAGATGAGATGAGTCATCACGCTCACGGCGAGGGAATGGTAGTGAAACAAAACCAATGACCCTAACAGATAGACCATCAAGGCGGGTAATGCGCAACAAAAAGGTGACATCATGCAGGGTCGACCATCAAAGGGGCATCTGAGATATGATGGAGATATTCCTAACTGAAGGCAGGCAATGACCAGCACTAGGGTGATAAGGATAGTGAGTGAGGGAAACATGCACAAAACTCAACGACTAGGGAGGAAGCCAGATCTGGGAGCAAGGAAGCCAAGATAACAGTACGGTTTCAATGTCTACGCAATACAATGGGAGATTCCGACTAAGTGAGAACCATCAAGCGACGCATACAATGGAATGCACAAGGTAGAGTGGTAGCGTGGAGTAATCACATCCAAAGTAGTTGAAGCCGATGAAGTAGCTGAAGTCGAGAAGGTGACTAAAGTCGTCGAGGTGGTCGATGACGTTGATGAAGTAGGAGTCGCGTCGATGTCGAAGCATAATCACAAAATGATGACATCCTGAAGAAGTCGATGATGAAGTACATGATAGTGTGACTCAGTGGTCGGAGATAGGGAGATAGGTAAGTGATGAAAGTGTCAGTCATCGAGACRCCAAGAGYATCGACGAGTACGCCGTGGACGTGTGGAGGCGTTCGTCTGCTGCTGAAGAGCGGCCCCAGAAAGATCGGGCTCGTCCTTAGCAATCTCCTCAGTTGGAGGAGGAGGAAAAAGGTCAGTCGTCTGAGTAGGAGTAAATGTCTCAGCACGACGAGCATGATCATATGCATCCACCAACATTCGGGTGTGCTCCAAGAACTCGAGGGACTTCCAAGTARCCTCCTGATCAAGATAACTCTTCCAACACACAAGGAACTCGATGTGTGAAGGGGTATTGTCGATAACTCGATGAGATACGATGTCCAAAACGAACTCCTCGTGACCGTCCACYATGATAGGTGAAGGTGCTCATAAGGGTGTCCGACAAAGCGCTCATACAGCCTGCGATAAGGACACAACAAGGAGACGTGGCATACATCGTGTACGTGAGTCTGTCGAAGGTAATCAAATAGCTTCACACGAAAGGTAATCAGAACCGACCGCCTGAAAGATGTGTCATGGACTGAAGAAGTGACACCTGAACTTGCGAAGCATATCTGCTTCAAGCTGCAAGCGGCGTGCGTTGACAAGCACATCGTCACCGACTTTGAATGGATGATTCATTCACGATGGGTTCGCTCATGCGTCCATACGAGTCTGGGAGTCGGGTAAACTCTCGTGTGCACGCCTCATAATCGTCGCCAAGTGAGTGATCCAGACATCAAGTGCAGGACAACGAGTGTCCGGCCACAACCGCGACGGTCGTAGGAAATCCGTGGGTACGGAAGGGTGGGAGTCGAGGTCCCAATAGAATGACAACATCCCCTTGGCTGGCGAAACAACGTGGTTGTACGCAATCTCCGCGTGGGCTAAGTGTAAGTCTCACTGCTGGTCATCCCTAATAACTTTCAGAGGATATTACCGATAATTTTATTGGTAACCTCGGTCTGACCACCCGTTTGAGTATGGCAAGACGACGAGAAGCAAAGCAAGGATCTATACACCTTGTGTAGGCCTCGCCAGAATGTGTTAGTAAAGCGCGTGTCACGGTCGGAGATGATTCTTTGAGGTAAGTCGTGATCTCTCACGACGATGTCGGCGACCTCATGAGGGTCACTCCGATAGCGACACGGAATAAAACATGCACGCTTCATGACGCAATCGACGACGACCAAGATAACATCATGACTGTGCTGCGTGGGAGGGTGAAGTGGATCAATAAAATCTATCGAGATGGACTGCCAACGACCCTCGGGTAAGGGTAGAGGCTGAAGTTACCCATACGGAAGGTGGTTCACATTGTTCATCTTCTGGCAGGTAGGACACTCCTCGACGTAGGCCTTGACGAAGTTCTTGGACGTCAGCCTGACGTATTGGCGGCAAACACGGACCAACGGCTTGTGGAAACCCATCTAATCGGCTGCTGCCTCGTCATGGAACTTTGCTACGGCCTGGACGCAAAGCTGTCCAGTCCAGGAAATGCATATATATGGTTCGAACTGACTAGATTTACCATGCCACTACACTAGACCGTTCTCACCGAGGGAGTATGAAGGAACGGTGTCCGGGTAATCTCTCTCCCCCCACCTCTGTTTGTTAGGTCACCTGACCAGCCACCCCCTTCCGCCCCCCCCCCTCCCCTCGGCGGGAGGCTCGGTTAGTCGCAGGCACGGTCACGCCCGGTAGCCGGCGCAGTACAGATTAACACCCCCTCTTCCCCACGGGTGGGCGACCCCTAGACACTCCTCCTTCCCCCACACTCTGACCGGACGCCCTCCCTTCTTTTTGGAATTGAGATCGGACCGCTCGAGGATGAGTCGATGGCTGCCACCACTGGCTCGTGAGGCCAGGCCCACACGACCACCACTCAGCTCAGATCGGAGGCTCGAAATGGACCAAGCAAGCGTGACCTGGTCCAGCCGACAAAGGACTCTTTAATAGAGCTAGACCTCGTAAAAGCGACGGGAAATATCGGTACACCGTCTACAGGCGAACAGAGCTGACGAACATCGGGGCTAAAAAAAGGAAAAAAAACAGGCTTTCTTGAAACATACAGATCACACCAGATCAGCCAGCGGCCGGCTCGAGGCCAAATATTTTTTGACGGGCCGTTGAAAACAAAAATTTAGGAACAACACTTAAATGGGAGCAGGGCGGGTAAGCGCCTGGGCCGAAAATGAGAAAGAAAGAGGAAAGGAAAAGAAAAAAGAACAGGCTTTCTTTTAACATACAAATCACACTACATCAGCCCGCAGCCGACTCGAGCCCAAACGTCTTTGACGGACTTTTTGCGAACAAGGAACTCTCGAAGAAACACAAAAAACAGAAATTTTTGGAACTGCATCCAAACTGGGCGGGGTGTATAATCTTTGGGGGCCGAAAATAGCTTTCTTGGGAGATACAACTATGCCGTCAGCAAGAAACTCGGAGTCGGTAGTGTCTCCTGACCGTTTCTTGCAGCGAACATAAGTCGCTTCCCTCCCCTCCGAAACGTCGCTCAGTACGTCGGGGGCTCGAAGCTCGTGCACACTAGCTGCAGCAGCTCCCTCCCCTCGCGTCAGCCGCGTCGCACTGGCTTTCTCGGCTCGCCCCTTCCGACAGAGGAGATTCTCTACTTCTTCCTCTCGCTGTCCCTCCCGTCCTTTCTTCCATTCTTCTCTCTTTCTTCCTCTCTTTCCTCCCCCTTCCCTCTCCTTCCTTCGTCCCCACTCACCTTCTTGCTCCCTGCGTGTGCAACCTCGAAACACGACTTAACCGTGGGCTCGCAGAGCCTCCAAATCCGCGTGGCGGGTAAGACAACGGTTGAAGTAGCTTCGGTCGAACCAGGCCACTGATCAGCGCTCGGTGGAGCGGTATTGCGGAGCTTAACAAATGATCGGCCTTCAATGACATTTGCGGAGATGGTGACGAGAGCCGCAATAGGCCGTGAACGGAGGTAATGAAAGACAGCGTCAATAGAGCTCGGTCCTCAGCCCTCGGTTGTCCTCCCGGTACTTCTGACGGATCTGCATTGGCCGGACTTGATCAGCACTCCATGTCGCTTGTTGACGCCCACCACGTCGATTGAGAACGTTCGGAGGTCAGTCGAGTACATGCCGTTAGTGACGGGCGCAGCGTCGGTAAGAGCTGGACAACGATCAGCACTTGGCTAAGCAGCGCCTGTCGTCCAAGCCCGCCCGCGCTCAGGGGGCATAAGCCAAGATGTCGCTCGAGCCCTCCTTCTTCCGCGGAATGCCGACGTCCTCCGTTTCCCCTCGCCCTTTCACTCTCTCTCTCTCTCTCTCTTCCTCTCTCTCTTGCTTCCTTCCCCGTTCCGGAGTGCAGTGCTTCCGCGAGCTCCCCTTGGATTTTCTCTTCCCCTCCCTTCAGCTATCTTAGACCACAACTGCCCCCCCTCGTCGCTTATTCCACGTCACTCTCTCTTCCCGCGCCTTCTCGTGGGCTGGTTCTCTCTCCGGTTCACTCTCTCTCTTTCTCTCTCTCTCTCTCTCTTTCTCTCTCTTTTTCTACGCAGCGAGCTAGTCTGAGGTCTTCCCACACGTGAGGAGCCCGCTTCCGTGGAGACGAGTGACTGCTAGCCCCCGTCTACCCTTCCCCTCAAGCCTTCTTTATCCCTCTCTTCTCTCTCACGCGCACCAGTCTCTCCTCCTGGCGCAAGCACCATTGGCCGATGAGCTCGTGCGCTGAGATACGTGTGCTCATAACTCGTGCGTGCCAACCATGAGCTCCGACTCCCTCCTACGTGCACTAGGCTCTGCTCCTGGCGTAGGCACCCTCGACCGACGAGCTCGCGCTCATAGAGTCCTTCATGCGTTCTGAATTCGTGCGCGCCAACCCTAAGCTCTGATTCCCCTCTTGAACCTCTCTCCTTGCTTCCACACAGCCGCTCGCTCTGGAGCTTCCGCAGCACCCCATTCGGTTCCGGGTCGGGAGTGCGAAGGCGAGAACTCTTCGGTATCACCCTTTCTCTCTCACGTGATCCAGCGAATGTTATCCTCGACCGCGCACCGCGCGTACTCGTTAGCTTCCAACCTCCGTGCGCTTTTCCTTTCTTTTTCAGGCTCCTCTCTCTCTCTTTTATACCCTCAGTCCCTCGTTACTTCCTCCTTCCGTATACGGCATTCACATCTCATTCTGCTTACGTTTCCGAAATTTTCCCTTCTTCCCGCCGTTCACCTTAAATTTTTCGAAAATTTTTCTTACTTCCCGCTCACCCTTCCTCCCCATCCGTTAGATGCAGCGTTTCCCCATCCTCGACCAATTACGGCTCACCTTTTCCTCAAGGTAGGATCGATATTGCTTTGTTCGGTCGATAACCTCCCGCCGGCAGCACTTGTCCCTTTCCAATCTTTGTTACTTGCTGCACAAGTCCGTTGAGCTCCCTTGTCCGTTCGTTTTCTTCCTTCGGGATCTGGCGGGAGCTCTGATGGACGACGCACCCCAGTACCAGCTCTGGTGCAGTTCGTTGCCCGACCGTTCGTACCCTTCGGCGCTGGTGATGTTTTCCGTACCTTCGAGAGCATCGACTCTATTCCTCTTCTTCCCTTCCCCCCTCTCTCTGCCACATAGTTTCTTTCTCCCGACATTTTCCACCATTTCCCGCTTACTCTCGTCGATCCAGACTTCTTTTCCTCCTCCAATCGCAACTCGCCCCTCACCCTCGACAGGATCTTGATCACCCCCACTSTACTTYGGCTGACAGTCGCKCAATCCTCGAAATTTTCCACTACTTCCCGTTCCTTCTCTCCTCCCCTCTTCATTCCTTGTCGCTCCAGACTTCTTCACCTCCCTCCAATCGCAGGTCATCCCTCACTCTCGGCGGGATCCTCATCGCGCCCGCTCTTCTCAGGGCTGCCCAATGCCCTCACCTGGTCTGGCGAAGCTGGTCGCACTCGCCGATTCCTTCTCCCTTTGACTGTCCGTCTTACCGCGCGTATCTGATGCGACTCTTGGTTTAGATGCAACCTGGCTTTAGCCAGCGGATTCATAATCAGCCCGTTCGTATTCCCTTCCGTCTGAAGCAGCGGTCTCGTCCCCCATGCTTTCAAGAGTCCGTTATCAAGAACTCGCGACGCTCTCGTCCCCTCCCTCCCCACGTAACTCACTTTCCCGCTGACTTCCGCTGGCGACCTTCCCCCTTCTTCTACCGCCAATCGCGCGCGTAGCCTCCTCCAGCCGGACCCCGGATTCGCCTGGTGGGTCCCTCAGGCAGTAAAAGCTACTAGTTGGCTCTTCTCACCATTCTCCTGCCTCAGGGACGCACCCCAGATCTCAGAGGAATCAAATCCCCCCTTTTCCAACCACCCGTATACGGTCCACTTCTCGTCCCTTGCATGAGCTTTGGATCCGGTGGTGGCGGCCCTCGGTCATAATCCCCTACCTTACTTGGAGTGACTCCAGGCCGCCGACACCAAACCCCTTCGACTCTCTCCATCTTACCGGCCCAAGCCCGCAAGGTTGTTTATCTCGGGACTGTGCCAAGGGAGCCTGCTTGTTATCCCCCTTGTAGTTATTTCCCTGATCCTCCTCGTGCCGAAGTCCTGTCCGATCGCAATGCTTCAGGTGCTGCTGATAGCCCATGCTCGGGCCCTCTGTAGGTCCCTTATTTTCGGCCCTCACTCAACAGTCCGCCATTCGTTCCCGTTTTCCTGGTCCTGGCATCGAAAAACTCCGATTTTCGTGATCCGCGCGAGCCCGCTCGTGACCAAAATTTGGACCGCCACTTCAGCCAATAGAAGGGTAAGTGCGAAGACCCGGACACCCAGGGACATCCACAAATGCTATATTCACATGCACTCATACGTCAAAACCAAGCAAAACTGTAAAAACAAAGAAGAAAAAAGTTCTTTATTTTAAAGAAAAACACTTCGGCTGTTAGACAGCCGCCCGACAACCAGCCCACACCCCAATTCTCGCCGTCTCCGGCGAGCATTTACCTCTGTTTTTTCACCTCTCCTCATTTCGGTTCATCCCATCTCCCCTGGTTCCCTCGGACGCCCTTTACTTTTTCGATGCCCGTTTTTCCTAACTATGCCCGTCTTCCCCAACCACGGTACAAAATTCCTTTCGGCGTCACAACATATCGCCCTTTTCCGACTCACGTTTTCCTAACTATGGTACATTCTCCCCTTCGGCCCCGTGACACACGTCCCTTCCTAACTATGGTGCAATCACCCTTCCCAGGACTAAGACTCTTGGTGCCTCATCCTATGACCATCTCTGTCTCCTTCTCCTCTTCTCGAGCCTCTCTCTCTTCCGTTTCCTCTCTCTTCACTCTCGTTTGATTTTCAAGGCTCTCCTTGAGGCACTCCTCTCTCTCAGTCTGCGTTTCCCTAACCGATCGGCGGCCTCTTCATCCTCTCTAGGTCTTTTCTTCTTCCCAGGGGTCTTTGGTAGGGAAGGCTTCCGAACCTTATACCTCTTCCTTGGTGGGCGAGACGAGGCCCCTTGTTTGGAGGTCTCCCCTTTTTCATGCGTGATGGTCAACTCTGCGCCGAGCACTTCTTTCCCTTTTCGTTTTGGCCCCTCCCCAAGGATCCCTCTCGATCGGAAGATCTTGAGACGAGCCCCTGCGATAGGGTCCCGCAACCTACTCCCATCTAACTCCGCGAGCATATAGGCCCCCCCGTCCAATCTTTTTAGGACCTTATATGGTCCCATCCATCGGTTTACCAATTTTCGGCTCCAGGTCTTTTCTAGTGACGAATCGTACATCAGCACTAGGTCGTTCACCCCTATTGGAGCTCTTCGGACCCGTAGATTTTTGTCCCATCTATCTTTCCCTTTCACCCTCTCCCTCTCGACGTTCTCACTGGACGTGGTACCCCGGCATCCAAGTTCTCGGCTATTTGCTGTATCCGTGCTTCCAATAGCTCACCCCTAGACATGTTGATCTTCCATGAGACACTTGTCCAAGTGTCAATGTGGAACTCAATGGGAAGGGGACAATGCCTGCCAAACCGAAGGGTGTAAGGAGGGTATCCAGTACTTGATTTGACCATGATGTTGTCTGCCCAAATTGCGTGCCGTAAATACTTGGGCCATTGTTCCGTGCGACCCCTACACCATTTCGCTAGGGCGTCCACAAGTGTCTGGTGTCCCCTCTCTACCGGGGCATTGCTTTGGGGGTAATAAGCGGTAGTGTAGGCCGCCCCGATCCTTGTTTTTTCTAACAACCCCTTTACCTTTTGGTTCAAGAACTCAGCTCCCCTATCCATGACTATTCTCCCGACACACCCATACCGCGCGATATACTCTAGGAGAAAATCACTTACCTCCTCCGCCATCTTTTTCTTAATGGCCTTGGCTTCTACGAATCTGGTGAGGTCATCCCGGACGTTGATTATATACCGGAGACCGCCGACCCCTTTTGGCATGGTTACCAAGTCTATATGGACCTTCTCGCCCGGAACCGTGGGAAGCGACGGAACTAAGGGTTCTTTGTATCGAACCGTCGCCCTCGTCTGGCAAGCTTCACAGGTAGAACAGTACTTTTTCACTTCGGTGCATTGCCCGTCCCACCAATATAGCTTGCGGACCTTATCGAAAGTACCCTTCACACCTCTATGACCCCCAACGACCCCATCGTGCAACTCCTCTATGACCGCCCTCCTTTCCTCCGGATCGCACAGCACCCTCATGGTGGGTCTGTTGAACAGGTGGCCTCCCCGCAGGCAATACCCCAGCGCCTCTTGCTGGATCTTTTCAGTCCCTATTTCCCTACCGGCCAGGTACAGTCCTATGTCTCGGTACTTTCCGTCGTAGAGATTCGCGAGAAAGGTCCTTGGGCCCCCTTCTTCTCCTCGGCTGCTCCCAGCTATTTGCACCCTATTTGCGGCGATTTTCATTATCGCCTTTCCGGGCATTGCCTCTTCTTCCTCCTTAAGCCTAGGTAGGTCCTCCTCTCGAATGGAAAGACGGGACAATCCATCGGCGACCTGGTTTTTGGTCCTCGATATCCTCTCGACCCTATAGACATAAAGCATGATATGGATTATCCAGCGTGCGATGGTCGGATCCGTCAATGAGAAATCCTTTTGGAGGACCGCGGCCACTGCCATCGGGTCCACCTTTAGGAGAAAACGTCGTCCGTACAGGTAGTGATGGAAGGCTTTCAGGCAATGCAGTACCCCCAACACCTCTTTCTTGAATTGACTATAATTTCTCTCTGCGGGGTTCAAGGTACGGCTCTCGAATCGCAAAGGCCTCTCTCTTCCTTCCCCATCCTTTTGTAACAGGAGACCCCCCACCGAGTGAGGTTGGTTTTTGGGAGAGGCCGACCCCCTCTTCCGTAGCGAAAAAGAAGACACCAATTCTTTTTTTTTTTTTTTTTTCTATCGGTCCAAACGGTAATCCAGGAATGTCCACCTTCGGTGGACTGTGTGTGACGGCCGACACAGTACCGTAACCCCGACGGTGTGCCCCGCCGCTCCGCCCAACGGTAACTAGTCACCACTCTTTACAGGGCTGCACAGGACACCACGCAGTGTCCGAACAGACAGCACAAAACCCGACCCCACACACCCGACCCCACACACCCGCCCACAACAACCCGCCGCTTTCCTCGAAAAAGCACCTCAAACACCGGGCAAGTAGAATTTCATTTTACTTGTATGTTCCTTGAGGACCGGCTACGCTGAAAGTGGTTCTTTTGGGTTCTTACGAAAAACGGTAGAATTCGGATCAGAGAGTTACAGGCTGCCCATAGAAACGGGCGCCTGTCACAAACTCTGGGAGTTGCAGCTCCCAGCTTCTCAAGTAAGCGCTACCTGGCGCCCTTTTTTATTTCCATTTTTTTCCTTTTTTCTCTTGTCCGTTGGTTTCTCATTTGTAGTGCCTTTGAGGGCACTCTCGGATTCCATCGGAGTCCTATTCCATCAGATGAAAGGGAAACGGAAAGTAAAAAATCCCGAGTAAAAATTAGGACCCTTTCTCGATTTATGCCTGTCATCTTTGTGCTAGGGCTATGCTCAATTCGGTGCAGCCATTTCCGGCCTCATGATCTGACGTTCCTACGGTCACAACCTTGGGCGGCTTTTCTTTTTTTTTCCCTTGAGGATTCGGCCAAGATGTCTAGCTACAGCCAGGATGGGCCATGGCCGAGATGTCCAGGCCACAA
>BFEA01000541.1:997131-1017111 GCA_003427395.1 Chara braunii | reverse complement strand
TTTTTTTTYWKTTTTTTTTTTTTTTTTTTTTTTKTYKGGACTGTTCTTTGTCCTTGCACGGGCTCGCCACCCGGGACCCGGGCGGCCCAGCTGGTAGCCTAGGAGATTATGTATTTGTTTTTTTTTTTTAATGAAACTTCGTTTACGGGAAACTTACTTAACGAGGTGATAAGAGCATCCAAAGAAGGCTCCATCTATTGGTGAGGAGCTACACCTGCTGGAAATCGGGTCCAGTGTCCCAGTACAATGATATGAATGCATGTGTTGGAAATCGGGTCCACCGTCCCTGTACAATGATGTGAATATATTATCGACTGAGTAATGATCTACCATGGGTTCCGACCATGTTTCTAACAACCCAGAGTAGGTATACTGTATTAGTGTTGAGTAAGTGTACGGTTGACTATAACGGGATGTTCTTATTGTCCGTTGTGTAAAGTATAGTATAATCGTAGACAGGAATGATTGTTGTGGTTTAAGAATGGTAAGTTGTGAGTTGTGGTGTATCGGATGAAGTAGGTATAATGTCGGTATACGTGTGTGTATGCGTATTTGTATTGTCTGTGCAGGTGGATAGGAATGGATAAGTATGCGAATGTGAAATCTGCATCTTCCTTATAAGAGGTCGTCTCTATGAGCGTTCTACTTATTATCATGAATTTGGACTAGCATGCTGCAAGCGTCTGTTTTGTTAAATGGAAATGTAATATGTTGTGATGTGTGGATTGTGGTGGGCATAAGCATTGTGAGAATGTCTGTATGCATCGGTATAGGATTATACACTATGCTTTGTGGTTTGAGGCTATGGGTGTAGCAAATTCGTGAAGCGTCTGTGTTCGGTTGTGCATTTAACCACTGAAGGTTGACAGAATGAATCCTACCTTCCCTCCTGTGTGTCTTTCCTAAAAACTACTCCCACCTCTTTTATTTATTTATTTATTTATTTTTTATTTTAATTTTTTTTTGAAAAAACCATTCATGCCGGTGATAGTGGTGCTGATAAGAGCAGACACCACTACCACTCGGGGGAAGGCTCCATCTATTGGTGGGGAGCATCACCTGCTGGAAAACGGGTTCAGCGTCCCATGTACAATGTGATACAAATGTGATACAAAAGAGAAGAAGACGAGTCCTGCTGGCATTGATTACCCTGAGAGCCAGGGGATTGACCAAGCAAGACACTCAGAGTACTCTACCTATCAGTAGACACACAGATTGTGGGGCTGACTGAGATTGACTGAGCAGGGTCGGGGTAGGGGACCTCTTCACCTTAAAATCGGCGCCAGATAATTTCTGCTATTTACAGGCTCCTCTACCCCCTACCAGCTCCCGAGAACTGTCGACTGCGGACCCATTCAACCTTCGAACCTTCCCATATACAGAACTTGAGAATGTCTGAAGGCAAGAAGGACAAGGGCGATGAGGGCTGCCAGCAGCCCTGTCACCAGGGGGTTCCAATGGAGGAGACCTGTAACGAGCCACATCCGGGGGGCACCGGTGAGGCAAGTCACATCTCACTCCCTGCATCTGAGTCATGTAACAACTTCCATCAGGGCCAAGGGGTGAGGAGGGAACGGATCAGGGAAGTCAGAGGGGGGCCTCATCAGGAAGTTTGGGTCGATTTGGGTCCAGTCATTGAAGACAAGTCTGTAGTCTCGTGGGATTCCTTGCTCCGTTCCCGCGGGCCGATCCCCCGACCACTCAATGCGAGCTATCAATCCGCCCCGCTGCCCACCCAACCCATTCCATACAGAACCCCGTGATTGCCCTCTTGATATCCCGATCGGTCTGAAAGATGTCCAGTTGTGGTCTGAGGTTACCCCATCGCCGTGATAGCTCCGATTGCACTAGTTCCTTTATCTGCGTTGTCAGCTCAGGGTCCTCAATCCTAACTCCCTCCAAGACTAAAATGCAACGCTGCCACCAAAGCGCCCATAGTACGGACCGTCTACCCAGGTAGTAGAGGTTACATACGTAGGGGGGGGGCATTTTCCATTGCGGGACAGTGTCCAGCCAGTATGGACTGCCAGGACCATGGCCAGGGGGTGTCCGGTGTCGCTTTTCTCCAAATACGGTCCCACCATCTCCACGTCAGCACAACCATCGGGCATTTCATGAAGATGTGCTCGATGGTTTCGTTCCTTTTCCGCACCGGGAAGGCTGCCAAGCATCGGTGGCACCACAGATGCGCTTTCCCTTTCTGTTCTAACTGTGTGTGATCAATCAACCATTTCGTTTGTCGGCAGGCAGCGATGAGCAATCTGCCATTGCAGTGACGTGATTTTCGCTGGCGTAGCTTTCGTTTCCTTAAACCATTTGATGGGGGTAAGCAGAGATCGATCCATGTTCAAGTGATGGGCCCATCTATCATTAATCCGGTCTCTGAGCACTCTTTTGGGCCTTAGCATCTTGTACATGGTTCTGACTGATACAGTGTCCAGGTGGACTTTTTTGTTTGTCCTTGTTGTTGTTCCCCAAGTTGCCTGCCATTGCCATTCACCGGGGTCAATAGGTAATTCTCGTATCGGCGTTTGGGGAAGAAAGACCTTGAAATCCTATTCCTCTCGCAGTACTCTAACCCGGTACACTTTAGTTTTGTCCCACCACTCGAAGGGGTCTCCAGAGCCTTGAAGGCCCCCCCCGGCCCGATTGTGAAGAGTTCTACCAACACATTGGATGTCCGTACCCAATGGATGTGGCCTATCCTTGAGTCTTCGTCCGTGCTGGCCACCCAGTCTCCGTCCTCCATGGTGGGGCCTTTTTTTAGCACCCTGTACCAAGCCAAAGGGATTGCTTCGATGATCGTCTCCAGGTTGTGCTCCGTATGGCGGCAGTACCTGAGGGTGCCTTGCAGCTGTGATGTTGTTTTCCAGTCTTTCCTCCCTTGATCCCAAAGATGCCCCACCCGGAGAAACCCATTCTTCACCCATCCCTTCCAGGGGGCTGTTGAGCTGTTTAAGATCTGGCCATGATGAGAGGTTATCCATCGATTTCCAAAGAGCGGTTGCCGACTCACCTTCTCCCAATGCACCGGTGCCTGTTTTTTCAGGAAGGGGGAGCCTATGCCAGCTTTTAAGCAATGATGGCCAGAACAGGTCCACTGGTTGGTCCTGGATTTTATGCGGGATTGACCAATAGCGGTCCTCCAACCATGTAAGCGGACTCACCTCAGGTGGGGCTGATGGTGCTAGGCGGGCGATGTGTTCCGGGGCTAGGGTCCGCCACGAACTATCCACCGAGAAGATCAACGTCTTCAACTATTTAAGGCGGAGGGCCTGGACTTGTGTTATGGGATCAATAATGCCTAGCCCTCCCGCCCTTTTTGGTTGTATGACTGACTCCCAGGCTACCCTGCTAATGACGTTGGCTCGTTCATCGTCGCCTCTCCATAGGAAGGCCGTCACTCTGGATCTCAACTTTTGAAACGCCGTCTTGGTCAAGGGTCAGAGCACCGACTTATACCATAGTGTTGCAAACACCACATTGTTAATGGCTAGTGCCCGACCAAAGATGGAGGTGTGCTTGTTGCGCCAGCTAGACAGCTTGGCTAAAACCGGTGTCGAGATCCAGTCATCATTTAAGGGTGGGCGCCCCAGGGCCGTGAGTGTAATTCCTAGGACTCGAATGGGGGCCTGTAAAGGGAGTCAGTGTATGTTAGGCGAGTCAGGTGGCCGACCCCCTTGGTGGTGGATCCACCAGCCCTGTGTCTTGCTCTCCCAGTTCACCACCATGTCAGAGACTTGGGCGAACTTGTCCATGAGGCCTTGGATCTTCCTCATGTTCTCCTGAGTGGCATCCGCTAAGATGGTAAGGTCGTCTGCGAACAGCGAGCGTATCGGGACTGCCTCCTCGGGGATTCCTGCAATCTGGATTTTTTAAATGTTCTTATTAGCCCAGAGGTTGGCCGATAAGGCTTCCATGATGATAAGAAAAAGAAAGGGCGCTATAGGGTCGCCTTGGCGCACCGACCGTTCCAACTTAATCGGGGGGGCCAGGGTCCTGTTAACTTGCACCCTCGTGGTGGCATTGCGGTGCAAGATATGTATCCACCTACGGAAGACTAGTCCAAAGTTCAATTTTTCCAGGCATTTGTCTAGAAAGAACCAGTCCACATGATCGTAGGCTTTTTCAAAATCGATGAAGTCGAGCGCTGCATTTTGCTTCCACTGGCGGGACAACTGAAGCACCTCATTGACCAGCAGGACGTTTTCATGGATTTGTCTGTGCTGCATGAACCCTGTCTGTGAGGGGTGGATCACCTGCTTTAGGACCGGGATCATCCTATTCGCCAAAGCCTTGGCAAACATTTTATAGGTGACCGTCAGAAGGGTGATTGGTCTGTAATTTCGTATATTGAATTTGTCCCCTTTCTTGTACAAGAGGGGCAACACCCCTTGCCCGACCAATTCTCCCATATCCCCTGTGCGCCATACCTCATTATAGTATTCCATTAGATCAAGGTTCATACAATCCCACATTGTTTCCCATAATTCCTTCGGCAGGCCGTCCAGGCCGGGGTTTTTTTCCTCATCCATCTGTAGGAGGGTCGTCCATATCTCTTCCTTGGTCAGGGGGACTTCAAGCTGCTCCTTCTGTTCGGGAGTAAGAGCTCTGTCCGTGGGTTGGAGGAAGTCATCGACCTACTTTCGTCGAGACTCCGCGTCCATAGGGGGGATGTGAGTGGCGAAAAGGTCCTTAAAGAAGTCTCGTGTGATTTTAAGGCATCCTGCGGTTGTGATAACAGGGTGGGTATCAGACCCCCCTGGTCTATACAGTGCTTCCACTACCGTGTGTTTGGCTCTAGCACGGGCCAGGCCAAAGAATTCGGCATCCATTCAGCCTTCGGCGGTATAGTGAGATAGCTTGACTAAAATTCTAGCTCCCCGCCATCTCACTTTCTTCTAGACTTAATATTGACCACAGATCCCTCAAACCCTTTGACCCCCCCGACTTTAAGTCCAAACCCTAGACCCTAAACCTCAGATACTGTTGATCCTCCACTTCCTTAACGCTACCCCCCTGTTACCGGACATTTGAATTCATGTTTGTTCTGGTCTCCATCACTCCATATGTCCTGCTTGTCCCATTGTGGTGGGGGGGAGCACCCTGGCCGGCTCGTTAAGGGAGGGGGGAGGGCAAGGAAATAGGGGGAAGGCAGAAATGGTGTTTTAGCGGAAAGGGGATGAAGGAGGGATAGTTTCCGGGTATGGGGATGGAGGGGGAGGGGGAAGGGGGGGATGGGATGGGGAAGGGTAGGGGGATCAAACCGAGGGGGGAAGCAGAGGAGGGGATGGGGGCAGGGGGGGAGGGGGCATGGGGATGGCAGTCTGATTGTGGGTGTTATCAGGGAGTTGTGGGTTTTCAGGAATCAATCGAAAGTTCGTAGGTCGGTAATGCACTGTGAAATGGTGTTGGGGCAGGAATTGCCATTGGCTCTTGGTTGTCAGCCATGGTTGTCAATGTAGGTTATGACTCCCCATCCATAAGACAAAGCCTGGAATTTGGGTCCAGCCATGTGGTGGAGAAGTTTTCGATAAGCCATGAACACTTGGCAGCATCCATTTCCTGTTGCAGTCAGGTTTGCAGACCTTTCCAGGCTTCGTGTGTTTGAACTGTAATAAGGTGACTCGTTTCCGCTTTGGCTTGCTGAAACCCGAACAGATGTTGATTTCTTTCGTGTGAACACCTCATTCTCTAGGCAGCCATAAGAAGGGTGAGGCGTATGTATAGGAATAGATTGAGTGCAAATGGTGACCATTGTCCTCCTTCTGTGGTGACGCCAAAAAGGAGGGACCGTAGATTCCAAGGAAAGTGGTGGCCTGTAAAATAGTGCCAGGCTGCATCCCACCATCGCCAGAGACGGGTCACCATTGGGCAATCAAGGAGACAATGTTCCAGTGTAGCACGTTTCCTAGGAGGGGTATCTATGCCGTAACAACACAGTCGAGATAGAAGTTTTTTTTTCTCTAAGTTTGTCCTGTCTGTCAGCCAATTTGGAGCGGGCAGGCATCTGTGGATGATCTGCCATTGAAGAGCTCTATGATTAGTTGGTTTAATGTGGGAGAAGGACACCCATTTGAGGAAGTTGAGGTCCTCTCCCATCTACTTAGGATGCCTTCCATGACCGGGACTGAAGGACGTGCCCCTCTATATCCATTTTTAACTGAGTATTGCCATGGTGCGAATGTTGTTTCTTTCCCCAATCTCCATTCCCACTCCACCGGATCGAAAGGGAGATGAGACAGTGGGGTGGAGGGTTTATACACATAATAGATGTCATCTTTGTCTTCCACACAGCAAATCCTGAGGAAGGCAGATGCATCTTGGCGTTGTTTGTCGAGGTCTGGCTGCCAACGCACAGTGGACCACCTTGCCCCTGGTAGGTCCGGGAAGTGTCGTCTGGTGAACCCTATATATGGTCATGGGAAGGGGGAGGGAATCCATATGAACAACCCAGTCTCCCTTTTGGGCGGAGGGGCCCTCCTTTAAAGCTATGACCCGAGCTAGTGGGATCGCCTCCTTCAATTCATACAAGTCTTGGAGAAGGTTAGGGATGGGGCCAACTCTAGCAGTCAGGGCTTTTGCCGAGATCCATGTGGCGCTTGTGTCATCCCATATGTCTCCTATCGTGTAGATATCCCTCTTTACACACTTCCTCCACAGTGACTTAGAATTGTGGTAGAGGGAGAGGGTATGACCCTGAGAATCTAGAATTTGCGGGTGACCATAAAGGGGCTGCCGCCAGATCTCGTGCCATCTCAGGGGGGTTGACTTTTGTAGAGGGTCATGATCTCTCCAAAGCTTTAACAAATCAGGCCACAGAGGAGCAGTCCTGATGTCCCGTTTATTTCGCCTCCCCAGCCGGCGTAGTGTCTGTATCCCTCTTGGGGCAAGCTGGAATGGTCCATGCCTGATTTGTCACCCACCTGAAAGGGTGCAGGGGGCGGTGGGGGCATGAGGGGGGAGCCAAGCGAGCTATCTGAATGTGTGCGTAGGGAGACCATTGTATATCGTTTCCCAACAGCAGCCTAATCAAAATTTTGAAGATATTTTTGTGACCCTTCGTACATATGTACGAGTAGATGGGGTGAGGTGGACTGCATAATCATGCCGTATATTAAGGGTAATTGACCGATGTAGATAAGTGTCTGGGGTTCTTTTGACACTTCGATAGGATATGGTTACCTTTTATAGGATTGTGGCCTTTTTCCACAGAGTATGAGTAGTGACATATGTGACTGACTGTGTTGCTGACTGTGTGGAACCCCAGGTAGGATATGGTTAGCCTCTATAGGATGGTAGTTTTTTTTTTTTTTTTTTTGGCTGCTCCATCTATTGGTGGGGAGAGGCACCTGCTGGAAACCGGGTCCAGTGTCCCTTTGGTAGTTATCCTTTGTGCCTTGGGCATGCTGGTTTTCTTCCTTTCTTTCCCTTTTGCAACTTCAGCCTTATGGCACTTGGCGGGCCGGGGTCTCGGCAGCTGGATAACTGTGATTGGGGATGGGATTGGCTTGAAGTACCTTTCTCAGCCTTGTATGGCTGCAACATTCATGCGAGGGACACTGGCCCGTTTCCCAGATTTAATTGAAAGTTGTTTTTGTGAAAATAATAATAATAATAATAATAATAATAATAAAATTAATAATGATTGTGTGTCGTATTTTTTTCGGGCCAATACGTTAGTAATTAGAGTAAAAACAATAATGGAATGGAGGCAGTGGTAACAGTGATGGTTTCAAAAAAAAAAAAAAAAAAAAACAGTGATGGTACCTTTGAACAGAAGCTGAGCAATTGTCCCGCTATGTGTCCGTTTCCCGGTAGGCTGGGGACCACAACCTCAGTGAATTTCTCAAATGAAATGAAAGTGAATTAAAAACAAATAAACAAAACAAAAAGAACAGAACAATAAAAGAACAACATTACCCGGATTTGCTGACAATATATTCAGAAGCGGGATCGACACCAACACTGTTTTTTCCTCCTCCTTCCTTTTTTTTTTTTTTCTAAAAGAAAATCATCTGCTACTGATTTCTCCTTGGGGTTTGCACTTGGTGGGACCTGCCACCGGGTGCCGTGCAAAATTGTGTAAACGTGATTCCGTTGTTGTTTTTCCTTCGTGTTTTGCAAGTGTCCGCCACTGTGTACAGTTGCTTCTCTTTTCTTTTCTTTTTTACCACTAGTAGCGAAACCACCTGACACAGAGGAAAAAGAAGAGCGCACAGACAAAGAAAGCTCTGAAAAAGTCCCAAGTATCACCATGGGTCAGGAAACTGAGAAGTCGGTGGTCATCAAAGGTTTAGGGGCAGTTAACGAAGGAATAAGATTTTTTTWWWAAATWCTTTCCCCGAATAATCACACATCAAGATTGGCAAAAGATAGTTGCATCAAGGCCACAGTCAAATCAACAGAAATGAACAGCACCACGGTCACAGCAGAAACAGTGGAATTGAGCTATCCGAACGCAGAGCCAAAGGCAGGGCCAAAAACTGTTTTACATRTCTCACACCTGCCGACGCASACCACAKGTGTAGTTGTGGACAAACAAACAGCTCAATTGAAGGAAGAACACATAAGGGAACAGGCACGGGATCAAGAGGACACTGAGGCGGATAAAAGCCTAGGGATGGGTGAGAAAGAGGGAGAGGAGAAGGAAAGACCAACAGGGGAAGAGAAGGAGGAAGGATATACCCCAACGAGAGGAGTTGCAGGGGAAGCAAGGGATGCAAGGGAAGGGGACAGCGGGTCTGTCGAAGAGCAACGAAAATGGAGAAAAACTGGTCAACTTGGAATCAGAGACARCGAAGGAAAGACGGGAGAGGGGGAGGAGAAAGGAGCGGSGGGGGAAGATCCTTGGACAAAAGGGGATCAAGAAGGAAGAAATAGGGTGGGAGAGGGGCTCCAAGGGGAAGAGAAAAGTTTTAACTACCCGCTGCTATCATGGGAAGACACCCCACCTAAGCGGGTGGAAGACCCTCAGTTATCTACAAGATCAAGGAAGTGATTTCCGAAGTAACGAGGGAAAGCAAATTTTTGTGGCTTCCGCAGTCAAAGGAAGTCCTAACTGAGAAACAGCAAGAAGAGGTTGTATGTGTAGGATAACAATCAGAGGAAGGAGAAAGCCATCGAGAACTAGGGGAGCCAGATCAGGAAAGTAGAAATGTGCTGGGGAAAAGAGTGGAGACTGAGAATAACACTCAGACATTAAAGGGAGAAAACATCGAAATGATAAGTACCCAACCCAATGGACTGCTGAAACACCCCCCTCTTCCCCCGATTTCACCTCCAGAAGACAAGATAATCAGCAGAAGACAGAAACTGCAAATCTTACTCTCGAAAGGCTATGCAGACCTGACATTATCCAAGGCAGGCATTTTGATCCTACTAGTCAGACGAAGTAAGGGAGAATGGGAGGTTGGCCTTTCGGAAATAGTCGGATCTGCACATAGAGAAGTAACGTTACAGGGAACACCGACAGGCTTTCTTTCGCCTTTATTAGGAAAATTGACAGGGGAAGCGCGCTTCAAAGCTGAAATAGCTAAAGTCATTCAAGCGCAGTTTCCACCCGGGGGAATGACGATATTCATTCTCTCAGCAAACGCTCACCAGGTGTTAGCCACGGATGTTTACTTCGTTATGAGCATACAAAGACGGTTGACCTTCGCTGGTTCACTCCAAGTATGTTAGCGGAACATCAGCACTTGAAAATCAATGCGGGGGATTTCTGGGTTGAAACTGATGTCCAGATCTTACTCTCACGCCTATTGAAAAATAGGCAAGAGTTACTAAAACAGGGAGGTAAGTTGGACTCAGGGCATTGGCTGACCCTGTGACCTTTCTCACGTTTAGCAAATATTCAAGGAATTATTAAAAACACTATAGTTACCAAAAAAAAATAAAAAAAATTGGAAGGATTAAACACCGTAGAAGTGCTCTATAATAGAAACAAGGAATAGAAACACCTAAAGAGAGCACCAGATGTAGACCTTCGATCGCTTAACGTGAACGGCCTAGCTTTGGCCAAGCCACAAAAAAGGCAGGCCATCTATGAACAACTTAAAGGAGTGGAAGGCAGAGACTGGCTGAACGCTATATGTATACAAGAGACCCACCTAATGGATAATCCAGACCATCAGCATACACATAAGCAAATATGGCCTCATCAAGCCCTTATAGCACACTCCCCACGACCAGGCAGTGCAGGGGTAGCTATTTGGATCCCGCCAAACTCTAGAATTGAACCCATATAGTGGGATGCAGACAAAGAGGAAGGGAGATGGGTATTCATACTAGCAATGCTGGAATTAGAAGTGATAACTATCCTATGTATCTATAGTCCTAATGAGGTAGCAGAAAAAAGAAGGTTTTTTTAATCCTTAAAGAATCGTCTCCCAGTAGGGATCCCAATGGTAATGACAGGGGATTTTAATGCAGTCCCCAACATACATCTGGATCGCTGGCAAATCTCTTTCCCATGCCCAACATACATTGAGATGGATGAGCAAATCATTTAAGGGTTGTGCCAGTCACTACATCTGTTTGATGCTTACAGGCGCCTCTTCCCTACAAAAAAAACCTACACGTGCTTCAAAAAGAGTCATATGTCGAGAACCTCGAAATCTCGAATATATCTAATACTTTTGTCGAATGAGCTGGAAGGTGCTCTTCAAATAGCAGACATCTTCCCACAAAGCGTCTTTCCAGGACTTGATCACTCTATGAATGTGATACTATTATCATTCAAGAAGAAACCGGATCAAGGCAGAGGATTCTACAAATTGAATACTTCTCTACTAAAGATCGATCGATTTAAAGTATATCTTCAAGATGTTTGGTCCTTTTGGAGGGAACAAAAGGACCTAATCCAAGATGATATACGTTGATTCAACAACGGTCTGAACTTGTTAAGTCGTAAATGCAATGAATACTCCAAATTACTTGCTCAACAACGTCATCTAGAAGAAATCAACATCCAGCAGCAACTCAACGACTTACACCATCAAGAAGAGGAAGGTCAAAGTGAGTCATAACTAGCCAAGATAAATAAAAAAATTAATAGATTGGAATCCAAACTACTAGATCTTATGGAACATCGTTGGCAAGGAATCAAAATTAGAGGTAAGATGAGAGGTTATATAACTGGAGGGACTATGGACGCTAGATTCTTTGCAGTGGCGAAGGCTAGAACAGGACGGACAATCATCGAAACCCTTTCTGACCCCCAAAGGGATCAACATTCCCTGGTAACATCGACAACAGAATGTACAAAATCTATCAAAACTCGTTTACGTCAGAATGTAAGCACTTACCCCAAGAACAAAGAATGAAAGAGATTGATAATTTTCTTCAACCCCTGAATAAAAAAATAACATAGTACCAGAGTTCCCTGTTAGATCAACCACTAACAAAAGAAGAAATCTGGACAACCCTCATGATGATGGAAGAGGAAAAAACTCCAAGAATAGACGGATTACCCAAAAAATTATGGGAAATCATGTGGGATTTTCTCGCCCAAGACCTCATGGACTTCTACCACGCAGTATGGATCTCAGGAAGAATGGGGGAATTAGTGAACCAAGGAGTACTGGCGTTGTTGTAAAAAAAAAGAGACAAGACAAATATTCGCAATTACAGACCTATAACCCTACTTACAGTGATATATAAACTGGCAGCAAAGACGTTAGCAAATCGTTTGCTGAAAATAGCAACTGAAATCATCCACCCTACTCAAACAGGATTTATTGAGGGGAGGAACATTCAGGACAACATACTACTGGTAAATGAATTAATTAAACTATCAAGACAATCCAAATACAATGTTGCCTTTATCTTCATAGATTTTGAGAAAGCCTATAATCATGTGGCTTGACTGTTTCTGGACAAATGTTTGGAAAAGTCGAACTTCGGTCTAGGATTTAGGAGGTGGATAAAGATTCTGCATACAGACGCCTCCACGAGGGTGATGATAAATGGAAACCTAGCACCACCAATCTCACTTGAACGTTCAGTGAGACAAGGAGATCCGATTGCCTCTCTACTGTTTGTATTTGTAATGGAAGCCTTAGCGGCCAACCTAAGATGCAACAAGGACATTAAAAGAATACAATTCAGTTATATCCCAGAAGAAGCCATACCTGTCTGTTCACTTTTCGCCGATGATCTTTCCTTGATGGTAGAAACCTCATCTGATAACTTAGCAGAAATTAAGCTTCTGATGAAAATTTTTTGTGAATTATCAGACATGTGAATCAACTGGGGAACTAAAACTCAAGGATGGTGGATACATCATCAGGGGGTGAGACCCCCAGAACAACCAAGGATTAGCTGGTTGTCATTAACCACCCCAATCAGAGTGTTAGGTATCTCCTTATCTGCATAAGGAAAACCTTCAACAAACAATGGCTGAATCTCCAAACCGGCTTTAGCTAAATTAGAATTATGGAAAGACAAGAAGACATCTATTATTGGTATATCACTAACTATCAACAACGTGATCCTTGCCGCGATTTGGTACAAATCAGCAGTATGGTCTCTTGATAAGCCGAATCTCAAATCTCTACAAAGGCAAATTTCAACTTTCCTTTGGAGGGGCAACCATGAGCACAAGAATGTAATAAGTAGAGTGGCATGGCAAGCAATAATCCAACCTAAGATAAAGGGGGGACTGAGAATTCTAGACCCTGTCACTCAAACAATGGCCCTCTCCATCCAATGTATACTAAGCTTGCTTTTTAACCCAGACACACTGTGACGCGCGTGAAGAGGGCATGTGCGGTGATGGTGAGAGAGAGGAGAGAGAGAGAGAGAGGAGATGCACACACACATGAAGGAGCAGCTGAGTGGAGGTCCAGTCCGGCTCAATGAACGAATGAACAGAATGAATCCATCCGCTGCCCTGGGCCTAGGCCGAAGTGATATACCGGCCTAGGTCCAGGTACGGAACAAACTGGTACCGGACCAGGGTCAGGCCAGTGCCTGAAACTGGTCCGGCCTCACTGCTGGGCCGTGGGGTACCGCTCCACGATCCTTGGACCTGTGAATGGATGAAGCGATACATCAAACACGCTATCTGCTGAAATAGCGGAAACTCAAAAGGGACAGCAAAAGAAACAATCCTAGATGCGGAGCAGGCTCCATGCAGGAAAAGGTATGCAATGCAGACTAAGCCTCAAGCCTAATCTATGCAACAATATCTGGTCTGGGTCGACCAAAAAAGGAGAAAGAAGTCTGACCTATGTCGGCCAAGAAAGAGAAAAAAAAATGTCTGACCTGTGTAGGCCAAGAAAGAGAAAAATGTCTCATGAGCCAAATAGGCTGAATATAAATCAACACTAGGGCCCTAAAGGCCAAAGAATAACTAAACCAATGTCCTAAGTCGAAAACGAATGTGGCACAGTCTCACGTGCCCTGTACACAATGCACAATACCAGCACAAAAGAGAAGGGAACTCAGTCGCATGGCAGAAGTAGAAACGGGTGGGAAGGCGGCAGGTACAGGGCACCCACACAACCAGGTAAGGGGTCATCAGGTTCAGAGGGGGAGTAACAGCACGACACCGGGCTCAATGGAAACCATCAAATGGGTACCGCCAGCTGAGAGGGAGGAAGGGCACTCACACAAGGGAGCACGCATAGGGTGAGCCTGGAAGGAAAGAGAGGGCCATGCCAGCATAGACATGTGGCCAAAAGCCGCGAGCAAAGAAAACGTACACTCTGGAGGAGGACGCGCAGCATAAAGTAAGGCAGAAGCGCGGCAAGCGGACACACCCACATAGACAGGGAAAATAGGGGTCATCATGCGACTGAAGGGTGAGCTCGAGGGTGGTGGATAGGTGGGAATGATGGGAACTATGTAGCCGAAAAGTGAGGTAGTCCACTGATGAGTCTCCAGACAGAAGTCGAACCGAAGTAGCCTGGATGAAGTAAGAGTACCGCAAGAACCAAGTAGACGTCCGGAACACAGCGACAGGTACTCTGGTACTGAAGAGAAGCACTCAGGTCGAAAGTCGAATGTAGAAGCCGAAGTAGAAGCCGAAGGTGGAAGCCGAATGTAGAAGTTGAATGTAGAAGCCGAATGTAGAAGCTGAAACCGGGAGTTGCTGCATAAGTGTCCAGGAATGGTAAAAGATAGAGAGCGTATGGGGGATATAGATCAGTCACGAAAACGAGAAGAAAGTCAATGGGTACGCTGAGGACGAGAGGAATGAACTGCAACAACAGGCGGGACCACAACCACAGGGGAAGGAAGACCTGAGGCGGGTACCGGGGGAGGAGGCGGACCCATCGATAGAGGATGGGGAATGTTAGTGGTCGCAGCGGTAGAAGGGTCAGTAGTAGAAGGACGAGAAGTAGGAGGGGAGGATGAGGAAGGGAAAGGATGAGCACGATCCTAATTACGCACGAAAGTCATAGCATGCTTCAGGTGCTCAAGAGGCTCCGAAGTAGACTCCACGTCAGGATAACCCTTCCATCAAACGAGATACTCGAGGCGGGGAGGGTCACCATCAGTCATACGCCGGGACGCAATATCAGAGACGACAAACTCCTCATGACCCTCAATGATGATTGGAGAGGGGCGAGGGTAAGGTCGACCATGGAACTCAGGAGGAGACCGTCTGAAGGGGCGCAAAAGTGATACATGGAACACATCATGTAAGTTAGCGCGGTATATGGAATCGGGGAGCTTCAATTTGAAGCTCACCGGACAGTCGTGATTGGGTCCGGCAGGTGCAAGAATGGTGCATGGTCCAATATATCGACGCCTGAATTTCCGAAGTGTGTCAGCTTCGGGTTGGAAGTAACGTGCGTCGACAAGAACCTCGTCGCCAACTTTGAAGGGATGGTTGATGCGAGAGTGGTTAGCGCGAGTGGCCATGCGAGTCTGAGAGTGAGCAATGCTCTCGCGAGCCTTGCTAAGGAGCGAATCCATCTCCTTTACCCAGTCATCGAGGGCGGGGCATTTGGTGTCAGGATGGATCTAAGATGGACGAAGAAGGTCAGATGGGACACGGGGATGGTATCCCAAGTCACAGTAGTAGGGAGACATGCCAGTGGCAGGGGAAATAACATGGTTATAAGCAATCTCTGCGTGAGCAAGATGCAGATTCCAATCAGAGTCATTCTCAACAAACTTCTTGAGGATACTCCAAAGAGTTTTGTTGGTAACCTCGATCTGTCCATCTGACTGGGGGTGATAGGAGGAGGAGAGGCGGAGCTCGGAGCCATAGATCTCATGGAGTCCACGCCAGAAATGAGAAGTAAAGCGGGGATCGCGATCAGAGACGATGCTGTTGGGAAGACCGTGATGGATGGCAATACGGTTGAAGTATAGGGAGGCGATGTCTTTGGCTGAACTAGCATACTTGAGCATGCTTAGTCAACCGACGGACAACGACGAAGATGGCATCATGGCCTCGTGGGGTAGGGGGACGAAGAGGACCGATGAAGTCCATGGAGACAGAAGTCCAACGCTGAGTGGGAATGGGTAGGAGCTGAAGAAGACCGTAGGGGGGGTGATTGGGAATGTTGGCCTCCTGACAGATCCTGCAGGTGCGAACGTACTCCTTAGTAAAGGGACGACGGTGCTCCCAGTAGTAATGGCGGTAAAGGCGGTCAAGTGTCTTGAAGACACCGGGATGACCGGCGGCGTGCTGGTCGTGACACTCAGCGACGGCCCGAACATGGAGCTGGCCAGTAGAGGGCACACATAAGCGAGGAGTACGGGTACCTTGGTGACCAAGCTAGTATAGGAGTCCAGAGGGATCGAGCTGGAAGTTAAGGACGGACTTGCCAGCCTGTAGTTCAGCGTAGATGGACTGAAACTCAGGGCACTGGATGTATGCACGACGGTACTCATCCAGAAAGGCGGGGTGGATGGTGGGGGCTGAGATAGCAGATAGCTGACGATCCTCGCACTGAAGGTCGGGGCGGCGGGATAAGGCATCTGCAACACGATTGCTTTCGCCAAAAATCTTCTTGATGGTGAAGTCGAACTCCGAGAGGTCACGCCACCAACGAGCCTGGCGAGAAGTGAGCTTAGGCTTCGTCTGGAAGGCGGCGAGGACAGAGTTGTCCGTCAAAACGGTGAAAGTATGACCGTGCAAATGATGACGCCACTTCTTAAAAGCGTAGACCAGCGCAAGGACCTCACGCTCGTCGGCAGTATAGTTACGCTCAACGGGAAGTAGCTGTCGAGATAGATAAGCAACCGGGCACTCTCCATCGCGAGACTCGACTGTACCGTCATCAGCGACGTCAGGAATATAAGGGGGTGGGGCCCCGGGGGGGGTGGGCTCGATGGGTGCAAGATGGGCCGCAGTAGCAGGAGGTGGAGGAGGGAAGTGAGGAATACGAGGGAGGCGGGAATCTGTGGAATCAGGAGGAGTAGGGGGGGGTGGATAGATTTGGGAGAGAACAGCTCCAATAGCGAAGACGGATGCGTCGGTGGTGACGATGAATGGACGCGAGTAGTCGGGTAAGTGTAAGACAGGAGCTGACGTGACAAGCCGCTTGAGAGAGCGGAAAGCATCCTCGTGAGCCGGGGTCCAATGAAAAGGTAGACGTCCCCGAGTCAGAGGGGTAAGCTGGGAAGAATACTGCGCGTAGTTTTTAAGAAAGTGACCATAGTAGTTTGTCAACCCAAGGAAACTACGCAACTCAGGAAGAGAAGTTGGAGTCGGCCAGTCGACAATGGCCTGGATCTTCGAGTCATCCATGTGAAGTCCATGCTCGGAGACCTGATGCCCAAGGAAGTCGACTTTGGGTTGAGCGAAGTGGCATTTGGAGAGCTTCGCATAAAACCCATAGTCGCGTAATCGCTGGAGGACAGTGCGAAGGTGGGTCAGATGCTCCTCTAAGGTACGACTGTAGACCAGGATGTCGTCGATGTAGACTAGAACCGAGTTCTCAAGAAGGTCTTGGAACATCGTGTTCATAGCCGTCTGGAAGGTGGCAGGGGCATTACGGAGACCGAAAGGCATGACGGTAAACTCGTAGTGCCCAAAACGAGAACGGAAAGCGGTCTTAGGCTGGTCCTCCTCGGCTACGCGGATCTGGTGATATCCGCTACGAAGATCGATCTTCATGAAGAAGTGGTGGCCGGAGAGGCGGTAAAACATATCATCCGCACGGGGCATAGGATAACTGTTTTTGACCGTATACTCGTTGAGACCGCGGTAATCGAKGCAGAGGCGGAGAGTGTCATCCTTCTTGCGATCGAAGAGGACAGGTGCACTCCATGGGGACGTACTCGGTTTAATAAAGCCCTGACGAAGCAGCTCGTCAATTTGGCGTTTAAGTTCCTGGGCTTTGGGAACCGAGAGGCGATATGGGGCGCGATGCTGAATACCGTAGTTAGGTTCAAGCCGGACGTGGTGCTCGATATCGCGCACAGGAAGGATGCTGCTGCAAGAGACAGTCGGAGGAAAAACATCGCGATACTCGCGAAGGAGGGCTGCAACGCTAGGCTGGAAAGTCGATAGGAGGTTGTCAAACTCCTTTGCTGCAGCGGCGTCTGAAGCAGGGGTGGAAGGAGTCGGTATGGGAATAGGTACCGATGGCGCCTCCGTGGTACAAGATGCAAGAAGGTGAGATGAGGTAGCAGAGGTGAAGGGGGATGAGGGGGTTGAAGGATCAGGAGGCTCGGGGGGCTCAGGGAGTGGTGGGTCGAGCTCGACCAACTCAGCGTCCTGATGCATAGAGTTACAAACAAGGAGATCCGTGATGTCGACAATGTAGAGTTCGGCATCAGGCTGACGAAGGATGTGGTGGAACTGAGTTGATGTCAAGATGGCAACATTGACAGGAGAGGGGGATGTAGAGTCCGATTTGCCCAACAACGAATACAATATTGCTTTCCGTCCTTGACGTCGAGGACGAGGTCGTTGTGGGTCCAATCGGGGCTAGCATGGGCGAACTGATGGGAGTAGGCAGTGCCGAGAACAAGATCATATAGGGTTTCCATGACATCGAAGGTCCACTGGTCATGGAACCGAGGGGCCTTGCAAAGGCTGTGGGGCATCCGCAAGGGGAAGGACAAGGGAAGATCAGGCACCACCGAATCGACGAATGATTTGGCCTGATTGTCGCCAAGTGTGACAGTGACAGTGGAAGGGTAGGGGGATGTATAGAGGGATGCCTCCTTAACTACGCGAGGATGAATGAAGTCACCAGTAGAGCCAGAGTCCCATAGTGCGCGATACACTCTAGTAGAGGTCCCGAGGCGCACTGGAATAACCAGTAAGGTGCGATCGGGATTGTGTAGGCGCTGAGACATCGAGGACAAGGTGCGCTCTTTAAGGCGGAGACGTTCCTGGTGGACCTTAACACACTCAAGGTCTAGGAAGTCGATGATATCCTCGGCTACAATAAGGGAAGCACTGCAGCGCGCCGTGCAAAGAGCACGCCTAGTAGGAGGACGAGGAGGAGGAGGATCATGAGAGATGGTAGGCGAAGAAGTGGAGGCACATGAGGGTGGGCCAGCGACGCTAGAAGCGACCACTGATGAAGTCAGGGACGGGTCCTCAGAAAGAGTAGCAAGCGGCGCGAAGGTAGAATCGCGGGCGGGTATGCCTGCTACGGTGGGAGGAACAGGGGAGCGGAAGATCGTCGCTAGGTGGTTGCGGAGCTGGAGGTCGAGGCGGGGGGTGCAGGCTGAAGGCGGGACTGCTGAGCAAAGTGACGCTGGAGGGCGTCGGCGTAGGGGCAGGTGGACGGAGTGTGACCAGGTAGGCGACAACGGGTACATATACCTCGAGCACGAAAGTCCTCAATCTCCGCGATAGTCAATCGGGCGAGGGGGAAGGCGTAGCCCGATGGGAGGGGCAGTTGTGTGGCGGAAGAGCGGGTGGTCGATGAGGAGGGTTGGCGCTGCCTCAGGAAAGCAGAGAAGGCGCGGGCGAGGTGCTCGTCCTTGTCGGGGTCATCGCCATCCACAAGGGACTGGGGGTCATGTTCCTGGTCTGGGTCGCTATGGGATCCGTCCGAACCAGTACCCTCCTCAGCGCYCRACGACTCGCGGAGCATAGTCTGGACACGGCGGAAGAAAGCACGTCCAGGAACTCGGCGGGGACCTCGGCGAGACGTGGARAACTGGCGGGGGCGGGATGTGCCAGGGGCAAATGATGAAGCGGTGGGTGYGGCACCAGGCCCAGATGTGGAGCTCACAAGAGGTGCATAGGTGAGTTGGATGGCCCTGGCAATGTTGAAGGCCTCGAGGAGGGTATGGACCGTGTATGCCAGCATCTGAAGCTGGAAGGGTTGGGGTAACCCGGCACGGAAACGCTGGACCAAAGCRTCRTCGGCTATGAGGGAGGGGGGGATCTGGGCGCGAACGCGGTGGAATGYYGTGATGTACGACTCTAAGGCATTGTTGCCACCAAGCCATCTGATCTCAGAGATCCGTGTGATCGGGTCACGGGTAGGCGTCGGGCGAGAGAAGTACAACTGGAGAAAATCACGAAACTCCGCGTGCATCATACTTGCGTGAACGCCCTGCTGAGTACGAAGGGCGAGAAAGTCGCGCCAAATGGAAGCCGCACGACCGATGAAGCGGGCAGACATCTCCGTAGGCCACAAGTCCATATTTACCCCATGGTACCGAAGTTGCTCCTCGACTGTGGTGATCCAGCCCTGGAGTTCAGAGGCCTTACCATCGAACTGGGGACTCTGTCGGGGTGGTACCGAGGTACATAAGGCGGGGGCTGGTAATGAGGAGGGAGGAGGAAGGCACACTGTGACAAGAGGACAGAAGAAGTAGTGGCACCATCAGAACCACTAGAAAGAGCGGGGAGTCGGGGCAACGGTCCCTGACACATGGTGGTGGTTGGTGGTGGGAGTGTGAAATGCATCGCAGCAGCTTGTGTCTGATGCTGTCGATAGATGAAAGGGGCAGCTGGCTTTGCCGTGAGGTGGGGAGGTAGGGGTTGACCTCCTTGGAGTAGGCGGATCTGATCATGGGCCCGGGTGAGATGGCGTTGGAGCTCGG
>BFEA01000541.1:973629-984964 GCA_003427395.1 Chara braunii | reverse complement strand
ATAGATAGATAGAGAGATAGATAGATAGATAGATAGAGAGAGAGAGAGAGAGAGAGAGAGAGAGAGAGAGAGAGAGAGAGAGAGAGAGAGAGAGAAAGAGACATTTGTTGATTTGCTTTCTTCGGTGGTATTTTTGTGGATAGGGTTTGTGGTGTGTAGCAGTCCAGTTTTTGGGCTTGACCGGTGATGTCTCACTTTAAATCAGGACCGCATAATTTTTTTGTAAGGGATTCCAGGCGATTCCTGACACTGAAATATAAGGGACGCTGGACCCGGGTTCCCGATTGTTTTCTTAAAAAAAAAAAAAAAAAAAGAATCTGTGGGACACTTAAAAAAATAAAACTTGTGATAACATTTTTTTTTTTTGGTAAGAATTAACCTTTCCAACTCTTTTCTTCAAGTGTTGGTGCTCAGGCTTTTAAACTTTTTTTTTTTATGCGATAATAATTTTATTATACAAGCCTGATACCGGGTCCATTGTCCACTTCAGCGCAACATTAACAGGGGATCGCAACGGGCCAGCTGCGGATAAGTTGCGCTTAGCCAGAACTTGTTGTTGGTTATGGCGGAGGCGGAGAGGCGATACTAGAGCGAGTGGGAGGTGAGGTGGAGGCCGCTTCGAGGGGGCACAACCATGCACCTGCCATAGCCTAATCTTCGTCGACGAAAGTTGGTAATCCTAGATTGGCCGCAGAAGGAAGGAGACAGATGTGGGGTCGATCAATGGGCAGGATCTGCGCATCGTACCTATCTGTATTTCTAGTACCTGATCAGGGGCTTTGCCCACTGATTATAGATAGTACGGAGAATGATTGCATTCCTGGAGCAGATGAAGTTTTATCTGGATGAAGAGTTGGAGATGAAGGCCGAGAGTGCATCGATAAATGTCGACTTCCGGGAAACAGATGACGGACTTCATGATGATGTGATCGGTATCGTCCACCGTCGCTGACAATGGACTTCAAGCTGTGAGCGGGGTTGTCCACTATTTCCTTGGCTTCTACTTTGGGCGAGGCGTTGTTCAAGATTTTCTAATTTTTGGGGCTCTGACAATTCATTGACCTGCGTAGCATCGCGCTCGGGCTCGGTGACTGAACCCGAACGCCCGGTACCGAGCCCGAACGTGGCCCAAAATGGGCCGAACCCGAACACTTGTATTTTTTTTATTTTTTTGTTTATTTTTTATATATATAGGGGTTGGGGAGCCATGAAGGGCATCGCTCATCACTCCTGAACATACACACACACACACAACATACACACGCACCCCCAGATACCCCCCCCACACCCCACACACACCCCACACACCAGTTCGGTTCCCCGTGCATCAGATCCCTTCTCACGCTTCTGGTGTTTTCTCTTTCTTGTGTTATATGCTCCCGYAKGTCRTTTCCGTCTACGCCCGCGATGCGATGGGAAGTGAAATAGATAGTTGCTTTCACGGTTCACTACCATYTGTGCAGGTCTTAGGCACACCCATGGTTGACGCACCCGAAAACTCGTGTGAGAGCCGCTCTCCATCAATTGCTATCACGCCATCCAAACGCAAGCGCATWGCCCGCTTYGGTGACGACATGCCTAACCGACGCACACGTCGTGGACCCATACCATCTCTTCATAATAAMGTYGTCCGCCGTCTTCGCCTTGACGGCATCATGAACGATGTGGACATCTTGACTTCAGCAGCCTGCAGAGGTCTAGCACTCGGGTCTCCTCAGCCTTCTAATCYGAAAAATTGTCCGCCTGCGTTTGACGTGGATGATCGATACGTTCCAATGGACATGTTGTCGTCCCCGTCATGTCACGGCAACTTCGGGGGCCGGGGTCAGGTTGCACACTTGTCGGACGTGGACTTRCCAGTTGGAGAAGACACCGCAGTTCTGCGTTGTCTATGTTCCACGGTGAAGAAGGAAAGAGAAAATACACGTTTAGACTCAGAAAAAGAGGTGCTTCAACATCCACCTCTACATTYGAACGTAGATGCAGTGGAGACGAATGTGTGGCCGTCCTTCACAAAACGTGTTGCAAGACRTATAGATGCCTCTCTAAACTTRGAGAGGGGGGGGTGACGTCATGAACAGTTGTCACCTCCATCGTGAAAATGTTGAAAGATGTTAAGGCACGGGAAAGAGCGCTCCCACCGAAGTTGCGGGTACAGGCAGACAACTATGTGGGACAAAACAAAAACAAGTATGTGTTCGTCTTCATGACCATGCTTGTCAAATTTTGTATATTCGAGGTCGTCGAAATGGGATTCATGATAGTGGGTCACACACACACCGATATAGACGCAAAGTTCAGTGTGTTTACAAAAAAACTGAGCGGTTGCGATGCTTACACCATGGACGAGTTCTTCGATGTCCTCAAAGCGTCATGCGAAGAGGAAGTCGATTGCACGTTGCTCACTGAACTTGTTGACAAGAAATCCATCGTAGACCCGTACATCGATCACAACAATAAGGGCCATGCCACGCCGCACATCTTTCGATTTTACATGGATGGGGATAACCCAACAATGTTGTATAAAGAGTTCTGCACCAAGAAAAAGTGAGAGTCAGAAACTGACCCTGTGTATTGGTTTAAAAGAGGTGCACACAACGGGTGGGCAGGGCCTCAATGGGGTTTCCAGCCTTATCGGGAGTCTCCTAACCCGCAGGCAGACGATTTCATTAACGGGATAGTGGGGGTGCGTATTCTTCATAAATCATGAAAAAATTCGCAAATCCAATGGGAGACACAAGACGAACACACAAGGGCGATGAAATGTAGACGATTGAGCTACTGGACCGACCATCTCCAGAAGTTCGAAAACATATCGCAAGAGGAGAGCGGTATTGTGCCCCTTGAAGGTGCCTTCTGGCCATCACAAATGCCTGAAAAACAAGACTTCCCATCGATTGTGCCGCATGTTCTCGACTCGCTGACGAGGAAACCTTGTTTCGTCGGTTACAAGAAGGACGCTCTGAAAACGGAGTTAAAGCCGCATGAGTCCGTCGACATTGACAACTTCGTCGTCTTCCGCGCACCCGACAAGTATGTTGCAAAGGGCTGCTCATTCTGGATCGGACGCATTATGGAGCAGGATGATAATCGCATCCGCGTCAAGTACTGGACACCTTGCGGAAGGGATCGCGACTTAGCGAAGCTGTATGCAGACGCATGGGCAAAGACATGGAAGGTCGAAACTGAATCTGACGACGACTGACAAGACCTCGACGTCGTTGTATGGGCATGGGTCAGCAATAAACACTCTAAGACAGGTATGCGGATCCCTAAACGAGAGGCTCTCAATGGACAGTTGTAGTTGGTCGTCCCTGACAAGATGCCTGCATCAACACAAGATATGAGACCTGCTTCCGACACATCTGTGCAGACGTGATGAGGGAACGAGTATAAGCGAGGATCATCTATTCAATACGAACAACATAAAGCACATTGCTAATTGTTTGATTGTATTGCATTTTTCTCATTCTTTCATTGTGTTTAGAATGTCTACATCGTCAGAGTGGAAGCGTAATGAGAAATGAGGGACGTCGGTGAAATGGGAGGACCTCCTATCATGGAAAACAAAAATGCAAATGAGGGTTGTCAGTGTGGAGGCAGTCGTATGGTCGGCATTGAAGCCCTCGATTGAGCTGTAGTACGACAAGGAATGCCTACAAGTTCACAACCTCGCCAAGACGGTTGAGCCTGATGCAAACAACGAAAGGCAAGGCAGTGACAAATGGACTAAAGCGTTTTATGGGTTCGGATTTGTTCACATGCGGGGGGAGAATGGGCATAACGGATCAGTGACATGCGTGATATTTTGTTCAAACGGTGGCCTGACATGGTGCGCGACATGGATTGAACAAATGAAGGTGTCGTCGATGGAGCAAAACACCAACATGCAAAGGGCGACGTTAAAGTATCTCAAACATCTATGCAACGAAATCAAAGATGCAATGTTGCACTTCATCAACGAAAGGTCGAGGATCATCATTCACGTGGTGACGACTTTAATCACGTGCCACAACGAAGACAGAAAAAAAACAAAAACTGCAAAAAAATAAACACAATAACAAAGTTCAATATTGTCGATCATATTCGACGACACGAAAGTGGCAAACGGAACAACTTGCAGTCCGTCTTGCGTCGGTGTCCGCATTGACTGTTGTTCCGCAACCTCACTAATCACTCTCTAATGACTCGCATATGCATGCGGGGAATGACAATGACTTTTTGAACTTATGCAAGCGGTAAGTTCTGTTTCATACTTCATCTCTAATTGTGATGTTTATGTTTTTTTTTTTTTTTGCCCCATACAGTATGGACCCAAAATGGATGCTCAGGCAGCGGCGACAGGAGAAGTGGGGAACACCGATAAAATGGGCGGAAATGACATATGAGCGACTAAAAAGGCATTGTAACGTGATCGGACTTATCACGTGGGATTTTGCCTATGACGAACTGTCACTCAGTCACTGAACTTATATCCTCGCAGTGTAAGAAGAAAAATTTATGATCCCATGAAGCTATGCGACCACAACAATACTTACAAGAACGAAGGGATCGCAACGTACAAACAAGTGTTTTACAGTTACGAGATTGTGTCTGTCATGGTGATACACAAATGCGGCGCAACCGTTGCATGTGTTGCCGCAAGTTATCGCCAAGGGCTAATAGTATGAGTAACACAGATATGAAGACATAAGATACCGTGAATGGACAATGAAAATTCGATGATGCGAGCGTACAAGCATCACATCAAACAGTATTGTATTGACCCATATGATGCAATGTTGAAATTTGTAGCTCGAAGAACATCTATCACAATCGGGATATCGTCAGTCATTATAAAAGAGCAAGATGCGTTAGAAGTTTACCGAAAATACAAGAAAACAAAATTAACTACCAACTTCAACATCATGGACAGTGTACTCCATCGAGCAAACGGGCAATGCAACAACCTCATTCACTTAAGACGTTGTAACATCTGTTGACAGAAGATTGTTAATGAGTCGTTGCTTACAAGGTAGTGAAATTTTCGTGCGAGAGAAAGTTTTTCGTGATTGAAGTTGAAGTAGACGTTTTTATTTTTTTCATGGACCGATTTTGTTTCTTTTTCCTTGTTGACAAGGCGGATTTCCTTCAGGTAGCTACATGTTCACCATCATTTTTCAACAAACGATTTCATTTATTTTTTTTGTATAGTAAACCATGTATCATATGTCTCTAACTTTTGTAGACATTCATAGAGAGAACTTAGAGAGAATGAGAGTTTCAAGAGAGATAGAGTTTCGCGAGAGAGAGAGAGAGAGAGAGAGAGAGAGAGAGAGAGAGAGAGAGAGAGAGAGAGTTTAGAGAGAGAGAGAGAGAGAGAGAGAGTAAAGGGGGGCGCCGAGGTGTCCTTTGTATATACACAATTTTTCGAAAACAAAAAAACACAAACAACATTGTCGCGTGAACATAATTTGAATTTTCAATGTTCACCCCTTATTTTTAAACACAATACTTTGCTAATAAATAAATACATTTGGGGGAAAGGGGGGGGGGGGAGGGACAAAACAGGGGGCTCAACATGTTTCCGAGGGAGGGCAGGGGGGCAAAGGGGAGGGTATTGGCAGAGACAACACAACACTTCGACAAGAATTAAACATGTAAACAAACATAACAATAACAAACCAACCAGAGCAATAATGAAACAACCGACATATGTATCGCCAATCATAGGTATTTTTTGGTATGGTACTCAATATGTTTCTCTAATCTTCATGCAATAACTGGGAAAAACCAGAAAATTTCATGATTTTATACTGTCAAAGATAATAAATGTTAATCGCTATGCTCGAAAAGTAATAAAACTCGTCATTAAGACCCCTATAGCTTTACATAATGGCAATGAAATTATACCCCCCCCCAAGTTTTGTAAGAAAGCGATGTAAAATTTGCGGTAAACAGGACCACAAAATACAAACAAAATTGGGGTAACTCCCAAACATTGACTTAACAAAACATCAAAAGTCACCAAAACCAGAATGAAAATGACAATTCCAATTTCGTTCAAAAAATATAAAATATCCGTTTTGACGAAATCGTTGTAAAAAGATCATGGCAGAACGCCATAGCTTGAAGCACAATTTGCAAATAGATCCCGACAAATGGGTGTGAGAAAGGAAAAGCTACAAAAGCTTATATGCATAGGAACAGACTCTAGTCTAGTCTAAGGAAAAATTGTACCACTTCAAAAGGGACCAAAAATTCATGAAAGGGCGATGGGAATAGTACCTACCAGAAGGTCCAGCCCGTAAAACATTTAACCTAAGGGTCCCAGACCCTCCTAATTCTCACACTAAAATGAATTAGAGCATTGTTAAAGAAAGAATTTGAAAACCTCCTACGTCTAAGTTCCAGTTTTAAATTGTAGAGAAAAAGGGTTTCAGGGCCTGGTAGTGTGCCCATACATACCCCCAGGTTTTCCATCTGGTTACTACATCGCCAAGGATACAGTCTCTGTCATCCACAGGAACCACCCAGACTCTGTCATTAAGTAGAACACACACCCCCCATCTTTTTTTTTTTTTTTTTTTAACTAGGCTATATTCTCCTATCAATTTCACCTTTCACTATCTACCGACCACTACTCCTAAGCTGTGTTACGGTCGCCGTTCACCGGGGCTTCGGTTGCTAGCTTCACCATAATAGGAGTTACCAACTTCCTTCACCTTCCGACACTGGGTAGGCATCAGCCCCTATACGTAGTCTTACGACTTTGCGGAGACCTGTGTTTTTGGTGAATAATCGCCTGGGCCTGGTCACCGCGACCTCCTGTATAAGGAGGTAACCCTTCTCCCGAAGTTACGGGGCTATTTTGCCGAGTTCCTTATACCTAGACGGCTCGGGATGCCTCAGACTGGCCCGGGTGGCCAGCCAGGCCACGTCCAGGCAAAGTCCTGGTCAAGGTCTGGGGCAGTCCCAGAGCAACAAACCCCTTCGAGCCCTTTCAAACCCCCCTTATACCCCGTAGACACCCTTTGGTGAGATATCACCAAAATCAAAGATAGCGTCGGATTTGGGCACGTCTCAGTGGGCAAAAAATTGCCCCACTGCCAAAAAAATAGAAATAAATAAAAAATAACCCACTTTTTTTTGTAACCTGGGTACCCCGGGCGGGTCCTATCCCGTGCAAGTTCGCCCTGCTGGACAGCCCGGACCGGGCGACTCCGGTGACATAGCCCCTAAGCCTATACAGGGGACCCCTGCAAGCATAGCTACCTGTCACAATTTAGGGAGCGCATGTTGCCCCCCGCCCTTATCAGCAGTGGTTAGGGAGTATAGGGTGGGAGCCAGTGGGAGGGGCCGGGCCTTTTTTTTTTTTTTTTTTTTTTTGTATTGTAAGACTCGCTACCTTAGTCCGTGGTAGCTGTGATGATATGAGCAGCCCCCTACACTACCGAATATGCTGGTAGTAACGCAAAGACCGAGCATTTTTCCCAGTAGCTGCGTCCACCCCCAATCGAGTACTAGCAGTGGCTATGGCCAACACTCAGATTCGCAAACACTTTTGTCCGTTCAATTCAATTCGTCCAACACAGGTGCACAAAAATGAAAGACAACTGTCACGCAGACTTTCTCTCTCTCTCTCTTTCTCTCTCTCTCTCTCTCTCTTTCTCTCTCTCTCTCTCTCTCTCTCTCTCTCTTTCTCTCTCTCTCTCTATCTATCTATCTATCTATCTATCTATCTATCTATCTATCTATCTATCTATCTATCTATCTCTCCCTCCCCCCTCTCTCTCACTCCCCTTCTTTCCTGCTATCCCTTCTNTCAATCTATCTATCTATCTATCTATCTATCTATCTATCTATCTATCTATCTATCTATCTATCTATCTCTATCTATCTATCTATCTATCTATCTATCTATCTATCTATCTATCTATCTATGTATCTATCTATCTCTATCTATCTATCTATCTATCTATCTATCTATCTATGTATCTATCTATCTATCTATCTCGTCACCTTCCCCATTTTGCTGCCAACGCCTCCGCCCGACGCTAGTCTTCAATGTTCCGTATCTCACCGCGAAGACCTGGGCGGTCATGCAAAGGAGGATCCGGGTGCACCCTGAAATCCGCCGGGTCAGTCATGCGATCCTCATACTCCTTAGCGAGATCAGAGACAAGGAGGTCGACGACGTCCGCAAGGACGTCAACCCCCCCATCCCTGTGGTTGGGGATGACGCGGCCGACCTTCGTCACGTAACCCACAACTTCGGACAACATTTCATCCTGAAAACCCATAGCGATGCTGGCGTAGAGGATGCTTTCTCTGTTGGCGTCCACCTCGTAGTGCCGCACTTCGCGCCGTGTGATGGGTTTTACGAAATCGTAAATACGCCCATCCTCCTCTCCACGACGATGTATGAGTTCGTGGTACCGTAGTATGTGATCGTCTGTTCGAGCACACGCCCCCTTACCGCAATCTCGATATCAATTGATGTGCACGTGCGAACCCTGAAGCAGGTGCGATGATGAAACGACGTGTGAACCCCTGATAGATGGATGTCCTGGACCAATCCTGACTCGAAAACAAGTGCGCAGTTCACCATACGGAGTGTGATGAACTGCGGCAAGAGCAAGCGTCCCCCTCACGGAATCAGGGCGATGGATGGCAGCACGGCATCCGGCAACCCTAAAGCACCAGCACACGCTGTCCGCGCACCACGTTCTTTAGGACTCCGACGTGCCAACTTTCTCATCGCCCACCGACACATCACACGCATCCAATTTATAATCATCCGCGACTGTAACGTCAACCGAGTCTGCCTTTGGATCCACGCCCACAACCCGGGCCCGTGGCCCTGCAGACGTCACTCACATCACACGACAAGCTGCCAGCCGGACCGTCGGATCATCAACCGTCGGTCGGTCGGGAGGGCATCTATCGGTTCGGTTCTCAAGCGCAGTCTTGCACGGTTGCACCGTACAATTATTGCGTGCGACCGACACTGCGATACTGTTCCACACGCGAGCACAACCCCCATGCCTCTGAGGACATCGACACGCGCTGCGTGCACGTGCACTGGTATGCAAAAAAAAAAAAAAAAAAAAAAAAAAAAAACAACCATTCAAAGTACAAACAGGAATCCACGACAACAATTTTCTGAAATGACAACTGCAAATTGGTTCGTCCATCATCGAAGAGCCTCGGTTCTTAATCCGCGGGAGAACTTCGCTACTTACCACCACCACTCCGCAACCAGTACAGAAGTCGCTATCCCAACCGCAACCACCCCTCCGCCACCACTACAGACGTCGCTACCCGAACCGCGCAGTCACTCCCGTGCCAAAGCCGACGCGATCTTCAAGAGCGTATCGCACAGCATCTGCTGCCCAGCATCCAAAACTTCACACTGCCTCTCGTGGGTTCTCGCCTCCCTGTCCATAATGTCGTACTGTCGCACTGCCTCTACAGGACGTCGCACTGCCGTTTGCTTGCGCGGTCCACAGATTCGGCAACGACGGTGGAGTGTGTTTTCATGACCTCGGTCACCGCCTCGAATGTCAATTGCCTGGCATTCTTCCACTTCCCCTGCATGCCGTTCGTTGATGACCTGCTGCCATATCCATCGCCCCCATCCGCCTCCTTGTTTTCGCTCGCCGCAGTGTCAGCTTCCCCTCCACCCGGTGCCGCTTGGCTATGCTCCCCTTGCTGGGATTGTTGTGCCTGTCTCWGGCTGTCTGTTGCYCGTGTCGGCGATATTMGGAGGGTGAAMTGCCTGATTGTTCCCCTGCATGATGTGGATGGCGTCWTACAAAGTGCGGTCGAGGTTGAACTTGTATCCTTTCTCCCTTCTTGTTTTCAAGCTCATGAGGAAGTAGGACTGCAGTCCCRACTCCTTCTCCCTGTCCCAAACTTTCCTGTACCACCCGAATATATTCTCCCACCTCTTCATGCACTGGTCCCCRTCTCGTCGAACTCCTTCCTTGTCCATCCTCTCGGCGATGTCCGCCCATTTCTGGTCCTTCGTTTTCATGAGGACGAAGTTGGTGCCCGCATTGGCAAAGTAGTTGTCTTGGTCTCTCTTGCAGTGGACAAGGACCAGAGACTCATTCAAATTCCAGTTCGCCCGCCCACCACTTTGCCACCTTCCCCATTTGTCCCACCCTCCTTGCCCGTCGCCTTCCCCTTTCCCCGACCTTTCGATGTTTGTTTTCTCTTCCCGGCAGGTGTGGCTTCCTTCACAACAACCTCTTCCTCTTCGTCGTCTTCATCGTTGTCATCTTCAACGTCGACGTCAACCAACTCAGCTTCGCTTGCAGCACCACCCTCCCGTGCTCCCTCGCCGGCACTGCTCGCCCGCACGTTGTTAAAGCGACACACAATATGCTCCACACAACRAGGGGATCCAGCACCGGTGGACATTTCAGGCCTCCCTCCATGGACGTTGGGGGCATTCAGCAATGGGTGATGGACAGCAGTTTGCACCCGATTCGGCCGATGCTGTGAAACCCCCTCATCAAACCCGGCTTCTTGCATTGTCCGAGAGGTGCTTCCGCCGCCAATGCCCACCTATCGAACCGGACGAAGGGCTGCAATATACGGGAGCGCACGTGATGACTGACGGAGGAACCACAAGACGACCGATGGGCGCCGTCGGCATCCCGCGCTCGAATTCTGTAGCGGACCTCGGGTTGGCCTGTGAGATCAGCCCCTTGGCCTGTTCTCATAGGCCTGTGTTATATTCGGGGAAGGCCAGTCGAGGCCGGTACCTCTGTCGGTACCAGCCAGTCCAGTCCAGTCCCGTCAGTCCGCTGGGGTATACCCCAGCCATTGTCTGTTTTCATTCTCATTCCTCACTTGCACACTTTGGAGTACGTGCGTTGGAGTCTTGCGTGGGGAGCTGCGTTGTGCCATCTTGCTCCCCCTTCTTCCTCCATCTCCATCTCTGTCACTAGCGGAGCACCACACCTGGTGGGTCCGCTACATTGGTATCGGAGCGGGAACGGTCCCCGCCCCCACCCACCACACTGCACAGCAGGGAAATACGGCAAAACCCGATGCTGCACGTGCGCCACGCTGCCCCCGCTGCCTCGCCCCGCTCCCGGATTTACATTATCAAAATCCAGGATGCAACTGCTGCTGCTGGGGTTTGAACCTAGGCACTTGCCGAGCCTTGCGCATGTGTAAGCAGCCTTATAACACACTCGCCATAGTGTGTCCATGGCTTTGTAGCACGGCACACTCGTGTTGAAGAGGTGCCGTGCTGGCTATTTACCCCCCCCCCCGGCAGCGAGCAGTGCGCATCAGCGAAGTTGCTATTTACCCCCCCCCCTTCCCCTTGGCTGTTGCT
>BFEA01000541.1:930385-944029 GCA_003427395.1 Chara braunii | reverse complement strand
CCCTTCCCTTTTTTGTCTTCCCACACCCTCATGCTGTGTGCCGGCCAAGCATGCATTCTCCTCGGAAGGATCTGAGAACCTCAACCAGGAATCAGGAGGGACAGCAGCAAGAACAGGTCACGTGGAGTGAAAGGCGCTAATCAAACCGATTCAAATGTGGTTCGGAGATGGCAGGACTGAGACTGCAAACATGCAAATGATTCAAAAGGGATGGCGAGCCATATCACAGCACTWAAGGACATGACTACAATGGATGGCYCCCTCACCACAGTGGAAGACACAGGCACAGTCAGTGCCAACACAAGCACTGAGCGCGTGAGCCTACACTGTGGTCAATACTGCGGAGTCGCTGTTCGCATAAGATTGCACGGAGGTGTCAGAAACGAACTACAGCGAGATATTAGCAACCGGCGGCTCAAGGTCACATGCTTAAGGGAGGGGGCCATCAGACCAGATAAGCTGCGGGCAAGTAGGACAGGATTGAGCAGGTTTGAGCATAAGATAGCACAGAAGAGAAAGTCTACTTGCAGTAGGCAGGATATGGTTTAGCCAGTAGGGTTTAAGGGCACTGATACAAGCAATGGTCAAGTTAATACACAAATGGTACAGACAGTCAGCACATACAGCAGCCAAAACAACCGAAACAGCCATAGCGCTCTATAGCTTACAAAGGCACTCAGAGTTCGGCCACACATAAGGGTGGCTAGGGATGTCCTGCAGAGCCACGGTACCACAATATTGGACTCATTGGATTCGCATAGGGGCCCARCATCAGTCTTGGGCCGTAATTACATGCAAATGGTACTGTGAGACAGTGCATGCAGTGCATACAGCWGTTAAAACAGGTATAATATACTGTCAGCAGTCAAAACAGGCATCACTGGCTGTGGCTTACAAGGGCACTTAGAGCTAGGGCATACACAAGGCGCACATAATTTTTGTGCACAATGACTATTTAGTATTTTCGTTCAAATACTCAAAATGTATAGGGACGCTGGACCCGATTTCTAGCAGGTGATGCTCCCCACCAATAGACGGAGCCTTCAAAACTGGGGCCTGCTTAAGGAGGATGCTCTTATCACCTCGTTAAGCAGGTCTCCAGGGCGTGAAGTTCAAAAAAAAAAAAAAAAAAAAAAAAGAGCAGGCACAGGGGGCCAAGTCCCTTTTACGCTGATAGTTCATTCTTGCCCCTTGATCTTCCCAATCTATGGTCGAAATTGAGAATTTGGGTAAGTGGGACTTGGCCCCGGGAGTRGTAAGTCTCATCTTCAAGCATCCGCAGATTCCGCAGACTGCATCTGGCAATCACATTTCCTCATCTTCTTCCYTCTTTGTTATYTGAAGAATACAGCRGCTTATTGTTACAGATCTGTTTGTTTTATTTTGTWTTTTTGAAGGACGATGCTCCAATCYATCCACGGGGAGCAACACGTGCTGGGAACGGGGCCCCAGTGTCCCTCTTTGATTGTTACAGATGTCGCCAGGGCTCGATCCCTGGGGCCTGGACCTCATTCCTGGTACAGTATACTTATTTTTTTCTGTCATGTCCTCGGTTCCAACATGTTTCACATTTCTGTCCCTTGGACAATTTTTACCGGTACCCTCCCTGGTACCAACTTATTACGTACATACCTAGCCGTTAGGCTAGTCCAAGGTTAACTTACCGTACATGTATCAGTCCCATACCGTGGTGGATGACCTTGCGCTGTTCTCTGTTTGAGACCATTGGAGTGTGACTTTGACATTCAATTTAACCAAGTTGCTGCTGGTACTCTTCTATGGGCGTCCCTCATCATAGRACCCGTTGAGTTCCGCGTCAGAGTCTGCTCGTGTGAGTGTATTCACTCAGGGCCTCGTTCCACACGTGGTCCACTTGAGTTCAAGAGTGAAGCGAAAAATCATCATTCCACCCCTCCCTTAGAGCGACCCGCTTTGTTTTCACTTTTTTGCGTCCCAAGGGTGCGCCCTTGAAACTCAAGGGCGACAAAGCCAAAATYGCCCTTGAAGTCAAGTCACCTCCACCTCTTGGAGGTGACTTGACTTCAAGAGTGCACCCTTTGGACAGCCGTGGAAACTGGGTATTTTGTTATTTTATTTTTTGTTTTTTGCACATTTTCGTTTGTTCCTGGATCATGCCTGGTTTTTGTTGGCGGTCTCGCGGAGAACATCATACAGTCCATTGCTGGTGGCCGGTAAAAGCAGTGGTACTGCGGTCATTTGAGGCCGTTGTCCCAGCAGTGGTACCGCGGGCATATTCGATCGTTGCCGCGCTTTCACTTTGACAGGCACGCGGGCGTGGTTATCCAGGCTTTCCTCGCGAAGCCCAAGCTTTCACTTTGACAGGCACGCTGGTGGCGTGATTAATCCGAGTTCAGTTTGACCACTCAGCCTATGAAGGGTGAAACGAACTGCATAGCCGATGCCTTGTCCCGCTACCCTAACACAATCAGGAACCCATCCACCTTGTTTTCCAACAGGTGATGCTCCCCACCAATAGATTGGAGTGCCGTGTGTGACAGGTAGGGATGTATGCTTTTACCATTACTCCTATCTATTATGACGAGTTAAAAAAATAATAATAAAAAAAAAAGGACCCCATCCACCTTGCTGCCCTCTCGGTCACCACCGTTGATCACTCGCTGATAAAAAACGCTGGATCTAATGGATGGGGAGGAAGGGTGAGCGGGAAGTAAGAAAAATTTTCGAAAAATTTAAGGCGAACGGCGGGAAGAAGGGAAAATTTCGGAAATGTTAGTAGAATGAGATGCGAATGTCGTATACGGAAGGAGGAAGTAACGAGGAACTGAGGGTATAAAAGAGAGAGAGAGGAGCCTGAAAAAGAAAGGAAAAACGCACGGAGGTTGGAAGCTAGCGAGTACGCACGGTGCGCGCTCGAGGATAACATTCGCTGGCTCACGGGAGAGAGAGAGGGCGATACCGAAGAGTTCTCGCCTTCGCACTCCCGACCCGGAACCGAACGGGGTGCTGCGGAAGCTCCGGAGCGAGCGGTTGTGTGGAAGCAAGGAGAGAGGTTCAAGAGGGGAATCGGAGCTCAGGGTTGGCGCGCACGAATTCAGAACGCACGAAGGAGTCTAAGCGCGCGAGCTCGTCGGTCGAGGGTGCCTACGCTAGGAGCAGAGCCTGGTGCACGTAGGAGGGAGTCGGATTTCATGGTTGGCACGCACGAGTTCTGAGCGCACGTATCTCATCGCACAAGCTCATCGGCCGATGGTGCTTGCACCAGGAGTAGAGACTGGAGCGCGTGAGAGAGAAGAGAGGGATAAAGAAGGCTTGAGGGGAAGGGTAGACGGGGGCTAGCAGTCACTTGTCTCCACGGTAGCGGGCTCCTCACGTGTGGGAAGACCTCAGACTAGCTCGCTGCGAAGAAAAAAAGAGAGAAAGAGAGAGAGAGAGAGAGAAAGAGAGAGAGAGAGAGAGAAAGAGAGAGAGTGAACCGGAGAGAGAAACCAGCCCACGGGAAGGCGCGGGAAGAGAGAGTGACGTGGAATAAGCGACGAGGGGGGGCAGTCGTGGTCTAAAATAGCTGAAGGGAGGGGAAGAGGAAATCCAAGGGGAGCTCGCGGAAGCACTGCACTCCGGAACGGGGAAGGAAGCAAGAGAGAGAGGAAGAGAGAGAGAGAGAGTGAAAGGGCGAGGGGAAACGGAGGACGTCGGCGGTCCACGGAAGGAGGGCTCGAGCGACATCCTGGCTTATGCCCCCTGAGCGCGGGCGGGCTTGGACGACAGGCGCTGCTCAGCCAAGTGCTGATCGCTGTCCGGCTCTTACCGACGCTGCGCCCGTCATTAACGGCATGTACTCGACTGACCGCCGAACGTTCTCAATCGACGTGGTGGACGTCAACAAGCGACATGGAGTGCTGATCAAGTCCGGCCAATGCAGATCCGTCAGAAGTACCGGGAGGACAACCGAGGGCTGAGGACCAAGCACTATTGACGCTGTCTTTCATTACCTCCGTTCACGGCCTATTGCGGCTCTCGTCACCATCTCCGCAAATGCCATTGAAGGGCGATCATTTGTTAAGCTCCGAAATACCGCTCCACCGAGCGCTGATCGGTGGCCTGGTTCGACCGAAGCTACTTCAGCCGCTGTCTTACCCGCCACGCGGATTAGGAGGCTCGGCGAGCCCACGATTAAGCCGTGTTTCGAGGTTGCTCACGCAGGGAGCAAGAAGGTGAGCGGGGACGAAGGAAGGAGAGGGAAAGGGGAGAAAAGAGAGGAAGAAAGAGAGAAGAATGGAAGAAAGGACGGGAGGGACAGTGAGAGGAAGAACTAGAGAATCTCCTGTGTCTGAAGGGGCGAGCCGAGAAAGCCTGTGCGATGCGGCTCACGCGAGGGGAGGGAGCTGTTGCAGCTAGTGCGCACGAGCTTCGAACCCCCGGTGTACTGAGCGACGTTTCAGAGGGGAGGGAAGTGACTTATGTTCGCTGCAAGAAACGGTCAGGAGACACTACCGACTCCGAGTTTCTTGCTGACGGCATAGCTGTATCTCCCAAGAAAGTTATTTTCGGCCCCCCGAGATTATACACCCCGCCCAGTTTGGATGCAGTTCCAAAAAATTCTGTTTTCTGGGTTTCTTCGAGAGTTCCTTGTTCGCAAAAAGTCCGTCAAAGACGTTTGGGCTCGAGTCGGCCGCGGGCTGATCTAGTGTGATCTGTATGTTTCAAGAAAGCCTTTTCTTTTTTCTTTTCCTTTCCTCTTTTCTTTCTCATTTTCGGCCCAGACGGTTATCCGCCCTGCTCCCATTTAAGTGTTGTTCCTAAATTTTTGTTTTCAACGGCCCGTCAAAAAATATCTGGCCTCGTGCCGGCCGCTGGCTGATCTGGTGTGATCTGTATGTTTCAAGAAAGCCTGTTTTTTTTCTATTTTTTTGCCCCAGTGTTCGTCAGCTTTGTTCGCGTGTAGGCGGTGTACCGACATTTTCCGTCGCTTTTACAAGGTCTAGCTCTATTAAAGAGTCCTTTGTCGGCTGGACCAGGTCATGTTTGCTTGGTCCATTTCGAACCTCCGATCTGAGCCGAGTGGTGGTCGTGTGGGCCTGGCCTCGCGAGCCAGTGGTGGCAGCCATCGACTCGTCCTCGAGCGGTCTGATCCAGATTCTRAAAAGAAGGGAGGGYGTCCGGTCAGAGTGTGGGGGAAGGAGGAGTGTCTAGGGGTCGCCCACCCGTGGGGAAGAGGGGGTGTTAATCWGTACTGCGCCGGCTACCGGGCGGGACCRCRCCTGCGACTAACCGAGCCWCCCGCCGAGGGGAGGGGGGGGGACCGGAAGGGGGTGGCTGGTCAGGTGACCTAACAAACAGAGGTGGGGGGAGAGAGATTACCTAGACAAAAAGTGGCGCCGTTGTCGGGGATGAGCAGTTCTCCCGCGGCCGCGGCCGGCTCCGCAATCACGGGGTGAGGGAGGACCAGCGTGACAGGCAGCGGTGAAGTTAGTTTGCAGCATTTATCAAAATTTCGACGTCAAAGTTCTTCGGCACGTGTCTTCAAGCAGTTTCTTCGTGGGGATCAATCTCTTTTCAAGTGACGTCGGCAAAGGGTTTATTGGGAGGGGCATGTTGTTGGGGTCTGTCGGGGGCGAGGGGTTTCCGGGTGTCGGGGCTTGTCTTCTTGGTTCTTTTTGCAGGTCCGCTCCGGCCCGCTTGCGATCTCGGCGCCCACTTCCGGCCGTCGAAGGGTAAAAACAGGTCAGTTCCTTTTTGTGCGTTTCGTTTTTGCGTGTATTTATTTCTAAAAACTTGAAAAACCAAGGGGGTGCACAGTTTGCCTAAGGGGTCTGAATGAGGGGGAAGAACAACGAAAGGGGAGGGGGAAGAACAGTCCGTGGAAATAGTATAAGGGGGTCTGCTCGAGGGGGAGAGAGGGAGAACCTTAACTGACTTAGGATGGAAACCCTTCTTCCCACCACCTTCTTAACAGCCTCCGAGGGGTAGACCTGCTTAAAAATGAAATGGGGAACCTCTACAGGCTTGTTGGAAAGAAACCGCGGTATCTCTTCCCAACCCCTGTAGGTCACTAGATATTCCTCTTCGCACCCCTCGTGAGGTCCCAATTCCTTCACTAACTCCTCTAACTGGCCCCTTACGGGTTGAGCGTCCCAGAGAGGGTCCTGCCCAGTCCGTAGGCTACGCGCTATCTCAACAAAGCCTTGCTCCGAGAGGAATATCCTGGCTTCTCCAACCACAACTTGTCCCTGGCGACTCACCATGAAGCGTACGAACGCCTTCCCTCGTCAGGTCCCCCCCTCCTCTCACAGGAGAGTCCTCGTCGGTTCGGCCAGGCAGGCCCTAGGAAGAGTGAGTCTAATAACCTCCCGGGTATCCTTTACGGGTTCTATGGACGCCCAAGGAGTCCTTGGAATCCTTCTTATCATTGACCCTCAAAAACCCTCCGGTTTGCCATCTGCTCCTCTCCGAAGAAGCGAGTGTACGGGACGTCCGCGACGAGGTATCGGAGTTCCTCAAACTCCCTCAATCTCCCAAATATGGTGGGTAGTTCACCCCTTGGGGGAACTCCTGCGTCCACGCACCGAGTATAAAGCCAAAACAAACCCCGTGCCCGCACCCCGGATTCTCAAGCAGCCTTAAGCACCGCTACTACTTTCTCTTCCGGGTCCCTTAAGAACGAACTGGCCACGAACTAAGGCAAGTTAGCGTGAAGGACCCCGGAAGCGCGAGGGACCTCTCCCTAAGTGAGCCTTCGCGCTCAAACCCACACGTAGGCCCCTTCTCTGATTAATCCCCCTTTCTCAACACTCATCCAATAGGGAGTCACCTGAGGGTCTCCTGGGACCAAGACCTTCTCAGGATCACCGGCCTCTATCGATTCTACCACCCCTTCTTTACTGAGGATGAACTTCACCATCGGCTTTCGTTGCCCTAAAGACCCACTTGTGATAATCTTCCGGAGAGAGAGTGTAGGTCTTCTCTAAGGAACCCAGTCTACGGAAAATACCCCAGAGTCTCCTGCGCGGCGGAATACCTTGATCGATGCAGTGCATATAGAGTACCCACAGGGCCCAGGCGGTAAGACCCAAACCCCTACCTCTCTCTAGAAGACGCACTATCTTTTCCTCGTTTGCCTTAGCGAACAGGTAAGACGGCACCCTCAGAGTCAAGGGGTATCTTGACCTCGGAAGCTCTTCCTTCCTCGCGAACCTCTCCTTTTCCACGGGTACGAATGCAAATCGCTCTCTAACCCTGCCTATCCATTCACCTCTTACCTCTCTCGCTTCCCGCAACAGTCTTTCCAGCCCACCCCCTTGTCCCAGAATTAGGGGTACAACAAGTTTTGCCCAGGCTTTCGGCGCTACGTAAATAACCGCGGTCACTTCAAGGCTCCGTCCAACACCTCGGCCTTCTACTTCCTTGGACTCCACCCACACAAATTCCCCACTGACCGTGGACCGGCCCTCCTCTACTCTTTCCCAATCAGGGACTTCCCYGTTGCTAGGGATCARCCTAAGGGCCTCACTGTCCTCTAATGGGGACTCTAAGAAGCACCCCTGCTTTTTATCTCGGAACACCATTCATCTAAAAGACCCTCTGCGGCACCCCAAAGACCCTTTGATAAACGTAGTCTCTTCCTCCCTCGCGGTCCCGGGTGGACTCCCTAAGGATCCCGGCACGAATCCTACAAGCCTTGATCCCGTATGACACCGGGTTATCTACGCAGTAGGAGTAGTACCAATGGAATGACCTAACAGAGAGCTGCCAACCTCTTTCCCGCGCTATGGACCGCACTACCCTGTCGTATCGTTCCTCCTTCCCGCTCACCCTTCGGAAAACAAATGATGGGAATATGGCCCTGACGCACCCTGTGGCACGAGGGTACTCCCCGTCCTGGGCGCAGGTCACCCTCACCTCGACGGGTGGGCAGTGTCTAAGGGGGTCAGCCTCAAAGATCTGCCTCAAAATTGGTCCCGCCCGTGCTTCCCAATGATCTGCACGGTACCACCCCAGGACCAAATGAGTGACGTACTCGACCCAAGCTTCCTTACTCAAGTAGACTGTTCCTTCCGCACGGATCACTGTTCACCTGGGTCTCTTCCCGTTTTGGGGCCGGTTTTGGGACCACCTGTCCCCCTCCCAAGTCCCCACTGCGAAACGAGCCCAGAGAAACCCCCCCCTCTCTTGCTCTACCCCCCTCTCGCAACCAGCTAGATACCGCTCCGTGCGGTGGTCTAAAGGGACGCTGAAGCACTCTCGGTCCTTGCTTAAGTTTGCTTTCTCAACCCGAACCCCTTCCTCTTCGGTACCCTCTAGGATTCTAACCATCCCCGATGACTATCTCCTCTATGATTTGAACTAGCGCTCTCCACTCGTTCGACCCGTCCAGGAAGGCGTCCAGAATAGCGGGGGCTGGTCTACCCTCTCGCGGATACGTCCGGCACCCCAACGAGTAGAAATAGTTAATTTCGTAAGCCGCTAGCAGCTGCCTCTCAAGCTGCGCGTGACCGATCGCCTCTTCCCAGGTATCCAAATATCCCGCCGCTCTATCTACTCCCTCTTCCACATACAAGGCTATGTCGAAGTGCCCGGTCCACCAGTAGAAGGTATAACACCAAACATCTACTCCGCCTATATCCCCCACACTGATCCCCGCGGGCTCAAATTCCAAAGGCCTCAAGCTCATGGATCCGCCGCTCTCATTATACGCCTCACTATCCCTACTAGTACTTTCCATCCATCCGACCCATCAAGATAAGCACCCGGAATTACCGGCGTCGGGCGACCACCTCTCGGGTAGGTATGATATCCTAGAGAGTAGAAATACTTGAATCCGTAACCCCTTAACTCCTCCCGCGAACAGCGGGAGTCACCTATCTCCTCTTCCCAGCCCCGAAGGAAGTCCTCTCATTGATCTTGCCCCTCTTCCACATAAACACCTACATCAAAGTCCCCAGTCCATAGTCTAAAGGAATAGCACCACACGTCAACACTTCTGTGGGTACACACACTAATCAATTCGGGAGTGGCTTCTAGGCTCATACAGTATAATCAAAGGAAACTTCCCTAAGTTCTCTCTTCCTATTGGCCACTCGAGAGACCACCTCTACCCCGCGAGGAAGAGGATCCTGTGAGCTCAGAAGGATCAAATGGACCAGAGAAGGAACGTCGTCTCACTCGGCTACCTCCCTGTCTTCCCCCGCTGAGGGACTCCTCCCCACCCTCAGACTAGAGACTAGCCGTGGACACAGGTTATCCCCGAGGAAGGGTGGCAACCCCTTCCTCGGAGTCGGACCGAAGTCACACAGCCGCACCCTACGTCCTCCACTGAACTGACCTCTAGTCCTAATTAGCCTATCCGGCACCACGCCTCTACTCGACCAACCTCAAGTGTGGAATTACTCGGGTCCCAGGACAAGATCCACCTATGTATCGGGAATTGCTAGCCTATCTACGCCCTCCCCATTCTCCTCATCATGAACTCTTCGCACTTCGTTCTCTTCTCCCTTTTTCGCCTCCTGCTGCCTCTTTTCTCTCTTGGAATCACCGGAAGATCAGGGAATGTAAAAAAAGGGTGGGAAGAGCGGAGCCTTTTAGGAAGAGGCTCTCAGGTGGGGTCGATAAACATACGTACCTTGGGTCTTTAATACTCGTTATCGTAATCCCAATAATCCCCCAGTTCCGAGTCCGAGAAGTCGGCTAGACACCGGTCCACCCAGGAGCCGGCCTCSRATCCCTCGCCCAAGGTCCCCCAAGTATCCCCCTCTTCTTGAATGCCCCCGCTATGAAGGCCAGGAATCTCCCTCTCTCCCCCTCGCTCTGGCACCCGTAGCACCACACTCCTTTCCCCCAAGCCCCGAACCGGTCCCGATTGAGAGTCCCGCTCCCTTGCGGGAGTTGCAACCGCCGTCAGCCCCCGTGGATCAAGAATTGAAACCCCTTACCCCCCTCTAGACACAATTTCTCTTGCGGTACTCCGCCCCTTCGCAGGTGCCCTCCACAACCCGTGCGGATCAAGAACACTTGGCGAACCCCTCGGATCCCAAATAGACAGCACTACCGGCCCCTCTCGGACCCCTCTCCCCGCTCCCTCTCACGGGATCAGACCTACACACCTTGCTGACTTGGTGTTTTCGGGACCCCTGTAGGGACGATTGGTCGACCCTAGAGGACCTGGGTTACGCTTTTGAGGGGTGGGGTCGAGACGCGAGAGAATCTAAGATATCGTGGAGATATTTAGGCAAGATCTGTGAGGGAGAGCTAGCAGGGTTAGACCCCTCTGACTTGATTCGGGTAGCTATAGCCTGTCGTCAACGAAAATTAAGGGATGACCGAGCCGGACCTTGAGGGGCTCGTGGGGTTGAATAGAGTGAGGGACGAAGTTCAAGGGATCCTTGCTCTGTGCTGGGAAAAAGAAAGGAGGGTTAGTCCAGGGTCCTTGGCAAGAATCAAGCTACTAGAGGCAGCCACGATCGCAATCCTCGACGAGGTCACGATAGACCTTCTCTTGGGGTAAGGGGATGAGAGTCTCTTTCGTTTCAAACAGGATTCGCTGGGAACTAGAGACCTACGAGGATGGGAGCGAGGTTAGGATCGAGGGGGGTGCCGAGCTTAACCCGGAATTGGGGGAGGACCGGATAGTCCGCGCCGAGACGGAGTTTCTAGTGGAAGTCCGGAGGCTGGCTTTGTAGAAGAGAAGGATTTGGACCACATTAGCTATCTTTTCGGTCCATATTAGAGACGCAAGTGGCGTGAGATTCTCGAGGACTTGGAGAGAGCCTTTGCTGGAAGTAGAGAGAAAGTTCGAGGAGGACTCAAGGTGTCTAGGAACGTCACTGACGTCTACGACACACCTTGTGGAGACTCGGTTTTGGGATAGGGCGAGCGAATACGAAGAGGCTTTGCGCCAAACCCTAAGGGGGGATAGGGGGACGGGTCGAGCTAGGTGCGAAGACTCCTTGGTCGAAGTCGCCAAGCGGTTAGCGGGTGTGAGGTGAGAACCCCTATGATTAGATACGAAAGGGGGGACCCTTACGGCACCATAGAGAGGGTTTTTACGTGGGCAAGGAAATATGGAGTGACTCTTCCTAGGGTTAGAGGAGAAGGCGATGTGACTACCGAGTTCTTTGAGATTTACGAGCAGGAGATGGTGGTCAGGTTCTCAGCGACCTCCAACGAGAACGGTTGCACTAGAAAAGCGGAAATCTTTTTGTCCCCTGACGCCCAACTGGTCTTCGCAACTGAATTAGCGGAAGAGAAAGACCCTCTAGGCATCGGCGAAAAAGTCCTAGAACGAGTACAGAGGTTGAGAAGGGTCCGTACCGGGGGACCCGTATTTAATAAGGTAGAATACCGAGGGAGGGAAGAGGTTCCGAGAGCAGGCCACGGAAGGACTTGGAATATCCCTACCTGGGCCTATCGACTACTCTATAAGGACAACGAGACCGCGAGGAGAGTCCGATTGAGGAGTTAAGTGATAGAAAAATTCCCGATGGGCGAGGGAGGGGGACACGAATTATTCACCCAGTGCTGGGAGTCGAGAGAGGACACCGATTTCGAGTGGTGGGCACGCGTTGGGGAGTTCATCAAGCCTCTATTATATGGGCAGCCTGGTGATGTGGACAGGGATTTGATTAGGAGATGTGCGTAAGAAGGGGTTAGAGGCATCTCGGACCTAGAGGTCGCTTATCTTGCATTGGCCGCCAGTGAGGAGAAGAAACTGAGAGATTCTTGGTGGACAGTAACCAGTGAGGAGTCGGAGGGAGACGGTGCGGACGAGGGTTTTAGTGAGGAGGAGGAGGGAACAGAGGAGGATAAGAGCTCGGGAAGTAAGAAAGACAGTGGTGAGGAGGGCGAGCCGGGTAGTGACACAGACGGTAGTGAGGGAGGCGACTAGAAGTAGCAGGTAAGGGTGCATGGAAAGTAAAGCGGGGGCTGGTCTCCCTGGTCCGCCGGAAACCACTGAACGAAGGGGGATAGTGAAGAGCCCCGAGTTGGGGGCCAGTCTAAGCAAGGTAGTGGAAGAAATGACTGAGGGGAAGGAGACGCTTGATAGGGCCGAAGGGGTCCCAAAAATGGCTCCGGGAGAGAGACAAGCCGCATAGGGGCAAAGGGATGGCGCGGAGGTGAGAGTGCACAGGGATGTGGGGCCACGGGTGATGGTGAACGAGGGGGTAGCCGAAGCCACGAGAGGCGTTCCGGTGGAGTCCCGGTGGGCGGACCTAATGGATGCGGAAGCAAGGCTAGCGGGGACAAGGGATTTCCCTAGGGATAGACAAGGGTATTGGCCACTTAGGGGAGAAGAAGAGGAGTGTCAAGACAGGAGGGACTTGAGAGAGGGGAGGAGATGGGTCGAGAGGATCCCGGAGGGGGTCACCAGTGAAAGGCAGGGCTTGGTAGGCCCGAGATCTGGTGTGGAAATGAGAATGCCAGTAAGAGAGGGGGCAACCGAGGGCTCGAGGGGCCTTCCTATAAAATCTCGGTGGGGGGATTTATCGGGCGTAAGAATGGGAGAAGCCCTGGAACTCCCAAGAGATAGGGGGGGGTACCGGCCACTCCAGAGAGAAGAGGAAGGGGGACCAAGTAGAAGGGGTCTTAGGGAAGAGAGGCCGATGGAGGCTGGAAGTAGGTCGCGTAGATGGGCCATAAGAGAGGCAGATGCGGCTTGGGCACCTGGCGAGATAACAGGCAGAAGTCAAGGGAAGGAGCCCCGGAGGAGTTTCAAAGGGCAGGACCATGCTCGGTGGGAAGCAGATTGGCCAGATGAGCGGGGCCGCTACGGGGAAGACCCCTGGGAGTCATCAAGACCTCGAGGCCGGGTAGAGGAGCCCGATCCCTCGTGGTATAGGCCGTACGATCCGGCAACCGATGGACCTATGAAAGATCCCTATTTTCGTCGATATGACGACCGACGGGTGCCCTATTATGACGTCAACTTGGGTCTGGAGGCGCTTTTTTTTTATGGGCGAGATGTAACTGGGTTCGTGGAAAAATGAAAAAGTTACGCGTACCGCAAGAGATTCTCCGAAAGGGAGTGGATCGACTATTTTATCCAGCACTCGGACCGCGAACTAGACACCGCGATCCGGGCTATCTACCCCTCGGACGGTCGATGGAGGACCTTCAGGGCGAGCCTATTGCAGACTATTGCCTGTGATGACTTAATCCCAACCGTAGAGGGCTTGCGACGGATTACAAGGGGGGAGCGGGAAAGCTTGGTAGCCTTCACCCGAAGGTTCAAACACTTATCCCAAACCCTAGTGGATAAGGGCATGTTGTCCGAGGTAGACAGGTGCGTAATGTTCATGCTACACCTGCCTGAGGAAAAGAGGAAGGAGGTCCTTGAAAAGGCCCCGAGGGATTCTGCAAATTTCGAGAAAGTAGCCGAAGTGGTTTTCACAGGGGGGGGGGCGTGGACGTCAGTGAATCCCCCCCGGCGGCGAACAGGCGCGGCCAAGTCCGCGGCCGCGGCCAGGCCGCGAAGCCCGCGGACATGTCCGCGCGGACGCGCACATTCGTGGACACGTGGCGGCCCCAGGGGAGGGGGTTTGAAGATTCTGACGGCGCCACGTGGCGGCGCATCCCCTGCCCCACCCCCCCCACAAAAAAAAAACGAAAAAGATCAACTTTTGGTGCGGGGGGTATGGGCGAAATGCAACGAAAATGGGAAAAAAAAATGCG
>BFEA01000541.1:913666-927675 GCA_003427395.1 Chara braunii | reverse complement strand
TTTTTTTTTTAATATGTTAGTAAGAAGTGCACTCTATACATTGGTGTGGAGTTTGCTTGAAATTACCTTATGGTTTTATTATAAATTGACCTGAAAAACGGGGAGTCGGTTAACCTTCTCTCGAAGTTCTACGTGCTGGGGAGTGGCCAGCTCCAGGCGGTGGTAAGTGGGAAAAAGATGAGGGCTTTAGTAGACAACGGCTCCAAGTCTACGGTATGTAGGGACTCCATCGCACGAGAGCTAGGCCTGGAGATAGACCGAGAGGTGTCAATGTCGATGGTGGTGGCAGATAACAAAGGATGGGTTTGGAGAGAAGAGCAAACAACGGCCATGGAAGTCTTTAAGGGGGAATTCCGCGAAGGTGGAGAAGTCCTAGGGGTCCCGTTTTTTGAAGACGAAGAGAGCCGTCCGTTTATAGTATCCACGGATGCTGGACCTCACTCGGTGGGGGGTCTCCTGTCAGAAAAGGATGGAGAAGGAAGAGAGAGGCCTTTGCGATTCAAGAGTCGTACCTTGAACCCCGCAGAGAGAAATTATAGTCAATTCAAGAAAGAGGTGTTGGGGGTACTGCATTGCCTGAAAGCCTTCCGTCACTACCTGTACGGACGACGTTTTCTCCTAAAGGTGGACCCGACGGCAGTGGCCGCGTTCCTCCAAAAGGATTTCTCATTGACGGATCCGACCATCGCATGCTGGATGATCCATATCAGGCTTTATGACTATAGGGTCGAGAGGATATCGGGGACCAAAAACCAGGTCGCAGATGCATTGTCCCGTCTTCCCATTCGAGAGGAGGACCTACCTAGGCTTAAGGAGGAAGAAGAGGCAATGTCCGGGAAGGCGATAATGAAAATCACAGCAAATAGGGCGCAAATAGTTGGGAGCAACCGAGGGGAAGAAGGGGGTCCAAGGACCTTTCTCGCGAATCTCTACGACGGAAAGTACCGAGACATAGGACTGTACCTGGCCGGTAGGGAAACAGGGACTGAAAAGATCCAGCAAGAGGCGCTGGGGTATTGCCTGCGGGGAGGCCACCTCTTCAACAGACCCACCAAATTCGCAATACCCATGAGGGTCTTGTGTGATCTGGAGGAAAGGAGGGCGGTCATAGAGGAGTTGCACGACGGGGTCGTTGGGGGTCATAGAGGGGTGAAGGGTACTTTCGATAAGGTCCGCAGTCTATATTGGTGGGACGGGCAATACACCGAAGTGGAAAAGTATTGTTCTACCTGTGAAGCTTGTCAGACGAGGGCGACGGTTCGATACAAAGAACCCTTAGTTCCGTCGCTTCCCACGGTTCCGGGCGAAAAGGTCTATATAAACTTGGTAACCATGCCAAAAGGGGTCGGCGGTCTCCGGTATATAATCAATGCCCGGGATGACCTCACCAGATTCGTAGAAGCCAAGGCCATTAAGAAAAAGATAGCGGAGGAGGTAAGTGATTTTTTCCTAGAGTATATCGCGCGGTATGGGTATGTCGGGAGAATAGTCATGGATAGGGGAGCTGAGTTCTTGAACCAAAAGGTAAAAGGGTTGTTAGAAAAAACAGGGATCGGGGCGGCTTACACTACCGCTTATCACCCCCAAAGCAATGCGCCGGTAGAGAGGGGACACCAGACACTTGTGGACGCCCTAGCGAAATGGTGTAGGGGTCGCACGGAACAATGGCCCAAGTATTTACGGTACGCAATTTGGGCGGACAACATCACGGTCAAATCAAGTACTGGATACCCTCCTTACACCCTTCAGTTTGGCAGGCATTGTCCCCTACCCATTGAGTTCCACATTGACACTTGGACAAGTGTCTCATGGAAGACCAACATGTCTAGGGGTGAGCTATTGGAAGCACGGATACAGCAAATAGCCGAGAACTTGGATGCCGGGGTAGCCACGGCCAGTGAGAACGTCGAGAGGGAGAGGGTGAAAGGGAAAGATAGATGGGACAAAAATCTACGGGTCCGAGGAGCTCCAATAGGGGTGAACGACGTAGTGCTGATGTACGATTCGTCACTAGAAAAGACCTGGAGCCGAAAATTGGCAAACCGATGGATGGGACCATATAAGGTCCTAAAAATATTGGACGGGGGGGCCTATATGCTCGCGGAGTTAGATGGGACTAGGCTGCGGGACCCTATCGCAGGGGCTCGTCTCAAGATCTTCCGATTGAGAGGGACCCTTGGGGAGGGGCCAAAACGAAAAGGGAAAGAAGTGCTCGGCGCGGAGTTGACCATCACGCATGAAAAAGGGGAGACCTCCAAACAAGGGGCCTCGTCTCGCCTACCTAGGAAGGGGTATAAGATTCGGAAGCCTTCCCTACCAAAGACCCCCGGGAAGAAGAAAAGACCTAGAGAGGATGAAGAGGCCGCCGATCGGTTAGGGAAACGCAGACTGAGAGAGAGGAGTGCCTCAAGGAGAGCCTTGAAAATCAAACGAGAGAGAAGAGAGAGGAAACGGAAGAGAGGGAGGCTCGAGAAGAGGAGAAGGAGACATAGACGGTCATGGGATGAGGCGCCAAGAGTCTTAGTCCTGGGAAGGGTGATTGTACCATAGTTAGGAAGGGACGTGTGTCACGGGGCCGAAGGGGAGAATGTACCATAGTTAGGAAAACGTGAGTCGGAAAAGGGCGACATATTGTGACGCCGAAAGGAATTTTGTACCGTGGTTGGGGAAGACGGGCATAGTTAGGAAAAACGGGCATCGAAAAAGTAAAGGGCATCCGAGGGAACCAGGGGAGACGGGATGAACTGAAATGAGGAGAGGTGAAAAAACAGAGGGAAATGCTCGCCGGGGACGGCGAGAATTGGGGTGTGGGCTGATTGTTGGGCGGCTGTTTAACAGCCGAAGTGTTTTTCTTTGAAATAAAGAACTTTTTTCTTCTTTGTTTTTACAGTTTTGCTTGGTTTTGACGTATGAGTGCACGTGAATGTAGCATTTGTGGATGTCCCCGGGTATCCGGGTCTTTGCACTTACCCTTCTATTGGCTGAAGTGGCGGTCCAAATGTTGGTCACGAGCGGGCTCGCGCGGATCACGAAAATCGGAGTTTTTCGATGCCAGGACCAGGAAAACGGGAACGAATGGCGGACTGTCGAGTGAGGGCCGAAAATAAGGGACCTACAGAGGGCCCGAGCATGGGCTATCAGCAGCACCTGAAGCATTGCGATCGGACGGGACTTCGGCACGAGGAGGGTCAGGGGAATACCTACAGGGGGGCTAACAGGCAGGCTCCCTTGGCACAGTCCCGAGATAAACAACCTTGCGGGCTTGGGCCGGTAAGACGGAGAGAGTCGAAGGGGTTTGGTGTTGGCGGCCTGGAGTCACTCCAAGCGAGCTAGGGGACTGTGACCGAGGGCCGCCACCAGCGGATCCAAAGCTCATGCAAGGGTCGAGGAGTGGACCGTATACGGGTGGTTGGAAAAGGGGGGATCTGATTCCTGTGAGATCTGGGGTGCGTCCCTGAGGCAGGAGAATGGTGAGAAGAGCCAACTAGTAGCTTTTACTGCCTGAGGGACCCACCAGGCGAATCCGGGGTCCGGCTGGAGGAGGCTACGCGCGCGATTGGCGGTAGAAGRAGGGGGAAGGTCGCCAGCGGAAGTCAGCGGGAAAGTGAGTTACGTGGGGAGGGAGGGGACGAGAGCGTCGCGAGTTCTTGATAACGGACTCTTGAAAGCATGGGGGACGAGACCGCTGCTCCAGATGGAAGGGAATACGAACGGGCTGATTACGAATCGGGTGGCTAAAGCCACGATGCATCTAAATGCATCAGATAAGCGCGGTAAGACGGACAGTCAAAGTGAGAAGGAATCGGCGAGTGCGACCAGCTTCGCCAGACCAGGTGAGGGCATTGGGCAGCCCTGAGAAGAGCGGGCGCGATGAGGATCCCGCCGAGAGTGAGGGATGACCTGCGATTGGAGGGAGGTGAAGAAGTCTGGAGCGACAAAAAATGAAGAGGGGAGGAGAGAAGGAGCGGGAAGTAGTGGAAAATTTCGAGGATTGCGCGACTGTCAGCCAAAGTACAGTGGGGGTGATCAAGATCCTGTCGAGGGTGAGGGGCGAGTTGCGATTGGAGGAGGAAAAGAAGTCTGGATCGACGAGAGTAAGCGGGAAATGRTGGAAAATGTCGGGAGAAAGAAACTATGTGGCAGAGAGAGGGGGGAAGGGAAGAAGAGGAATAGAGTCGACGCTCTCGAAGGTACGGAAAACATCACCAGCGCCGAAGGGTACGAACGGTCGGGCAACGAACTGCACCATAGCTGGTACTGGGGTGTGTCGTCCATCAGAGCTCCCGCCAGATCCCGAAGGAAGAAAACGAACGGACAAGGGAGCTCAACGGACTTGTGCAGCAAGTAACAAAGATTGGAAAGGGACAAGTGCTGCCGGCRGGAGGTTATTGACCGAACAAAGCAATATCGATCCTACCTTGAGGAAAAGGTGAGCCGTAATTGGTCGAGGATGGGGAAACGCTGGATCTAACGGATGGGGAGGAAGGGTGAGCGGGAAGTAAGAAAAAATTTTGAAAAATTTAAGGTGAACGGCGGGAAGAAGGGAAAATTTCGAAAACGTAAGCAGAATGAGATGCGAATGCCGTATACGAAAGGAGGAAGTAACGAGGGACTGAGGGTATAAAAGAGAGAGAGAGGAGCCTGAAAAAGAAAGGAAAAGCGCACGGAGGTTGGAAGCTAACGAGTATGCGCGGTGCGCACTCCAGGATAACATTCGCTGGGGCACAGGAGAGAGAAAGGGCGATACCGAAAGTTCTCGCCTGTGCACTCCCGACCCGGAACCGAACGGGGTGCTGCGGAAGCTCCAGAGTGAGCGGATGTGTGGAAGCCAGGAAAGACGTTCAAGAGGGGAATCGGAGCTTAGGGTTGGCACGCACGAATTCAGAACGCACTAAGGAGTCTAAGTGCGCGAGTTCGTCGGTCGAGGGTTCCTACGCCAGGAGCAGAGCCTAGTGCACGTAGGAGGGAGTCGGAGCTCATGGTTGGCACGCACGAGTTCTGAGCGCACGTATCCCAGCGCACGAGCTCATCGGCCAATGGTGCTTGCGCCAGGAGGAGAGACTGGAGCGCGTGAGAGAGAAGAGAGGGATAAAGAAGGCTTGAGGGGAAGGGTAGACGGGGGCTAGCAGTCACTCGTCTCCACGGTAATGGGCTCCTCACGTGTGAGAAGAACTCGGACTAGCTCGCTGCGTAGAAAAAGAGAGAGAAAGAGAGAGAGAAAGAGAAAGAGAGAGAGTGAACCGGAGAGAGAAACCAGCCCACGAGAAGGCGCGGGAAGAGAGAGTGACGTGGAATAAGCGACGAGGGGGGGCAGTTGTGGTCTAAGATAGCTGAAGGAAGGGGAAGAGAAAATCCAAGGGGAGCTCGCGGAAGCAGTGCACTCCGGAACGGGGAAGGAAGCAAGAAAGAGAGGAAGAGAGAGAGAGAGAGAGAGTGAAAGGGCGAGGGGAAACAGAGGACGTCGGCGGTCCGCGGAAGAAGGAGGGCTCGAGCGACATCCTGGCTTATTCCCCCTGAGCGCGGGCGGGCTTGGACGACAGGCGCTGCTTAGCCAAGTGCTGATCGTTGTCCAGCTCTTACCGACGCTGCGCCTGTCACTAACGGCATATACTCGACTGGCCGCCGAACGTTCTCAATCGACGTGGCGGGCGTCAACAAGCGACATGGAGTCCTGATCAAGTCCGGCCAATGCAGATCCGTCAGAAGTACCGGGAGGACAACCGAGGGCTGAGGACCGAGCTCTATTGACGCTGTCTTTCGTTACCTCCGTTCACGGCCTATTGCGGCTCTCGTCACCATCTCCGCAAATGTCGTTGAAGGCTGATCATTTGTTAAGCTCCGCAATACCGCTCCACCGAGCGCTGATCAGTGGCCTGGTTCGACCGAAGCTACTTCAGCCGTTGTCTTACCCGCCACGCGGATTAGGAGGCTTGGCGAGCCCACGATTAAGCCGTGTTTCAAGGTTGCGCACGCAGGGAGCAAGAAGGTGAGAGGGGACGAAGGAAGGAGAGGGAAGGGAGAGGAAAGAGAGGAAGAAAGAGAGAAGAATGGAAGAAAGGACGGGAGGGACAGCGAGAGGAAGAAGTAGAGAATCTCCTCTGTCGGGAGGGTCAAGCCGAGAAAGCCAGTGCGACGCGGCTGACGCGAGGGGAGGGAGCTGTTGCAGCTAGTGCGCACGAGCTTCGAACCCCCGACGTACTGAGCGACGTTTTGGAGGGGAGGGAAGCGACTTTTGTTCGCTGCAAGAAACGGTCAAGAGACACTACCGACTTCGAGTTTCTTGCTGACGGCATAGTTGTATCTCCCAAGAAAGTTATTTTTGGCCCCCGAAGATTATACACCCCGCCCAGTTTGGATGCAGTTCCAAAAATTTCTGTTTTCTGGGTTTCTTCGAGAGTTCCTTGTTCGCAAAAAGTCCGTCAAAGACGTTTGGGCTTTAGTCGGCCGCGGGCTGATCTAGTGTGATCTATATGTTTCAAGAAAGCCTGTTTTCTTTTCTTTTCCTTTCCTGTTTTCTTTCTCATTTTCGGCGCAGGCGGTTACCCGCCCTGCTCCCATTTAAGTGTTGTTCCTAAATTTTTGTTTTCAACGGCCCGTCAAAAAATATCTGGCCTCGAGCCGGCCGCTGGTTGATCTGGTGTGATCTGTATGTTTCAAGAAAGCCTGTTTTCTTTTCTTTTCCTTTCCTGTTTTCTTTCTCATTTTCGGCGCAGGCGGTTACCCGCCCTGCTCCCATTTAAGTGTTGTTCCTAAATTTTTGTTTTCAACGGCCCGTCAAAAAATATCTGGCCTCGAGCCGGCCGCTGGTTGATCTGGTGTGATCTGTATGTTTCAAGAAAGCCTGTTTTTTTTCCTTTTTTTTTCCGCGGTGTTCGTCAGCTCTGTTCGCCTGTAGGCGGTGTACCGACATTTCCCGTCGCTTTTACGAGGTCTAGCTCTATTAAAGAGTCCTTTATCGGCTGGACGAGGTCACGTTTGCTTGGTCCATTTTAGGCCTCCGATCTGAGCCGAGTGGTGGTCGTGTGGGCCTGGCCTCGCGAGCCAGTGGTGGCAGCCATCGACTCGTCCTCGAGCGGTCTGATCCTAATTCCAAAAAGAAGGGAGGGCGTCCGGTCAGAGTGTGGGGGAAGGAGGAGTGTCTAGGGGTCGCCCACCCGTGGGGAAGAGGGGGTGTTAATATGTACTGCGCCGGCTACCGGGAGGGACTGTGCCTGCGACTAACCGAGCCTCCCACCGAGGGGAGGGGGGGGGCCGGAAGGGGGTGGCTGGTCAGGTGACCTAACAAACAGAGGTGGGGGGAGAGAGACTACCCCGACACCGTTCCTTCATCCTCCGTCGGTGAGAACGGTCTAGTGTATTGGCATGGTAAATCTGGTCAGTTCGAACCATATATATGCATTCCCTAGACTGAACAGCTCTGCGTCCAGGCCGTAGTAGAGTTCCATGACGAGGCAGCAACCGATTAGATGGGCTTCCACAAGACGTTGGTTCGTGTTTGCCGCCAATACGTTAGGCTGACGTCCAAGAACTTCGTCAAGGCCTACGTCGAGGAGTGTCCTACCTGCCAGAAGATGAACAGTGTGAACCACCTTCCGTATGGGTAACTTCAACCTCTACCCTTACCCGAGGGTCGTTGGCAGTCCATCTCGATAGATTTTGTTGATCCACTTCACCCTCCCACTCAGCACAGTTATGATGTTATTTTGGTCGTCATCGATTGCGTCATGAAGCGTGCATGTTTTATTCCGTGTCGCTATCGGAGTAGCCCTCATGAGGTCGCCGACATCGTCGTGAGAGATCACGACTTACCTCAAAGAATCATCTCCGCCTGTGACACGCGCTTTACCAACACATTCTGGCGAGGCCTACACAAGGTGTACGGATCCTTGCTTCGCTTCTCGTCGTCTTGCCATCCTCAAACGGGTGGTCAGACCGAGGTCACCAATAAAATTATCGGTAATATCCTCCGAAAGTTATTAGGGATGACCATCAGTGAGACTTATACTTAGCCCACGCGGAGATTGCGTACAACCACGTTGCTTCGCCAGCCAAGGGGATGTTGTCATTCTATTGGGACCTCGACTCCCACCCTTCCGTACCCATGGATTTCCTACGACCGTTACGGTTGTGGCCGGACACTCGTTGTCCTGCACTTGACGTCTGGATTACTCACTTGGCGACGATTATGAGGCGCGCACACGAGAGTTTACCCGACTCCCAGACTCGTATGGACGCATGAGCGAACCCATCGTGAATGAATCATCCATTCAAAGTCGGTGACGATTTGCTTGTCAACGCACGCCGCTTGCAGCTCGAAGCAGATATGCTTCGCAAGTTCAGGTGTCACTTCTTCAGTCCATGACACATCCTTCAGGCGGTCGGTTCTGATTACCTTTTGTGTGAAGCTATTTGATTACCTTCGACAGACTCACGTACACGATGTATGCCACGTCTCCTTGTTGTGTCCTTATCGCAGGCTGTATGAGCGCTTTGTCGGACACCCTTATGAGCACCTTCACCTATCATRGTGGACGGTCACGAGGAGTTCGTTTTGGACATCGTATCTCATCGAGTTATCGACAATACCCCTTCACACATCGAGTTCCTTGTGTGTTGGAAGAGTTATCTTGATCAGGAGGYTACTTGGAAGTCCCTCGAGTTCTTGGAGCACACCCGAATGTTGGTGGATGCATATGATCATGCTCGTCGTGCTGAGACATTTACTCCTACTCAGACGACTGACCTTTTTCCTCCTCCTCCAACTGAGGAGATTGCTAAGGACGAGCCCGATCTTTCTGGGGCCGCTCTTCAGCAGCAGACGAACGCCTCCACACGTCCACGGCGTACTCGTCGATRCTCTTGGYGTCTCGATGACTGACACTTTCATCACTTACCTATCTCCCTATCTCCGACCACTGAGTCACACTATCATGTACTTCATCATCGACTTCTTCAGGATGTCATCATTTTGTGATTATGCTTCGACATCGACGCGACTCCTACTTCATCAACGTCATCGACCACCTCGACGACTTTAGTCACCTTCTCGACTTCAGCTACTTCATCGGCTTCAACTACTTTGGATGTGATTACTCCACGCCACCATCCTACCTTGTGCATTCAATTGTATGTGTCGCTTGATGGTTCTCACCTAGTCGGAATCTCCCATTGTATTGCGTAGACATTGAAACCGTACTGTTATCTTGGCTTCCTTGCTCCTTGATTTGGCTTCCTCCCTAGTCGTTGAGTTTTGTGCATGTTTCCCTCACTCACTATCCTTATCACCCTAGTGCTGGTCATTGCCTGCCTTCAGTTAGGCTTATCTCCATCATATCTCAGACGCCCCTTTGATGGTCGACCCTGTATGATGTCACCTTTTTGTAGCGCATTACCCGCCTTGACGGTCTCTTTGTTAGGGTCATTGGTTTTGTTTCACTACCATTCCCTCGCCGTGAGCCGGAGGACTGATCTCATCTATATGTGTAACTTCCCTTAGGAGTTTCTTTTCTGTGCGGCAGACTTCTCCCACGATTTTTGCGGTGTTTGGTGGAGGTAGGCCTCTTGGGGAGGGGATGAGTTTGTGCATGTTCATGTAAATCTGGTGCTGCTCGTGCGGGCGAAATAGCACTGCGGCACTTCCATGGGATCAGGGTTTGGGGGTAGCAGGGTGGGGTAAAGGCCTCGATCTTCGTCCTTTCGATGTTAACAACAATAACAACAACATCGACGATAACAAAAACGGCACCAATCACGAGGTGGTAAGTTCGATTGGGGATGAGCGAATGGCGAGGAAGATTGGGTTGATTTGCAACCGGGAAGGTTGGTGTGGGGGTGAGGAGTGGGGTGGTGGCGCGAGGGGGTGGGATAGTGAAAGTTAGATAGTTGGATCGTCGCTTCCTGTTTTGGCCACGTGGCAACAGGACAACTCTAGTTCACTCAGGTCTTTGCTCATTGCCTTGCCAAGCGGAATTGGCGATTTTTATTTCTTGTGATTTTTTACAAGTTAGGATTACGCCACGTGTCAGAGCAGGCAATGTACTGAGGGTTGACATCATGGCTGCTTGTGTGATTCATTGGCGGGGCAGGCGGAGAAGCAACGATTGGCATCAGGGCCGCCTGTGTGATTGATTGATGCTCTGTCACGTTTTTGACTGATTAATTAGGTTAGCATGTGGCTGTTAATCCGGGTAATCTGTGTAAACTGTGCCCCCCCATTTGAGTGGATTCGTGGATTATGAGGATCGTGGGGGGGATGCGGTGCAAGTAACCTTACATAATAGAGTGCAATGGTGGAACCAGACTTTTGTCCAAGATTTTGGTATAATTGAACTTCCAAAGCCCCTGTTCTGAATGCCCCTCCTCCCCGGGTGCTGCAAGAGCGATTCTGAAGATGATGAGGGATTTAGACTAGGGGTAAGATGTTAGACTACGATGGCTAGTTAATCCCCTCGGTTGATGGCAATCAATGCTGCTCATCGAATTAATGATGTGTGTTTGCGTGTCGATTCAGGTGTTCACTCATGTTTATACTAGGATGAACACGTGGCACGGTTACATAACTCTTGTTTACAAAATACCCCTTCCTAAAATGTTGAGGGACGCTGGACCCGCTTTCCAGCAGGTGTTGCTCCCCACCAATAGATGGAGCCTCCCCGAGTATGCTAGTGGTGTCTGCTCTTATCAGCACCCCTAGCACTCACTCGGGTTGTTTCTTTAAAAAAAAAAGGAGTTTCTTTTCTTAGGCTGCATTAAACCCCTCTGAGACCATCCCACTCTTAGTGGTTCAACGACACGACATTATCGTGTGACATATTGCTATCTTTTATTTTCAGCACTGGGGCAATTGCCTCCAAGACTTTGGAGTTGTACCCTGCTAAATTTCATTTCCTGTTGTTAGCTAGGATAATATTAGCCTTGGGCAATGGGCCGGTTTAAAAAAAAAAAAGAAAAAAAGATGTGTATATCAGACATCTGATTTTGCTATGGCATTATGTAGCTTAGGCTGCATCACATGGACTCCGCATGGAGCTTGCTCCTCATCATAGATTTMTCAGCTTTATTATTTGCAGAGTTCCACTACTTTTACGGAAGCGTGTTTATGGCTTTTACGATCCATTACAAGTAATACTATAAGGATCGTGCAACGTGCCTCTAGCTGCCCTGGCCTAGAGCCAGGGTTATCTGCCTATTTGCCTGTTCGGCCTGTGGGACCAGGTTGTGGCCTGACCCCACAGGCCATGTGCTCATTCAGTCCCGTCCAGTTCTGCTCAGTACCACTGTCGGTACCAGGCCAGTCCTGTCCAGTCAGTCCGCTGGGGGTATACCCCAGTTGCAGTCCCTTCCAGCTCCATCACCATCTCCCCCATCCTCATCCCTTCATTTTTATTTTTTTATTATTTTTTATTTTATTTTATTTTTTTTAAACGGGCCCAGTGCCCAAGGCTGATATTACAAATGAGAATATTGAGGCCGGGGTCCTCACAGTCTACCCGGAGTAACCAAAAGGACAACTGCTGAGAACTACTGAGAACCGGGCTCAGCCTCCCACATATTATGATGAAACCAATCATGATGATAGTACTAAAGGTGTTTATGTTGATGATGATGATGAAACCAATCATCATGATAGTACTAAAGGTGTTTATGTTGATGTAGTAAACTATTTTATATCTGCCAATCTCGCTTCCTAAGCCTAGCTTAACTCCTACCCCTCCTTAACCCAGGAGTTTAATAGCTCAAGGACAATACCACCCGCACCAACGTCACCCATAGTTGTTCTCWTCTCGCCACCAACAGCCCCCCCCCGGTTCGCCACTGGATTGCCTTCCTCCCTCGGCAAAACCCAGATCTCTCTACAAAACCTCACGCTCCTGCAGATTGCAGGTTACAGGGCAGAACCCGAGCTCCGGCCAACGTCGTYCTGACATCGGCAAACCAGGGGCACAGAACAGAGCAACTCTGCGGAAATCAGTCCCAGTTCGACCATCCCTGACCTCCTCCATCCCAGGTATATACAAGAACTAAAAGCTACCGCAAAACCAGAGAACCAGAAGACTAGATATAGCATARAAAAGCTGAATTAAGAAAACTGTCAAGGTCTAAAGGACTCAAAAGCCCTCAAACTCCCTAACCAACCTTTCTGAAATCACTCAAAGTTGCCTTGCTCACTGGCAAGCTCTACCAATCCTCACGCCCCCTACTTCTGCTAAGTTACAGGGCAACACAACTTACCYCAGCTCCGGTCAGCATCGTCCCTGYAGCAGACCTTGGTTGTCCCGTAAGATGCCCACCCCAAAGCATCCCCAGATCACTCCGCTAGGCCTCACGCTCCTGCTTCAGCAGATTACAGGGCAACACCCCAACACCGGCCAGCGTCATTCCAGCGTCGAACAACCATAATCAACGAGTATAGCAAACTCAAGGCAACCCAAAAAAGGTTACTGGAAGTCSCAAAGTCCTAAGCACTCTTATCCCTCCRACAGAAGACTAGTAAGGTTTGCCAAACCATCAACTACCTGCCCTCCCCGCAACAACTGAAGAAAAATCAGGGGTCTCGTGTTCAGTCCTCGATCCAACACACGATTGATCTCATACCCTCCCATGCTACAAGACTCCACCAAGTCYCGGTACCRACCAACCTAGTGTACTCGGTAAGGAGTGCCTTCCTCCCTCGGCAGCTCCCCATAGCCRCACGCCCCAAACGGTAAYAGGGATTTAACCCCGGCTACGGCCACGTTGAAAGTGCTGGTTCTGTCTTCCTCCCTCGACAGAACTCCCCCAAACCTCGTGCTCCTCCCAGGTCACAGAGCATAACGCTCCAGCATCGGTTTGTGTCGTCCCAGCCCCTTCCTTCTGACCTACTATCAAGACCCCCGACCCCCCCTCTCTATTGACCCCCCTTCCCACCTCTTACCCAACCGCCCTCTTGGAGCAAAACACTCCAATCTATCAAGTCCCAACTAAAGGAAAGAACTGATTGCACCCGCCCCCACGCCTAACCAACCTTACTCCGGTAAGACTTACTGCAGTGGAGCCACCATCTCCCCTGCYGCTATACCCTACTACCACTCTGCACGTTAGCCCCTTCCCTACATCGCGCGTCCTTACCCCCCCTCATGCCATCATGACCCCCGCAACCAGTGCCCTCCTCAAGGAAGAACCAARCAAAGATGAATTTGATAACACGATCTACGAATTTAGAATAAGAAGCTCAWTTTTTAAAAAACAAAAATTGTATAGGATTAGTCATCTGTCTAGGTCATCGTTTAAGACTGAAATTTAGAAYTGAGATTGCGATAAGAGAACCATATACGAAATCATGTGMGATATCAAAAGGAACCCACGAATATCAAAGGACAAGAAGGTAGTTTAGAAGGTAGTTTAGACGGTAGTTTAGGTCGTACTACTGATCATAGTAGAATTGAGTATAAGTATTTATTGGAGTTTTTTTTAGCATGATGATGAATGGGACTTTTTTCAGAAAATCATGACAAATTTCTTCAGGTCGCATCATATGAGAACAATCATCCCAGTGATCAAAACAGGAAAAACAGATCAAGGTTTGTACAACAAAAAAAAAGAATTTATTTGCAAGTGATATTGGTTTAAAAGCTGGAGTATGAAAGTCTTTAGTAGATTGGTAGATTTGAAGGGAGGGGCCTCTAGCCAATCATGAAGATAACAGTGCACAACAATCTCCTTCCCCTCTTCCTTGCAAATCGAATCATATAAAAACAACCATCCCGCCAAAGCAGTCAAGCCAAAACCTTCGTCTTGATCCTGACGGACCGCCATTCCGGCGGGTCCGTCACGTTTGGGAACTCGCCGCACTCTGTGGCGGATTAGAAAAGGAAACTGGGCGAAAGTTCTGACAGGTTTCCTCGCACCAAGTTTGGCGAGTAAGTGCAACCATGCACCCGCTCCAAGGAAACTAGGCCCTAATTCTGAATTAGGCTAGGTTGTTTTATCGGACATCCGGGACCCCCCTGACCGTCCGGGATGTCCGACCG
>BFEA01000541.1:873246-889840 GCA_003427395.1 Chara braunii | reverse complement strand
CTCGAGTGGGGACTAACGTGATTTGTGCTGATTACAGGAGCCCCGACCAACCCTCCCGTGGGTGACAGACGCGGCGCGAGATTTAGGGTTCGACCAGCGTGTCGCAAACCCCTTCTACCGATCGACATTGGCGTCGTTGCCGGGGAAGGTTGCCTCTCGGGACTTCGGTCCGCTTGTAACCGCAGAGGCGAGGAGGGTTCTGGGTTGGAGTCATTGCTCGACATTTATACAGGGTATCTCTTGGTGTGTGCACGAGCGGCGAGAGCGCGAGTGAGCCGACAACGCGTAACCGACCTGTGATCAATGTTCCGGGTGAGATTTGGATTTCGACATTTCGTGATTTCATCGATTCCTGCATTTTTCGTGATTTCCTGCATTTTCTTCCTGTTGCATCCTTGTGATTGAGAGCGATGATTCTGATCTTTCCCTATCCTTTGGTCAGTCTACCCTGATTCAACTCTAAGAGAGAGAATCGTGAGCAAGGGAAGAACAAAAGGGATTGAAGGGGAGGGGAGAAGCGCTCCGGATTGCAAGGAGCTGGGCGGGGACTAGACAGGCTAGTTAATTCTGATGGATAGCTGGGGGGATTGATTCACTTCACGGGTCGGGAAGAAAGACCATGCCTAAGGTGGGCTGAGTAGAGGCATGGATAGGAATGTGAGGATGCACGAGTGAGACACTGCCCCTTCGTTCGCGTGTGACTTCGGTCCACCCTAGGGCACACGAGTTGGCCAGCTCGTGTCCAGGTCGCGACGCAGGAGGTAGGCCAGCGATGATGGTACATTGATCTTACCACCTTTTTGACACGATGGTAGGGGGAGATACGCCAAAGGGCAGTTCTTTCCTAGGCCTGTTGACGTCTTGAAGGGATGCAGGAGTGATCAGTGGGGGCCTGTCGTGGGGGTCTGTGAGCTCAACAGTCCGAGAGTTTGCACTCGGAGAGGTACGTTGAGAGCGACTGTTGCAGATTGATTAGGTATGGTATATATCGAGTCGGAACCAAGTACATCGTGCAAAAGGGAACACGCAAAACGACGTGATCAGTTTACCCTTAGAAGGCTTGAGCAAATATGGACCGGTTAGAGAAAGAGGCTTGATAGTGCGAGATGGAATTTTTCTATGGGCAAGGATCGAGGTCGAGCCCAGGACATGCGTTAGAAGGGACAGGGGGAGTATGCCCCTTCGGGCAGTAGTGAACGTTAGGTTGTACTTGTCAGAAGAGGAGTGGAGATACTTGATAGTAGACATCGCCAGGGGTTGTCATACTCTTCTGTGCCTAGCGTCTCTAGGTCGCCGGTTTGGGGCAAGGGTGTTTCGGGAATTTGCTGAGGGAAGCGGGGCGGAAACTGTAGTTGTTTATATAATTCGGTTCGCATATGACTGGGAGCTCCCTAGGAGGCTAGGACCACGTTTGTGAGAGTTGTGCCCATGCCTAGATTCCTCACGAGGGTTATCTTTGGTGAGGAGAGTAGGCACCAAAGGTTGGTGGCCGTAATCCGAAGGGCGACTCAGTTTAGGGCAACTGTTGCGGAGCTCGTGTGGCTGCTTACCTACTGCCTGGATAGAGGGGTACCTTCTCATAGAGAGCTGCGACGGGTTGTCTTTCGTATTAAAGAGGAATTGGGACAAGCTGCTATCTTGGGAGAAGTAGATAGGGTAAGGATTCTGGACGGGAGAGCCGCATAGGGGCTAGATGCCTATGTTCGAGGAGGAGTATTCCGTTGAACTCTGCCAACTCGAATATAGGGAACCCGAGTTCATCGGAGAAGATTGGGTAGAATTCACCCTTCCTGGGCAGGCGGTCAGGCGAGGCTGCCAGAAGAGAGAGGATAAAGATTGGAGGTCTGTGTTACTGAGGTTGGGGGTCTGGCTGTTAGCTGCTCCCTTGGTAGGGGACGAACGAGATACAAGGGGAAGACTAATAGAAGGCTCGCTAGAATTGAGAGTGAGGGTTTTTCTTTACTATGAATCCTCTGTCGTAGCAGACATAGTATTCCGGACAGTCGAGCAAAGTCGGTGCGACCCAGATTTAGGAGTAGTGTCGAGCCTTGACTCTCACACCTGGTCGGACGAGGTGACAGCACGACATATACTACAGGAGGAAGTCGACAGACTCCGCGCGAAGGAGCATTGTTACGATAGGGGATTTTAGGTTTATAGTGATCTCGCTCCGTATTGCTAGAGAAGGGTTCGTCTCGCAATCCGAAGAGGCTCTCCAGTTACCGGTTCCGGTTTTTGTTTTGGAAAGATTCCTAGGAGGGCTTGACCGCCTGATCCGGGTTCATTGGGCCTTCCTTGAGATTCAAGGCCTATTGAGAAACAGTGACGAGGATCACGCCTATTACGCTCTATGGAAGGAGGGACCCAGGTTCGGTGAGGCGGTTTTGAAATTAGTGGAATTGATAAGGGCGGCTTCACCCAGTGGACCGAGGGAGGCACCAAGGCACGACCAACCGACCGAGTTTTGAACCACTTTGGATAAAGCCCTAAGAGAGTCGTCGAGCCATCTGGTAGGAGTAGCTGGATTATACGGAATCGGAGATTACGATTCGTTAGTTCGGGAAGGGTCGCTCGTTGAGTTCTTCGAGCTCCAATCGTATTATAGGGCAACGGAAGTCGCCAACGACGAGGGCGAGGAGTACGAAGAGGAAGAGTGAAACCAAACTGAGTGAGAACTGTTGAGGGACTATCGTGAAGAATGGGAGGATGTGAGAGACTTTCCGGAGGAAAGGTTGGGGTATTTCAGGGATGCAAGTGAGATAGAGGGCTATGTTGAGGGACGTTGGCCGAGACTAGGGGTCCAAATGGGCCCTAGACATGACTGAGTTTCTGATAAACGGGATCAGCTGGAAGGGGGGAGTGAACTGGGGGCTACCGTCGTCGAGCGACCCGGCCATAGAGACTCTGTTACGAAATTGGAAGCCCTTGACCAAGTGGGGGCCCTTCCCTTACGTAATCGAGTACTACACGACTATAGTGAACGTGAAATTGACGGAGAAGGTCTTTGTACCAGTGGTCAGGTTTGAAGAGACCGGTGAATAGTACGATATAGGAGTCTACAACGGAAAGGGAAGGAGGCTGACAGAAGCTCTCTGGGGTTGTAGGAACTGGGTTGAAACAATAGCGTATGCTTACAAGAAAAAACTGAAGAAAGAAGGAAGAAGAGTTAACCTGTGTATAAAGCCTAGAGAATATGATGGGGTGCCTAGTCCGCCAGTCCCTGATAGCTATCTTGACGGGAGCAACAGGGAGCCCTTGAGAAGCATGACAATTAGAGCGAGACGCTGGGGGAGGTAAATGATGAGTGAAAAGAGAAGGATCTCACGCGAGGAGTTGGAAGCGAGGAGGGAAAAGTTTCTCTCAGGGAACAGGCCAACAAGGGGCCTGGAGGAGGAAGCGGAGTCGACTAGAAAAGCAATTAAGGAAGCTAGGATATGTGCTATCTGGAAAGCGGCTGATGAACTTAGATTGGCCAAGATTGAGATCTGCACGACGCCATTTGAAGGAGAGGAGTTTTACAGGGAGGGGAGAGAGACCATAGCAGAAGCAAAGATAAGACTAAGAGAGGACGTTCGCGGGCCTGACAAGCTTTCTAACGACGTAATTGACGGAGTTTTCCTGAGGGCTTTAGAAACTAACTAGCGTTACTTGAAGGTTGTGTTAACCTCTGCCTTAGTAGTCAGGGCTGAAGGGAAGAACGCCGACTTCGAAGCATTACAAGAATTACTAGAAGGCTCTATTGAGAGGATCCTAGTTGCTTTAAGCAGAGTGTCCGAGAATTAAGCAGAGCTTCCGGGATTTAATTAGGAAAGATGGATGCCGAAAGAGCCTATCTGACCTCAATAGGAGGCGAAGTGAAAACACAGGAGTCACGGACGAGTAGCCCAGATAAAAAGATGGGCATCGACTAGGAACGATGCAGAAAAATTAAGGAGGGCTCTAAGAGAGTTAGATACTCGGGCCAGAGAACTCGAAGGGCGGACCTCCAAGAGCGAAGGCGGGGGAAAAGAGGTTTTGAACAGGACTACGGTTGCGAGGTTCACGGATCCCGGAATAAGGGAACCATATAAGGAGACCTCGAGCGAGCCTTATAGAAGGAGTCCCTACTCTATGACGTATGCACTGCGCTCCTATGTGTCTCCTTTCCTAGGAGCCCCGACATACCAATTACCGGCGCTATCCGGAATCCAAACGATCTTCACAGAGAAGAACATTTCAGAGTTCATAGATGACTGGGAGGTACTAGGAATGAGGGTGGCATGGGACGATCAGGAAATAATTATGAACTTCCTCCACCATACAGCCCCCAAGATAGATCGCGAAGTGAAGGAAGTCATCCCGGACAGCTGGCGTTGGCTGACATTCAGAGAGAGGGTTACCAGAATCTTCGCTTGTGATGAGACCTCCTATTCGATAGAAGATCTAAAACAGATGAAAAAACAGGAGGACGAGAGCTTAGTGGCGTTCACGAGAAGATACGAGAAGGCTTCGAATCCACTGGTGGAAGGGGGATTTATGGGCGAAATAGAAAGGTGCGGGATATTCCTAGGGTTTTTATCGCGAGAAAAACGTGAGAAAATTATGCGGGACCTTCCCTCTAGGGTGACGTTTGGCCAAGTCAAAGTCTTAGCACATGACACGGAAGGGCAAAGTAAGGCACACCTCGCGAAGGTTCTCGATAACCTAGGGAAGGGAGTAACTCCTGAAAAAGGGGGAGGGAGATATCCATACGAGGATAAGAGGCCCAAAGTTGAAGGAAGGGACACCAATGCGAGCCGCCTAGAAGATGGGAGTTAGTCAAAAGCGACGGTGAGTGGAGGAAAAGAAGCAGGGGGGATTGGAAAAGGAACGATGGAGAATGGGGGACCGCCAAGTGGTCGACCACTAAAGATAACAGGTGGAAGGGGACTGGAAAAGGAACGATGGAGAATAAGGGATCTCCAAGTGGTCGAACACTAAAGACAACATGTGGAAGAGGACTGGAAAAGGAACGATGAAGAATGAGGGACGTCCAAGTGGTCGAACACTAAAGATAATAGGTGGAAGCCTAAGGATGAGATAGAGGCTAAGAGACCAGAGAAACGAGAGGAGGAGATGGCGAAACAAATAGAAGTCTTAAAGGCGGCGGTGGAGGCTAAGAGGCCAGAGAAACGAGAAGAGGAGATGGCGAAACAAATAGAAGTTCTAAAGGCGGCGGTGGAGAGATTGCAAACTAGTAGCCACAGGAAGGAGGAGCGCCCTGTTCGGGCTGCTCGCGAGAACGGGGACCCTAGTCCAAAGCGAACCTGGAATGATAAAGCTTGTATCTATTGTGGAGACGAAGACCACCGAAAAAGAGATTGCCAAGCGATGTTGGACGCGCTAAAAGAGGGTATCATTGAGTTGGATGATCAAAAGTATGTGATGTGGGCTGATGAAGCGAAACCTGTGCCTTTCTTGCCCTCAATGAAGATTAATGTCGATATCTGAAGGAGGAGAATGAATGAGGCAAAGGGGAAGCAAGCCCAGGAGCAATCGGCAGTGAAGGTCTCCCGAGTAACTTTCGAGGACGACTTTAACGAACCACCTGAAAGCCCGGGGATGAAAATTTTATCCATTAAGTTTGAGGAGACAGTAAATGACGGAGAGGTCTACGTATGTTCGCAAAGCGTCGACGAAGTAAGCAGGGGGAAGAAAGAGGATCAGGATCAACCGATGACGGATGAGCAAGTGGAGTCGCCAAAGTCACCTCAATCTCATAGAAAAAGAGGGACCAAGAAGTTTCAACTGAAAAGCTCGTTGTACGAAGTCGATCTAAGGGAACTTTTGAGGAGGGTCATGGATATGCCTATTCCTATCACCCTCAAAGAATTCATAGCCGGCTGTGGCCCGACAAGGGATGAATTAATAGGAATGATGAAGAAAGCTAAAATACCGCTGACAGAGACAGTAACTTCTGAAGAACAGAGGGGGAAGGTGAAAACCCCAATCCTAGCGGCAGAAAAAAAAGAGGGTGAACGGGTAGAGACCAATGAAGGTGGAGGCGATTACTTTTACGTCCTTGGTAGTGGAAAGCTAAACGTCACCGTGAATGAGATAAGGATGGAGGCTATAGTCGATGACAGATCCGAGTCCAGCGTCTGTGAGAATAAGGTGGCCCGAAAGCTTGGCTTAGAGGTAGACAGAAGTGTGGCTATGACCATGGTATCCGCTAACAAGCTAAAGCAACCCGCGCTTGGGTTGTGTCATAAAGCCAAGGTCGTGGTCGCTGGGGTCGAGGCCACCGTGTCGTTCTTTCCATTACAACATTGTTCATCAGAGCTAATCCTTGGGAGAACATGGCTGACGCGGGTCAATGTCACCACTGAGAACAACAGGACGGAAGTCAGACGGTTACCATAAACAGACCCGAAGGCAGCAGGGTCACCTTGAAAATCGCGAACGAATTTGACAAGCGTCATAAGGTTTCCTTACAGAATAGAGGGCAGCTAAACACGAGAAGCTGCCAAATGATACCTGAGGAACTCACTCCGGGACCCCATAGAGTGAAGGGAAGAAGGATTGGAATCGAGGACCTAGAGAGTAAGTATGTTGTGGACGGAACAGTTTACGCAAAAGAGAGAGATGATGATGAGTTCGGAGGGTGCATAAACCTCTCTTTTTTGGAGGAATTCCCCCACACGGCGGGGGAAGAGATACAAAACCGTAGCCCAAAAAGTCAAGCCAACCGCGGTCAGCCGTGATAGGACCGGGAAGATAGGGATCACTGAGGAAGAAATCACTCAGATGATCAGATACCAAAAGGCCACTGAAGGGCAGAGAATTACGAAAGAGAGGATAAAGGGAATGGATATAGGCGATGAGAATATAAATGAGAAGGAAAAGGAACTGATAATAGAGACATTTTGTGACGCAAAGAGAGGGCGAATAAATCCACGATATGCTAAGCCCGCAAAAATCTATACGGTCTCGCATGTTCCGTGGAACGACGCAGGATGAAAGTGTGCGCAGAAGAAAAAAGAGATGATGGCAGACTTCCTAAAGGAGAAGATAAGGACGTTCGTAGCAGAGCCGTGTGAGAGCGCCTATGCCAATAGGTGGTTTTTCATACGAAAATCAAATGGGAAGCTACGATGGATACAAGAATTACAGAAGACAAATAAGGTCACAGTGAGGGACATTGGGTCCATCCCAAACGCAGATCTCCTCTCCAAAGGGTCAGCTGGGCGTTCGATTTACTAAGTTTACGACCTTTTCTCGGGCTACGATGAGATTCTGCTTGACTATCGAGACCGGCATCTAACTGCGATGCATACGCCGTTAGGGCTAATCCAAATGATGGTGGTCCCGATGGGGTGGACTAATGGTGTTGTAGTCTTTCAAAGAGCGATAGTGACCATTTTGGGGGAACTTATACCAAATTTGGTGGAGGTTTTTCTGGATGACTTTCTGATCAAAGAGTCGTACGAGAGAGATGAGACAGAGGTGAGGCCTGGAGTGAGGAAGTTTGTCGCGACCTATGCTGAGGATATCAAGAAAGTACTAGTGAAGTAAGAGGACGTGAACCTCATAGTGAGCGGGACGAAAAGTAGGTGGACAGTGTCCTCTATAAAGATATTGGGTTATATCTGTAACAAGGATGGCAGACGGCCGGACCCGGCAAAGTTAGAAAAGCTTATGAACTGACCTACTCCTCTACGACATATTACTGACATACGCTAGTTTCTAAGGGATGCTGGGAAGGCCGAACCGTTAAGAAAGCTTTTGCGCAAAGGAGTAGAGTGAAAATGAACGAGTGAACAGGAAGATACATTAAGAACGTTGAAGGATGAGTTTAAGGTAGGAGGTCAAGTCCTTGGAGTCCCCTATTTTGAAGACGAGGAGAAGCGGTCATTTGTGGTATGTACGGATGCGAGACCTGCCTCCGTTGGTGGATTCTTGGCTCAAAAGGACCAGGCTCGCAACGAGAGGCCTCTAAGGTTCGAGAGTAAAACCTTAAACACCACCGAGAGGAACTACTCACAGTTTAAGAAAGAAGTTCTCGGGGTGCTGCACTGTTTGAATGTTTTCTGATATTATATTTACGGACGAAGGTTCGTACTGCGGGTCGATCCGACAGCGGTGGCAGTCGTCTTACAAAAAAAATTCTCGTTGACGGACCCTACGATCACCAAGTGGCTCATGCATATAAGGATGTTTGACTGTGTAGTGGAGCGAATATCCGGGGCTAAGAATTCAGTTGCCGATGACTTGTCGCGAATTCCACTAGAAGATGGGGACCTAGGGTCGCCTAGTGGTGTTGACAAGTTTTTACAAATGGAAATCGGTTCCTTAAAGATGGAGCCTAGTGCAGGAGGAACTTCCTTATTTCTAGAGAATCTATACATTCGTAAGTATCATTAGATAGGGAGGTATCTCAAGGGCGAAATCGAGTTGGATGACAGGCTTCGGAAGGAGGCTCAACAGTATTGCCTCGGGGCGGGGCACCTCTTTAAGAGACCACCTAAAAACCGAATGTCAATAAGAGTGGTCTGTCATGAGGGCGAGCGCCGAGAGATAATAGCGGAACTTCACGACGGCATCGTCGGAGGACATAGAGGAGTCAAGGAAACTTTTGAGAAGGCTAGGAACCTCTACTGGTGGGATGGTCTATATAGAGACGTGAGATCATACTACCTGACGTGCGTAGAGTGCCAGAAGAGAGCGGTAGTTAAGTATAAGGAGCCCTTGTTCCCTTCATATCCGACAGCAGTAGGGCAAAAAGTTCACATAGACTTAGTCAAGATGCCCAATGGAGACGGAGGAATGAACTACATCATGGATATTAGGGATGGTCTAATTGGGTTTGTGGAAGCATCGTCGTTATGTCAGAAGACTGACAAGACAGTTAGTGAATATATCTCTCGGTACGGATGTGTAGGGAAGATTGTCATGGATAGGGGGTCGGAGTTCATGGCTAAGGAAGTCTAGGATTTGCTCCAAAGAGCGGGAATACGGGTATCGCTATCCACGACATATCACCCTCAAACTAATGCCCCTGTAGAAAGGGGGCTCCGGTCTCTAGTGAATGCACTTGCCAAATGGTGCGAGGGAAAGGAGAAGAAGTGACCGAAGTATTTGAGATTCGCTGTCTGGGCAGATAATGTAATGGTTCGGTCAACTACTGGATATCCGCCCTACACCTTATGGTTCGGAAGACATTGTCCCTTACCTATAGAATTTCATACCGACTCTTGGCAGACGATCGATTGGGAAGAGATCTCGACTAGGGAGCAATTGGTTGCCGCCATGATTAAGCAAATAGCTGGAACCCTTGAGGATAACACTTTGGACGCCATAGAAAAACTAAAGACCCAGAGGGGAAAGGAGAAGGAAAGGTGGGACAAAAATATTCGGGTCAGGCAAGAAGATATACCTACGGGCAGCCTAGTCTTGCTCTACGATTCCTCATTGGAGAGAACATGGACAGGGAAGCTTGGAACAGACGGATGAGGCCCTACCGTATGGTTAAGAGACTAGAGGGCGGAGCCTACCTGATAGAGGAATTAGACGGCACAAGATGGAAGGAGCCGGTGTCCGGAGCCCGCTTAAAAATATTTAAAGACCGAAGAGAGGCTATCCCACGTTCGAAAAAGGGTAACAAGAAGGATGGGGTCGATTGAAGAACTGGCAGAAGAACCTACTGGAGCGTCCACTTATGAAGTGGGGGAATCCTCTAAGAGACCCTCGAAAAGTAGCTGAGAGAAAGTCTTAGGGGTCCGAGGTAGACAACGGAAAAACACGAAGAAAACGAATACGAGGTCGTGGAGTCAGCTGCGTCAAGAAGGGAGAGGAAGCGTAAGAATAAAGAAGTCATTAGAAGTGTGCTAACGGTAGATTAAAGGGAAAACAAGCACTGCCACCAGGAGAGACGGGGGGGAGCAAAAAAACGGTTAGGGATTAAAAAGAGGATGACTAAGAAGAAGCGAAACAAGAAAGAGAAGCGAAAGAAAAGGGTCCGGGGAAAACAAAGAGGATGATCTTGGGTTGATGGGTAGAAATTAGGAATCAGTGTTTCTCCACCTTTTCACATGATACACCAAGATCGCTCGCCGAGGACGTCGAGAATGGGGGGGGGGGGGTGTTGTCGGGCGGCTCCAACCCTACGCCGCCCTTTACTTCCCTTATAAGGGAGCGCGATGAGGACACTATTTGATTGATTTTACCTCACAGAGGCTTGGGGCCACGGGAAAACGCGACGACGGGTTGACCTCGCAAGAAGCAGGATCACAACGGGATCACGACACTCAGTCTGGTGGAGCTCGAGCATTGAAGGCCGGTACCCATGTGAAAAGGGCGCGCACGTTAGCCACCGACGGACGTAAAGAGGCTATCACGACAGAGGGTTCGCCGAGGGTTCGGGGCAAGAGGCGCGACAGCAAGGGGCCAAAATCAAACTAAAGGTCGGCGGAAGAGCCGGGGGAAAAGAGACGCGGGGCGCTTAACGCAAGGGCTCTGGCATCTCGAGCAGCGGCAGCCTCTGAGATTGCCACAAGCGATCGAGTTCCGGGAATGCCCTGCATGGATGAATGGTGGGGACCGGCCGTATAGGGAGGCCTGGACCCTAAGGGAAAGAGGCATTCGGCCTAAGGTTCCGGGACGGGCCCCACAACTTAGGATTTCGAGGGACCCTACGGGATTTTTCCGAGGGCCCGGTACCATCAGTGGGTGGGGACCACCAAGGCCCAAATAGGCCCGGAGCAGGTTCGGGAGTAGCCTCGGTACTGGGGCGCTGCAAAAGGCCCAATTCCCGATGAAAAGGCCCTCCTCGTCGAAAGCTCTTGGAGGGCCCAATCAGGCTCGGGCGCAGGTCCAGTACCGGGGCGCTGCAACTTGTCGGCAGCCTCGGTGCACACAAGGGCCGAGGCACACTTCGAGGGAGGGCCCGGCAAAGTATATAAGCCGAACCGGGCCCGGGATAGGGGGACTTCTCGCTTGCATGAGGTGAGGGGCACACGAGGAGCGGAGGAGCGGGGACGTGCACGAGGAACGAGCGGACTTTGATGCGCACGAGGGAGAGCAGCAGACTGCAACGGGAACGGAACGTAAGGAGAGCATGGGCGCACTCGTGGAGAGGCTCTCACAGTCGGATCCACGCACTGGCAGCTGCACGCGAACCCACCCATGTGCTGACGGGATCGGGCGCACAGCCGCACGCACTCCTGCGCACACCCACACACTATCGGGATAGGGCGCACGGCTGCGCACGTGCTCCACCCACGCGCTAACGGGATCGGGCGCACCGCTGCGCGCGTTCGTGTGCGCATCCGTGCACAGTCGGACCAGGCACAGAGCCGCACGGGTGCACGCCCGCACATCCCCGGGATTGGGCGGAGAAGCCGCGGGCTGCAGTTAAGGACAGGCGGGATCGGCCCCGCGCACAATCGAACACAGGCGGAATCAGCCGCGCACAAGTGAATACAAGCGGGATCAGCCCGCGCACAAGCGAACATAGGCGGGATCAGCCACGCACGAGCGTACACAAACGGGGACAGCCGCGCACCTCGGACACAGGCGAGATCATACCCGCGCGTCTGCGGGATTACGCGGCCGCCCGCACTCGCACGCTGCTGGCCGGGACGCAGGTGACGACCGCGCGCGCCCGCACGCTACAGATAGGGACGTGGGGGACGGCTGCGCACACTCGCGCTCGCTCACTCACTGTTGATCGGGATGTGGCGGGCAGTCGCGCACAACTACGCATGCCCGTGCGCTTGCAGGATCGGGTGCCAAAGCTTACACGCGACTGCGCACGCACCATGCACTTGAGGGATCGAGCGCTAAAGGCCGCGCGCAGTTGCGCGCGCACCCACCTACTTGGGGAATCGGGACTGTGCGCCCAAGCGCGCGCACACGTGCAAGCCGTGCGGCAAGATCGGGACGGAGCGCGCGAGCGCGCACACACGCGCACCCACGCACGGATCGGAATAGAGCGCGCATACGTGCACAGTCTTCGCTCGCTGTAGCGCGCAGTCGGACAAGGCGTGCACACGCTCGTGGCCCCACGCACAGGCACACACTGTCGGAAAGGGGGGGTGCGCACGTGCGGTGCTTCGGCGTTGTTTCGCACAGTCAAAAACTAACGCACGGGCATGAGGCACCGCTCGAACCCTCTGGGCGCGGTTCCGCTCAGTCGGGGTACAGGCGAACCGCACAGTTGGGGTAGAGGCGACCGGGCACAGTCCAGATATAGGCGATTGGGCACAGTTGGGATACCGGTGAAGTGGGCCACCGAGCAATGTCGGGACACAGGCGATCGGGCTCGGTCGGGATACAGACGACCGGGCGCAGTCGGGATATCGGTGAAGCGGCCCATCGGGCGTGGACGAAACTCCGACGAAAGGGGCCGTTGGGATGCGGCCTATTAAGGCCCGGTCCGGATACAGGCGACTGGACACAGTCGGGATATCGGTGAAGCGGCCCATCGGACGCAGTCGGAACTCCAACGAAAGGGGCCGTTGGGACGCAGCCTATTGGGACTCAGTTGGGATACCGGTGGGAAGGGCGCACCTGGGCACAATACTCCCAGGCACATACGAGTGAGTGCGCGGCAAGGGGGGAACTTCGACGCACGTGTTCGACACTTTGGACACACCTTTCAAGAGCATGGCGACCGGTGTCGGTGCGAATACCCTTACAAGGGTATCCGCCGTGGTTTTTGCAAGTGACAGAAAATAGTTGTAATCTAGAGTTTAAGTATACCGCGCTAAGCACGGTTGCRTCTGTAATTGCGTTGACTAGGTGGTTGACCACAATAGCGAGTGCGTGGGCGCGCAGGTTTAAGGCGCGCGTGATTCTTTTCTGTTATTGATCGTAAGGCCGATCCGGACCTCGGTCGTTTTGCTCGTTGTTATTATTTATTTATTTTTGATTAAGCAGGAATTAAGGATATTTTCTTTTGATTGGTACTTATATAAGCAAGCCGGCGCAGGCAAATGGGAGCCGCGCAGCCGGTTGTTGGCCCATAGCGCCGCGCCGCACTGCCTTGTATGGTACTCCGCGGACGTGGGTCTTAGGCTTGGGCATAGCCCTATAGGTTACGGCATCAGACTACTACTACGGAGGTTCGGGGGTCGAGACCAGCGGACACCGGTGCGGAGGCAGTAGAGCATGGTGGAGGGAGCCGAGGGGTTGAGGGGCCCGAGGGGCTATCCCCTTCTGGTTTTGTTGGCAAGCACGGCAATGGGCCCGAACCGAGGGACTGGTGGGGTGCCAACAGCCCCACTGTCCCCCGACAGTGCTATATTTGGCTCTATTTTATTTTAAGTGTTTTTATATTATTTTTTTTAATTGTTATGTTTGGTCCCTTTTAGTGCATCCCGTTCGGCGACGTAAGAAGGCGGTGGGATCACATAGGGTGTATTGTATTCGAAGTGCAATTACAAACTATTCTCGGAGGCTGYGTCGGAGCCGCGCCCCACTTTGGCTTGGGACGCGATGTTGTGGGCGRAATGCGGACCGAGAAGTTCAACGTACATACGAGCCGGTGGGTGATTAGCCCACGAGGCGGAAGAAACCTGAGTGGCGAGAGCCCTTTGTGGGTGCACCGTCCGCCAACCAYGATCTGCCGTAAGGGGTTGAGTGTGAGCATGCCGTTGGGGCCCGCGAGTTAGTAGGATATGCCTGGCTTATTGGTACTGCGGCAAGCTGCGGATCGCGGGGGAGCATCTTCTTTTTTCGGTGTTCAAAGTTCTCATTTGAATATTTGCTACTGCTACCAAGGTCGGCACCGGACCCGCTCCCACCCAGGCCACGCCTAGATTCACAACTGGCCCGCATCTGCGGCCTTGCGGGTTGTCAAGGGGAGCGAGGTAGGGGCAGGGAAGACGAATGGACCGGGATGGGCCCCTGCGCCAGGTGCATGGCATTAGGCAGAAGGGGAAGGTGCATGGCCGGACCAGCATAGCGACGGGCGACGGGTGTTGGGGTAAAGTAGACAGCCGGGTAATACTAGGCGGCAACAAGGGGAGGGGGACTGTGCAGTAGGCAAAGGGGGCAGACCAGCGAGGCTCCGAACTACAAAAGAAAGAGCAGCGCCCGACCATTCGCTTACCCCTGCGGCAGACTATGCGGGAGCGCTGTCTTAGCGCCAGTAAGAACTGGTCGGGCGACGCTGGGCAGCGGGGCGCGACATCGGGTGGTCGAGTGCCAGTGAGTGGCTGCATCAGGTAGCAGCGGGCGGAGGACTGAAACAGGCAAGGCGCTGCAGAGCAGGGAGGAAAGCAGCGCAGAGAAAAAAAAAAAAAAAAAGGGAAAAGGAGAAGAAAAGAATCTGGGCACCGGTACGTGCCGGATGCATGCAGGGGGTAAAGAAGACAGCGGGCAGGGAGAACGGAGCCGGTGGGATGGCAAAAGCCGGCGGATGAACCTGGACGACAGGTCGGACTGGGTTTATGTGAGAATGAGACAGGCGCTAAGGCGAGGAGCTATGGTCGACGAAAGGAAGAGGGAGTGACGGGAGCAAAGGTGGGCGGAGAGAGGATGAGAAGGGGGAGCCGACGACAGACTACTGCGGGGTGACGGTCAGGTAGGTGCAAGCGGGGAAAGAAAGTGCCGCACACGAAGATAAGAGGTGGCTGAGTGAACCCAGTCGGAGATGTGGCCGGGTGCATTCAGAGAAAAGGAGGGAGATGGCGGGGAGGAAATGATGATACCCGCCCGTTCCATAACGAAAACGAGCGGGGAAATAGCCCATTCGGGGGTGTTGGCACAAGGCGAACCTATTTCTGATGTTAGTTTTAGTCCTAGAGTTAGTAAACTAGAGGTCAGTGCAGAACGAGCAGCGCGTAGCTATGGCGGAGTGAAGGAAACGGGAAGTAAAAAAAAAAAAAAAGGCTTCGGCAAATTCTTGATCGATTTCGTTGAGGTAGAACCCGATTTTGGGGTTTMTGCCCCGGGCGACCTCGATTTGAAGGTTAGTTCGGGGAGAGAGTTAGTAAAAGGGGGGTTAGGGAAGAAGTTCGTGCGCCCAGCTATAGAGGAAGGAGGGATGGRCTTGTAGCCCGTTCGTCTCTCATCAAACTAAGGCGGGGGAAGACCCAAAATGRGCGTTTCGTGTGGCTGCGAGTAGGGCTATGAAGTTAGATTTAGTGAAAGGTTAGTGAACTAGGAGTTAGTACAGAAACGGACTGCGCCAGGAGGGGAAAGCTTGGAAACGACGACGAATCATTCCGCTCTTCAGCGGAAGATTCATTCCCTTTTGTTTTTATATTTTCTATTCTCTTTGTCGTACGTGTTCATATGGGCGCGGTCTTCTGCAGCGTTGCGCAGAGAGAGAGAGAGAGAGAGAGAGAGAGAGAGAGAGAGAGAGGAAGAGAAAGGGAGGGCTTACCTTTGRAGTGGCAATATGGTACCACTGGGAGGAGAGATTTCTAATGTTGTATCCTTCCACAGACAGCGGGAAAATAAGACGTACCTGGCCAACGAGAAGGCARTAGCAAGGATTGACAGATTGAGAGCTCTTTCATGGATTCTATGGGTGGTGGTGCATGGYCGTTCTTAGTTGGTGGASTGATCTGCCTAGGTAATTCCGTTAATGAGCGAGATCTCAGCCTGCAAAAAGGCWRCGTAGGRACTTTTCCTTGCGRCCARCTTTTTAGGGGGAGCAGGCTGGGGAGTGGCGGCATTCTGTGTCGCCCTCTTGYTGTGGGTTTGCGGTATGCCGCAGTGCACAKATCATTGTTGAAAGGCGTGCACAGACTACTACTGCAGGATCTGCGCAGGCTTTTCCYGTGGATGGCCAGTCTGCAGCTGCACCCAAATACTGTAGGAAGAAYTACGGTCCGCCACAGAGTGAACACGGACTACTATTGAGAATGACCGCTGACTGTGTATGAAATGCTGCTGCCACTGCGGATCTGCGGATCTGTGGACTGTGGACTGCAGATATGTGGACTGCGGATCTGCGGATCTGTGGACTGTGGACTGCAGATATGTGGACTGCGGATCTGCGGATCTGCGGATCTGTGGACTGTGGACTGCAGATATGTGGACTGCGGATCTGCGGATCTGTGGACTGTGGACTGCAGATATGTGGACCGCGGATCTGTGGACTGTGGATTGCGGACTGTGAGACTGCGGACTGCAGACTACCCTTTTGTTGTTGAACTACTACCGGGTTGTTGCTGGCACAGGCTTGTGAGCTACCATACTCTCATGGCACTATACGCTGTTGGAATTTTTGTTGCTCGCCGCTGCGCACTTAGTTGATTGCCCCGGTTGGGCTCTTATTTTGGTAGGGGTTGTGTGCTTCGCTGCTCGGACTGCGTCTTTTGCTATGGCACCGACCTGACTATTGCAAGCCGCTACGCGGCTTGGCTGCGGCCGTCTTGAGAGTCATATGGCTGCAACTTTATTTTTGGGAGGCGTAGGTGTAGCATAGTAAGAATGGTTGAGCCGCAAGGGGGAGGTGTTATTGCAATTGGGAAGGTCGCCGACAGTTAGACTTCAGTTTAACCAAGCTGTTGCGATTTGGCCACCATTGCGGGGCCCTCAGGTGATCCAAGATTACAAGGCCCTCTCCTGCGAGTCTGAGGGCACCATTCTTGGATCTGAGAGTCTCACACTTTTCTCTTTC